>JAWDGP010004170.1:1560000-1615000 GCA_033675545.1 Elysia crispata
TATCACTGAGTATCATCAAATATATCATCATATCTAACGCTGATTTTTAGTCTCCATTTTTGTCCTAATAATCTCTTCCAGTTTACCCTTATTTATTTCTTATACTTCATTGTTTCGCATTTTCACAAATTTTTTTTTTAAAACCCTTTTTTAGCCTTTCTTGTCTCTTATATACCTTTCTATTTCCCTTTCTTTTTTTTCCCTCTTTTTTTTTCCTTTGGAGGGGGTCTATATCCGTCTCTCGGTATTTTTTAATCTGTCTGCATACTCTCTTTTGCTTTCTATTCCTTTCTTTCCATCCCACCTATTAACGATCACAAACTGCCTATCGATCCCAGCAGCTACCAAAACTCTATGTATCAGGACAAAAGCTCGCCCATAGTATCTGAAAGTCGCCATGACTTTCGCTTGTTTATATGTTTTCTTCTTCACCTGATAAAGAACATCAGATCAATAACCAAAGAGACTTAGGAAACCTGAGCTTTTTAAACGATAACAATTATACAGCGTGATTCCTTTGATAATAGTCTTCAGGTTCGAAAAAAAAAATAACGAATACGGATAGTCCATCCATCAGATTCGTATTGTAATGGTTAACAAACCGGCGGGAAGGTCCCTCAACTCGCAGATCAATTATCTTTCTGACTACTCCGCTCCGATGACTGTCTTGGCTCTCTGCTTTATTATAACACCAACAGGAAATCCTACGAGACGCGAAAGGGTAACACAGTCTAGCAGTCCGACAAACGGAAAAACAAACAGCTCCGAGTTAAAGCGGAAACGATGAAGACATGATGACTTCAATCCCTCGACTCCGACTCTCGGCTATCAGAGCCTCATCCAAGGACGAGTACTCACCCTCTCTATGTGTCGCGTAAATATTTAATGTGGCCAACGAAAATGAGATATCGGAGGAAGCAGTACGAGCATCCAATGTCAGATGTATCCTTTCTTTTCTATCACTCTCACTGACTATACCCTCTTTTCTATCATTCTTTGTGTTCTTAAAAATGTGTTCTTTTCAGTTCTATCTCGTTTGCTTTCTCTCTTCTCCCCCCCCCCCTCTCTCTCTCTCTCTCTCTATATATATATATATATTATATACATATATATATCTGTCTATCTATCTGTATATCTATATATCTATCTATCTATCTATCTCTCATTCTTTCTATCCATCTATGTCATTCTCTGTCTCTGTCTCTGGTCTCTGTCTCTCTCTGTCTCTGTCTGTCTCTCTCTCTCTCTCTCTCTCTCTCTCTCTCTCTCTCTCTCTCTCTCTCTCTCTCTCTCTCTCTCTCTCTCTCTCTCTCTCTCTCTATTTGTTGCGCTCTATATCTTACATCGTAATATTTTAGTTTGAAAAAAGTGGTGTTTGTCACTTTAATGACTAAATCATAAAAAAACATTATTCATCAATTAAATTTCACTGCACTATTGACGTAAGTTTGCATACTATTCTTCCACAGTTGGCGTGACGAGATTTCAGAATTTTGAGCATTTTCCACATGTGTTAGATGAGGACACCAGAAATATATATATATATATATATATATATATATATATATATATATATATATATATATATATATAATTTATCTTACTGTTGAATCATCATATGACTTTTTTATACTGAAAGGAACAACTGGCACTTCAACATCTTTTATAACAGATCTGAAACAAATCTCACCATTCAAAGAAGGTGCAACAATAGAATAATGATGTGGAAAACAAATTAAACTTTGATATGATCAAAGCGAGCGCAAGTCCTAAATTTGAGATAAGAAGAAATTTATGCAATGGGACAGAAATGAAAATGTTCAAGAAACAAGAAAAAGTTCGAAATTTCTTCTACGACCCTAGTGTGATTTCCAACGCATGTAACAGTTCTGGTTAACTCTTCAAATTTTTCCACTCTGATCTGTCAGGGCAGCTAATTTCTCAGCAATCTTCTTGCACGCAACTTGTCACTCAAAAAGTTCAGGGCAATCTCTATACCGTGAAAAAAATCGCATGTGAGTTGTTAAAGGTTTAGAGCTTCACATTTCTACTCCAAAAGGAAAAGATTTCATTGAGAAAGAAAGAAGGAAAAGGAAAAAGGGACGCGATGAAAAAAAAAATTTTTATCAGTACTACATGATTATGGAAAAAAAAAAACGATAGGACGAAGAATTTTCTTTTAAAAATGAAACAATAGTAGAGCAAAGAAGCACATCTGTTGGAATTCAGAGCGAATAAAATAGCGGTAAGAACATTAAAAAAGGAACAAATTTGAAAGGAAAAAGTATGGGCCAGGGGAGGCAGATTGAAAGATGACGCGGGTAATCTCATCCCGTTTATCATCGGTAAAAGCCCAAGAGTTGCAATGTTTACAAAACATCGGGTGCGTTCCGTTTCTGAGGATAAACGCTCTGTGATATACAAATCTGTATCTCGCTTGGAAGCTCATCTCTAAAATATTGTGTAAACGGCGATGTTCTCGTGGTGCACCATGGGAACTCTGAAGAGGGCGAGAAGACCTAATTTTTGAACAACAAGGGTCTGTAAGGACACATTCTCTTTGGGGTTATAATTAGGATGTTGAAAACTTATGTATACATCTTGTCCTTAGAGTTATAGTTAGGCTGTGGAAAATGTAGGTATAAATGTTGTTTTCTTTCGTAATGTTTACCCTTATCCTACACATTATTTTTCTTTTGAGATTTCGAATGTAAAAAAAAAATGACAAACTAATCGTCCAATTTAAATCTGCGTCTCTTTTAAAAATATATTAAAGACGTCTCTTTTAAAAGTATATTAAAGACGTTAAATGTGAGTAGCTCTCCGCATCGTTAAAATTATGTATCGTTTCTGCAAATTTCCTCCTTCTTTTCTCCTCTACAGCAGGCGCAATTGTCTTGATGCCTTTCTCTGAGAATTAATATAACCTCAATATCAGTAGAGATGGAGTCCGATTCCAGCGGGAAAAAAAACCGCGGGTCATAAAGTGAAAAACATGTGGGGATGGGATGTTTCATTTTTTTTTTTTTTTGCTTTTGAAGATGCTGATTGTCCCTAGGGTAAGTGATGATGTGGGAATCTGAGGTAAAAATGTCGTATTCTTTCCTCATGGTTCCCTTAAACCTAGGAATTTTCTTTTCAGATTTCAAAAGTCATAAAAAGAAACTCATTCGTCAAATTTACAATCTTTAATAACATGTTTAAGATGTAGAATGATTGTGATTAGCTTTCCGGTATCGGTAAAGGTTATGGTTCATCCTAAGAAACTTTCCTATTCTACTCTACAGCAGGTAAAAATATTGTAGGGTAACTATGAATCTTGATGTCGTCCTCTGGAAATCGATATTACCTCTCGATGTCATTAGAGAAGCAGTTCGATTCGGACTCTTATCTTTCTTCTCGGAATGATCTTGTCTAAATGGCATCTCCCAAACTCATTAACGACAATTTTTTTAATTAACATTTTAAAAGAGTTGCATATATAAAGCCATAGTGAGTCCACTCCTTTTCTTTGTTCGCCATACATGTATTTTTTCTTTCTTTTTTTTTCGTTTTTGTTTGAAGTATTTTTATCCTTCATGACACTGCTTGTAATATTATTTACAACTTGATCAAATTTCTCTAAGTATCAAATATTATCCCCCCCCCCCCCGCCCATCTCTGTAAATTTCCGTGAGGAAAAAATTAGTAATCATCCTGATCTCCGTACAGCCTTTATTTCCTCTAAGGATATTACGTCTGGCCACATCTCGCTTGAGAGAAGATTGGTAATGTATCTATGTCAGACTCACTGTAATTTCCCATCAAATCTTCACCTACATTCACATCCACCCAGACACACGAACACGCTCAGAGTGAATATTTTTAACTCACGCATTCCCAGCTTGTGGTGGAGACTACTAGCATTAACACACACTTTTCGGTATATGTGCAATAGTGTTCCGTGCAAGACGATCAGAGAGTAAGAGAAATGAGAAAAGGGAGAACCAATCAATAATGTAATAATAAAAGAGATCAGGGGGTGAAATAAGGGTAAAGGGCATTGTCTATCTTCGGAATTACATTGTGTCAAGAGTCAAGAACAACAACACCCTGAGTGAGATGCTGGGAGAGATAGAGCTGGGTGAGATGTTGGGAGAGATAGAGCTACTGAAAACAGGAAAGATCATGAGAAGAAGAAAGATAGACAAGCACACTGGGATATAGGTGAGAGGTACCAGAACAGAGCAATGGGAAGTGATATATCAAAAAAAAAATATAGTTATAATAGGATAAGCTAACATCAGGCACGGAGACAGAGACAGGCAGAGAAAGTCTTAAAGTAAAAATACACAAAGCAAAGTTTTCATTATAACTTGAAACGGTAAATCCATAAACAAAATGATTCGTAACTACAGCTTAACAGATAACAAAAGATTTAGCTTCAAGATTAGTGTCATCCCGTCTGGTTGTTATGGTTGCTGTTGCTTGACAAGTTTGGGGGAGAAGGGGGAGGTGGTGGGGATGTTCAGTTTTCTTTGATTTAATAAACATTCTGACTGACCCCAACAATAACTCAGCCAGCCTTTTAAAGCGCATTACAGACGATCAATAGCCCTATCACAATAAACCAGTCATAAACGGACTGTTATGAGAGAGGGCACATACAGCGTTTGTATACTGTGAGCACAAAAACGCTATTTCTATTTCCAAGCTCTGCCCAGCCTAAATAAATCATGATAAAGGAAAGAAAACAAACATAGCATTTCAAACCCGAGGACACACACATTTATTCTTATCCGCACTCATCCTTTGAATGTCTACGTGTATGCTCATCTGCTTGTTTATCTGGATCTAAAATATGTCCGAGACATTTTATAAGTGTTTGGCTAGGGTGGTGCTTTTTCTGCCTTTCTCGTTCTTGCTGGATCTTCCTATCTTTCTTTATCTGTCTAATCATCAATTTGGCTTTTTTTTTATAAGATATTTAACTGACTGATCCAGGAAATATAAATACACATTATTTATTCGACAAGACTCCCAGGTTTCGTGCCAGTTTGGAACTCGGCAGGTGGCAGTATTCTGGTCTTGCCTCTCGTTGGCTTTGATCGAAAGATAGTTGATCACACCTGAAAATATCTGATCATCTAGCTATCTAGCTACCTCTATCTACCTACATATCTATCTATATATCTAATTGTCTATATATCTATAAATCTAGATCTACCTACCTATCTATCTATTTAAATACCTATTTATTTATCTCCTGTAAAATCTTATTAATCTTCGCTACACTCAGGCGATTTGAAGCTCTTTCTAGTTTTGCACCTTTAATTGTATAGTACTCCTAATGTCTTAAATGTATCTATTAATTATCTATTTTCCTGAATGCCTATTTTTACTCTCTCTCTCTCTCTCTCTCTCTCTCTCTCTCTCTCTCTCTCTCTCTCTCTCTCTCTCTCTCTCTCTCTCTCTCTCTCTCTCTCTCTCTCTCTCTCTCTATCTATCTATCTATCTATCTATCTATCTATCTATCTCTCTCTCTCTCTCTCTCTCTCTTTCTCTCTTTATCTATTTATCTATCTCTCTCTCTCTCTCTCTCTCTCTCTCTCTCTCTCTCTCTCTCTCTTTCTCTCTTTATCTATTTATCTATCTATCTGCCGATTCAGTTTTCACCTTTCTATCCTCTCATCTTTACATCCTCCTTCATTTTTCCATGATTGTTTTTCTTGACTAAATTCCGACTTTCTTTCACTTCCTTTTCATTCTTATCCTGTTTCCTCTTTCAGGTATCATTTCAAATAAAGACACCACCATCTCCCAAAGATTTTAAGTCAATCGGTGACGTCATCATTCGTTGCTCCACCAGGACTAGATCGATTACGTTATTATACATACAAAAAAGGGAGGAACTTACAAGGAAATATTCCAAATGGCCAAATGTTTTCTTCTGTAATCAATCTTTTTTGTTGTCGAAAATACCCATTCGACAAATTCCGTAGGTTCCAAAATGATACTAATTTTCTAGTTGGTGCTTTTAATAGAATTTTTAGAAGCTATTGAAAAAAAAGTTTCCCATTGCTACAACACTGAGAGAGAGAGAGAGAGAGAGAGAGAGAGAGAGAGAGAGAGAGATAGGCAAAAAGTAAGAGAAATAGATAGACAGAAAAAGAGTAGTCAGATGGATAAATCAGAGAGATGCTCAGAAACATGCATTATCTGATGCCAGGCCGGCTAGATTAGTTTATTATAAAATATTATCGTCCACTAAGTTTCACTTTACCACAGAAAAGCGAACAATCCAGTTTTAAAAAAAAGTGTGAGCAAGATAGGCATGAGGTAGAGAGATAAAGAGACATGATGGAGTCAAAGAGACTTGGAAGTTGGAGGATGAACTAGACTTTTATCGTTTTAATCCACCCTTATCTTACTTTTCCGTCCATTTCTCCTTGGAGCAAAAATTGCAAAATTTTTACTTCACGTCCCCTTCAATCGAGAAACAGAGAGATCTTCAGGTAAAAAGCGAAGCTCTCCGATTCTGCTATGCAGACATGTGCGATTGCAGGAGATAGGGGTTTTCGGTCGATGTATTAAAGAAAATAGTGTGTGAAAATGATTTGAGTAATAAAAGCAGGATTTTTTTAAACTGCTGGGGAGGAGGGGAGAGGAGAGTGGAGGAATCAAGGGTTGAACGATTTGGCCAACAGGAATGAGGTTTGGCTTGAACCGCAATGTTGTACTTTCGTATTCTTATTCAAATATTGCATGTATGTGACACGCTTATAAACGTGTATTTTATATTGTTCGTGAATAATTTTCTTCCTTTTTTTTTGTTTGTTCTAATTTTTTTAAAGGTTGTAAAGGTATGAAAATGCCTGAGATTCTTTCAACCCCTGTGCTGGCATGATTTAATACTGCTGATGCTGGTAGTTGAAACAATTCAGTTTATGTTGTTATTATATAAAGTTCCTTTTTTTCCGTTATTAAACATGGTCTCTATTTTTTCAAAGTTTTCAAAAAAAAAAAAAAAAACATCCTTTTCCCAAAGGGTTATAAATTTTCAAAAAGCATCTGAGCTGGTAGTCGCAACGGCACATATAATAAAAATAAAAGAAGAAACTGGGCTTAGAGATTTAATTTTGATCTACAGAGCAAGCTATCTGGCACATGCTTTCCATCCCACCCTGTCTTTCCTTTGTTTGTTTTCTTTCACACGAATAAGATAAAGTACGACTCAGATCATGTCTTACTTTGCGCTTGAAAAAAACAACAACACGACATTGGCCAATCAAAATAAAACCCTCAACAAAGACATGTTGCTGGTTTTTTTTTCCTTCTCCAGTATACTTGAACAAAACGAACTGAAACAAATTTTATATCGAGCTCGTGCGGAGAATATGCTTCATCTGTTTATCATTTAAATGGTGCGGAATGGGGAGAAAGGGGAAGGGTTGTTCGCGACTGATGCCCATGTAAAGCTCTACAACCAGGGAACGCGCTGCTAAAACTAATTGGGCCTGTAAGACATTCTTTTTTGAAATGGGTGAAGAAAAAACTGAGCTGCAGCATTTCTTTTTTCATATTGCGAGGAAGAGTGCTAGCCACGTACATATCCTGTCGAGCATCTGATCTAAAGTAGCCTCGTTATGTCGCGAACGTGCTACGAGCAGAGAGACAAACTGGTAAACCACATCGATTGGCTGGGGCAGCCAGGCAGACACACTTTCAGGGTCCCCGAGGGAGAGCAAAATGAGGGCTTTATTTCTTTGCTTATGCTTTTTTTTTTCTCTCTGTGAAGGGGAAATGCAACATGCATCTCTGTCTCCTTCTGTTATGTCTTTGTCTGCTTAAATGGCTGTGGCTCACTCTTTCACCTCTCTGTCCCACTCTTTCTCTCTCTCTCTCTCTCTCTCTCTCTCTCTCTCTCTCTCTCTCTCTCTCTCTCTCTCTCTCTCTCTCTCTCTCTCTCTCTCTCTCTCTCTCTCTCTCTCTCTCTCTCTTTTCTTTCTCTCACTCTCTATATATTTCTCTTTTAGTCGCTCCTTCCCTCTCTCCCCATCACTATTCTACCGCTACCGATATATCCGTTAATCCATTTATTGATCACTCTATGTATCAATCCATTTTTCTAATAATAATCTACTATTTCAATTACATTTCTGTTTCTCTCTTTCACCACCTTCTACTTCAGCTGAAGCTATTGCTGTTTTAAAAAAAAATCAGTTATCCTACTATCACGACTACTTCAATTTGTTTCTCCCATTTTTTGTTTCTTTCGCGATTATTTATGCTTGAAAAAAAAAAAACAGAATCAAAATTTTTATAATGATATTACTTTACTCACCAATCCTTTGTAGGTACTAGGTATGTTATAATATTGATTCAAAAAATTAAGGCGATATTCATAACAATCTAATATAGTATGAACATAAAGATAATTATTATATTACGGCCCTGCAACAAAAGGCGAGTCTATAGCCGGTATTTTTACGTGAAGCTTTACTAAACACCGCTTGCATTGCTCTATACATAAGCATAAAAAATATCTCAATCAGCTTTGTTATAGCTTGTTTTGGAATTGACTTTTACCTGAAAACATCCCCTGCTAGATTAAGTCTAGCGAAATCCTCCTCAGTCATGCAATTCTTGTTTCGCTTTGTTAACTTATATTCTATTCAGATCAAAGATAATGTCGAAAAAGGTAAGTAAAGATTGTGTGAGAGACTAATGTAATCTCTGATCAGGTCGGGAGATTCAGGTGTCTTGTCCGGCAGTTTGTGTTTCAAGAACTTTAGCTATATTATTCCGTTTGCTTGTGTTTGTGGGTGTGTGTCCCTCTGTTCGTTTTTCTAATTTATCTATCTACTTATTTTTATACATATCTACCATTCTGTCTCACTTTCTCTCTTTCTTTCTCCATCTATTAATCTATCCACCTGTCTATCTTTTCTGTTTCTATCTTTCTGCCTCTGTTTATAATTTTCTATCTATCTATCTATCTATCTATCTATCTATCTATCTATCTATCTATCTATCTATCTATCTGTCTATTTATATATCTTTCTATCGATCGATCGATCGATCGAACCATATAAAACATCGATATCCTTTTACTTTCCTCTCTATCTTTTTCTCTTTCATCTACCTTCTGTGACGCGAAGCAAGTTGTTTTGTTTGTGATAGCATCTGGCACAGCCCACAGGGTCCACAGAGGAAAATAAACGAAATAGCCCCTTGGTGTGGATCTAGTTTCTCGATCTGTATGTCCCTGTACATTGTATCGTTCACCGCATTCAATTTTATGCTAGCCCAGTCTAGCTCTAACTCTGACGGAAACTAAAACCTTGCACCAAGCGAGCAAGATAAGAGTACACGGAGTTAACAACTACGACAGACAACTTTTTAGATTTAAATGGGAAACTTTAAAAGCAATTCATTTACTGTTGACTTGTTACGGTTATTCATTTTGTAAAGACAAACATAGTCTAATATCATGTGTATGTGCTCATAGTCTACTGGTTGACCCCAAAATACATTTCAAAAAGTACACTTCAAGCATAAAATGTATGTATAATCTCGGCATGCAAACAGCTGCTTAGAAAAAAAAATAAAAACAACAATTTTAAGTCGTCTAAAGCGTCAGTCTCCGAGATCGTCGATAACCTGATTTTAGATAATTTCTAAAATGGATCACAATTTGATACAGTAGACTTAAAATTTTTCATTTCAGTTACAGCTTAACATCTTCTCAAAATTAGTTTTATTTATTCTAACGACACAATAGAAAATGGTAATTGACTCGAAACAAGTAAACAGGTCAATTTGGATTTGATTATTTAAAAAAAATAATAAAATGAAAGAAGGCTCGAACTAGGGAGGAAGTCTGTGTCTTCAAACGTAACTCCATCACTGTCTGGGCCGTGAGAATGCCCAAGCCAGTATCTCCCAGCACACAGGATAGAGGCGGCTACAATGAGGCCTTTAAGTGCCCTGCCCAGGCGACTTCTTGCTAATGCATTATTAATACAGTTTCAAATTGGCCAGTCGTTGATTAATGGGAAAATGGACCCAAGTGGCTTTCAGTACTCGTCCATCCCATCTGACCCCCATCTTGTTAATGGAGACATGGTCAAGTCAGTTTCGACCACAAAGTACGATATCATATGGCCCCGCTGCAGCTCTCCACACACATTAAGTCCTGAAAGTTCGGTTCGAACAGCTCACGACTTTGAGAGAACCTAATTGGGCCATATCGGATATGATCATTTCGATTTCTTAAGCCTCTCGATATCCTCATCCATGGCCTTCCGCGAACCTCGAGCGTTGTCTGACCCAAGTTGCTCTGCAGCTAAAGCTCCCTGGAAATCTATGAACCAATCTATCGAACCCTGTGCTGGTCACGCTATTTAAAAATGCAGGCGTGAAAAGACACGCGCGTCGCGGGCTCGACTGAGGCCTTGGCCTGAGTGGTGGGAAAATAAACTGATTTGCTCCAGGGAACAATTGCTTGTCAAGACCAAGATGGATCGCCTTTAGGCTAATGAAGGCAGCAGCAGCTGTTTCTCTGACTTCCAATAGCAGCAACAGCAGGCCAGCGGCCAACTGCACCCTGTGATTACCTTCAAGTTCAGTGAGACATATTCAGCACTTTAAACCAAAATGACCTTATGTCGGACTAGAGCCTTCAAGTCAATCATCTCAAAACGTGCGTAGAGCATAATTTACTTAGTAAGCACCGTTCGATTACAATCTCATATAGGTATCAGCAGATCGGCACGGGAGGCAATAAAGTGTATTCAAAGGCAATAAGACGTGACTGTGGGTCACGGCTAGCGGATAATCGCTGCAATATTAACATGTAAAGGCATGTTAATCTCCATCTCTATTCTCTTGGATCACGCGTGCCAGTATAGGACTGACTCGCTAGCTCTCTGAAGGACCACTCCAAAGTTTTTTTGCATTGATATTCGACAGCGATCTAATTCGAGGAAGTAAGCAAGAAATCATCAAATAAAGCGAGGTTAGCTTATTTTTATTTGGATAAATTTAATGATGAGTACTAAAATTTTTTTTTCTCTTTTTCCAAACCTATAAAATCTAGATTCGATATCGGTACAGGAAGAAGTCAAACGATTTTTTCCTTAGTCTAAGTACAGACTACAACATGTAATGCGCTTAAATAATAAACAATACCTCCAGAAATATTCGACTCATTTTTCCTTGGCCTCTAAAACAAATCAGCGATAACGAAAGAAAACATAACCCGGAGCGAGTTCAGCTATCTCTCGGAACCTTTCCCAAACCGCACGGGGTCAAGAAAAGATCGGATCTGGACATTCCCCAGACCTCTAGCTTAAAGCCTACCTGGCGGGAGCTGGCCGCAGAGGCTCTCCTGGGGTATTTTCATCGTGTTTTTCCAGTAGCCAGAGATCGCCGAGAATCCCCGCGGTGTTTGGGTAGGCCCAAGGTCGAGAACTTCGCCAATAACAGAGACCAGCGGAATAATGAAAGAGACAGGCGCCTGTTTCCTTCGTCAGCCTAACGTTTTTGCTTATTAGGTTTTTCCCTTTGATCTGAACTGTATTTGATTGTTGATACATTCGAGCGTGTTGGCCTTCCTCTGCTGCTGAGTTCCACAGTATCTGTGGAAAGTGTTGCTCTTTGCACTTGTGAAATGTCATCAATAGACTTCTATAGAGAAATCTTTTCTTGTTTCAACGAAGAAGCGACAGAGAAATTTGAAAGAGACTTTTTTTATGGAACAAAGAGGATTTGGTGTCGTCGGGAGAGCAGTGACAATCTAAGTCCAGTGTTATAAGCCTGGCATCACATAGGCTTCACTGGGATCTCCGCATAAGATCAGTTGAGAAACTTCGGCGACGAAAAACTTCGTCGGAAGTTTGAGCTTGAGTCGATAACAAGAGCTGACTTGTGTCTTCTATCACTAAATCTTCGGAACTCCTGCGTTTTATCAAAGGATTCTGTTATATGAATTTATACAAATTGATTAAAAGTCTTAAGTCTATCAGCTTTGATCAAAATTCGTTTAATACCTAAAGGAGGTTTTGGGGTTGTTTTTTTTTTCAAAGCGTCAAGAAGTGTTACATAAACTTTGCCTTCTTCATGAGGGACAAGGAAAATAGCTGACAGGAGATGAAACTCTAAACTTCATTACTTAGATCTATTAGTTAATCCATCAAGATATGAGGGGGCTCTGCAAAGGACATCTAATTATCTTTAAAGGCAGTCTCATAAAAGCCGCAAAAGCCTAACCACTGCTCTTCGGATTCTTTTTTTTTTTTTTTTTGCCTTCCTTTGATATGAAAAGCCTCTTAATCCTGTTAATGACTGTTATCCCTGACGTATACAGATTTGTCCCTTTGAATAAATAAATGCCTTAGAAGACAACCATAAATGATATTATCTCTTTTTTTTTAATTTTCATTGATTTTGTCTTTTGAATTCCACCATCTGAGCCTGCTCTCTGCTCTCATGAAGAACTTTAATTCGAGGGAAGGGCTTCTTCTAATACTTCCGCCGCCTAAATTCTGGAACTTTCAAAGAAATTATTCAATAAGGTAAATACTCTCAAATTTGATGGTGTTTGTCAAAATGATTTTTAATATTATAATCTGAAAAATCTTGGAGCTTGCGAAAAGTTTTTGTATCAAATTAGTTACGGTAAACCATGAAATTCTAGAGTAACCTAATCTCGGGTGCGCCTAATTTATTTATTTTTTTTCAGCAGCTGCTGCAAGTCCTACGGGAGAAATTCGTGTTTACTCAAATAATTCCCTGTCTATTCTAGGACTCCCTTAGAAACAAATTGGAAGCAAACAACTATTTCTTTGCTAAATAATTTTCCCGTTACTTCTAGCTATGGCCGCCGTGGTCTGGTCTTTACGGCGGCGATGTGAAAATACTCATTTCCCATCCCTGACCTGTATGTTACTCACGATGGGCAGAGGGGAAGGAGGAAGAGGCCTAGGCATAGCTGCTTGTGAGGACTGCTGGTGAGGGCTCTGGAAGAGCGATTCAGCCAAAGGAAGGAAAAAGGAAAGATTGCCTCTGAGAAGTTCAACTTGGAGACGGCGGATTGAAAGGGAATGAAAACACTGAAGGCTTAGGCGGGCTAAGCTGGGCTGGAAGAGAGGGGGGGTGTCGGGCTGGTGTGTCGCCTCAGGTCGCCCCCGGCTTCTTATAATTCCCACAACACATAGATCCGGCCTGGCCTATAATTTTCCTCCCATTTCCTTCTTAGCGTACATGTTGCTATAGCAACCAAGACGTTTCTTTTTCTTCGTTTTCTCCTGAGGCATCGATTAATAAAGTGTGAGGATTTAGTTTCTCAAGCTTTCTTTTTTTTTCCTTTTTCACTCTTTTTTTCTCATTTTCTCCTTGGACTCTTCTTTGACCGAGGAAATACAGTTCTTGAGCTGAGTTTTGGTCTTTTATTTAATGAAAGATTTAAGCCACTTGATGAGTGAGTGAGCTTCGGCTAAGGACGTATCTTACGGAATCAACAGTAACGTCGCATTATGAAGTGTACGAGAAAAGAAATTTCTAAGCTCTCACTCGATAATCAAAGTAACGTACCAGATAGTTTAGGCGCCGTTTTTTTTTTTTTTTTTGTTTTGTTTTTTTGGGGGGAAGGAGGAGGGGGTTTGCTGATTGCTAATGCTGTGGTTGTTTGTTAATTAGTTCTTTCTTCTTCTTGTTTTTCTTTAAACTATTTGATTGGAGTTTTATATAAATAACACAGTACTCATCTTGCTTGGTTCCGATCGAGTGATCGACAAGCGCTCTTTCCTCAGCATGATATTCTAACTTACGTTATTGTCACCACACATCCACACTGACAAGGCTGGGAATTGCATATAATGAGCAAACTTTGATTTTTATTTTTGAAGAATTCTTTCTAAATTATGGTGTCCTCCTTTCTCAATTATAAGGGCCTGAAATAACATTGTGTAAAATAAAAAGCCTCGCAGTAACAAGAGGCCAACTTCAGAATGATGAGACTGTGGATTCTACATGTTGAACAGATCGGTAGAAGACTACATGTTGAAGGGCTAAATCACAAAAAAAAAAGAGAGAAAGCGAGGAGGGGAGGGAGGATGAATAAGACAGCAGAGAGAAATTTAGAGTGAAAAGAGAGATACGAATACAGTGGAGAGAGAGAGGGAGAGAGAGAGTAAGAGAGAGAGTGAGAGAAAGAGAGAGAGGGGGAGAGAGAAAGCGAGAGAGAGAGGGAGAGATGAAGCATCCTCCCGAAACGCTCGGTGGTCCACATCGTAAAGCAGCTTGTCACTGCTGAAGTGATTTGCTACATAAGGTGACATATCCAAGGTCCGGAGGCCTTTGACCAGCGGTCACTGAACACCGCGCTGGCAGTAAATCCAATATCCCCCTCAGTGTGAAGGGTTTACAGCAATTGGTTTGGTTGGATTGGACAAATATGAGGTAAAAAGAAAGAGAGAGCATACAGTATGAATGACGGAGCGAGCGAGCGAGAGACAAAGAGAGAGAGAGAGAGAGAGAGAGAGAGAGAGAGAGAGAGAGAGAGAGAGAGAGAGAGAGAGAGAGAGGGGGGTGGGGGTGGGGGGGGGGAGGAGAGTGAAAAGAAGAAAAGGGGAGGAGGAAACAAAAGGATGAGGCAGAGGACGAGGACGACTTCTGGGAAAAGGGGGCATAGAAAATAATCATTATTATTATTATAAAACATAGATTTATTTTAAGAAATTAATTGTATTACAAAAAAGAATGAGGAACTATGCTGTCTTCTTAAAGTAAACATAATGAATAAGTTTAACACAATACATAGACAGCAAGAAATATCCTGGGAGATCTCAAAATAAGCAAAAGGTAGCATGTACGAAACATTACTGGAATAAAGGAAATAATCAAGTTACGGAGGGCGGCAAGTGTGAGACACATGTTACGGCAAGTCAGAAAGCAGAGTAGCAAAGAGCATCAGTCTCCCGGTGCAAAAACATCGATCAATCAGAATTGCGCATTGGTTACGAGGTCAGTGGTCAGTGCCTACTGTCACAGTGTCCCCTGGCGGAATGATTGACCACAGCATTAACAGGTGTGCCCACCTGTCCACAAACTGACCACTACAGTGTGACCAAGGTCAGATAGCATTGCTCGAGAGTGAAGCTTTGTAATCAGGGTCACGGTTTGCCGGGCAGATGGTGTCAGATATATGCAAAGCTCGGTAAAGATGCCACAGATAAACGAAAATACATGGATATTAATGCATCAACCTCAGAGCTAATTTCTAGCCTCATAGGAAAGAGTTTATCAGCGGAAATCTTTCGTTGCTCGAGGCCTCAGAAAATAAAGGACAGAGAGAGAGAGAGAGAGAGAGAGAGAGAGAGAGAGAGAGAGAGAGAGAGAGGGTGAGTGAGAGCTCTCGAGAGAAAAGTGGGTTAAGGGGAGGGGGTAATCAGAAATGGAGGGTGATAATACAATGGGTTAGAATCGAAAAAGAGCAACGTTTGGTGAACTAAAGACGAAAAAAGGAGTTTTATAGATATGTTAATATTGTTGGTGGTGGTTGATCTTGTTATTATTGTTGTTGTTGTTGTTGTTGTTGTTGTTGTTGTTGTTGTTGTTGTTGTTGTTGTCGAAGCTGTTCATCCAAGTCCTGAAATATTTTTGTCCTGATGAAATTGATTTACTTTTTTTTACTAATCCATAGATTTCAAATATGGTGTTGAGCGATTTATCGAGAAGCAGAGGAAAAGCTTTTATCAGGAAAGACAATGAATCTGAAAGAAGATTAAGAATAAGAAAAGAAAAATCTGAGGATAACTATGCAACCATGAAATCAATGACCAGAATCGATGAAGAGACAGAAAAAGCGAGAAGAGAAAAAGCAAAGAGCGTCTAATTTGATGCCCGCCGCATGATGATTAGGTTCCCACCCTTCTCTTCGCTTTCCGTAATGTGGATAAATTACGTCGGCCAAGCTTGAGGCTGGAGGTTGGGGAGTATGGCAGAAGAAGTAATGATGGCAGACCATTCAACGGGGAGATCAATGCGTTGATTATAGGGAAGAGTTATCCCCAACGCGGACTCGATTATCCTAATTGATGGTTCTACCTTGACTACAAAAAAAGCATATTCAAGTCGCGCCCACAAACTGTGCATATCCACACAATGGCGTAGTGAAAAACACACCGACTGCGTTAGATACCTCAAGATACCTTTCTCGAGCATGCATGACACGTCCACTATGCACACAGAACAACGCAATTTTACAACAAAGGAGGGCTTGATGTGTGTATCGCGTCATATCAGTGCCTTCCAAAAGTGGATGATATTGGCAAGTCTTAGACCAGCCGAACAGAGATGGAATGCCTCATGTGACGGAAACTGTAACATAATCTACCATATTCACGGCCAGATTAAATCAGAGACACGTCACCCTTACGACCACCATATCGACGCCAAATTAACCACGTGACATCTGACAACCCAGATATAGCTACTGTCATTGGGTTGTCAGGCTCTCTCAGCTCTTTCTTCCCGAATTATTCTATTTAGATCACTCATTTCTACTTGTCCGATATAAATTATCTTGTGGGTCAGTATAGCATAGTGGTTAGCGCATCGGACTCGTGATCAGAGGGTTGCGGTTTTTGTCCTAACAATGGCTTATGCTATAGATTTTACGATTTATCTTTATTTCCTTACAAAATTGATACCCGGTTATCATGGAGTTTGTCTGTCGAAAGTTTGTAATCAGGGATCAACAGAAATAAAGTTTAAGAAAAAAAAGGACAGTTGTGAAATTTCACAGAAAATTTAAAACTGTCAATTTAACATCTATTGGAAAATAATGAAAATTAATCGATAAAAAGAATCGTGATGCTAAAAGCACTTCTTCAAGAAGTTAACTTCACACTATGGAAGAAAAGTCAAGAAAAGGAATGTCACATTTTTAAGCTTTTTTTCCATTTCAAGTAGGAAAAATTTCTTTTTTCCATTTATTTCAATTGCCATTTTGACCTAGGTGGATAATCGTAAGATTTAAATGCGTAATCTCGAACACTCAACTTCCCCTACATTTTTCTTTTCTTTTGTATTTTTACTTTTAGATTCTTCAAATGGAAAATTTCTCTTAGTCGAACGAAGAGACGAGATAATGCATGAACAAAGTGCTCTCTTAAAACAATCAACTCCATTTAAAAAAAACTAGTTTGGCATCAAAGTGGAGCAATCTCCTCTTTTTAGAGATGGTTATTGTAAATAATGTTCTTCGCTAACATTTTCAAGGATAATGCATTGGTAAATTCCATCCAAATTTTATTTATCTTAGCCTCTCACGATGTTTTCCTTTCCTTTCTTTTTTCTAACCAAAAGGATGTCTTTGTGTAAGGGAGAAAAATCCGATGTTGAGAGCTTTGCCAGAGTAATAATTCTTATGTGTTTATGTTGTAAACTAAATCAAAGCATTTGCAAGTTTACCTATTGAGTATTTTGCAATTTTCCAAAAAGAGGATTTAAAAAAAACCCAAGAAATCATCCTGCTTTCGTTCTCAAGTGAATTTAAAAATGGCGCCTGATATAATTATATTAAAGCACTTTGACTCTGGATGTTTCACGAAAACGAAAAATCTACTTCTGGCACAAGATGACGATTCGTCCATGCATGAATAAATTAAAAAAAAAAAAGCTATTGTCATAGAGGGCAAGGTCACGGAATTGAAATTCGTGTTTGCATTGTGGCGGTGTGGACGCCAGTGACACATGCACACCATGACACACAGGTCGGTGTCAGTTCTGTCAAACTACTCCACCAGCCATCGAGGCTGCTGTCATATCCTTCATTTCCGGACCAGAGGCCAGGCGGCAGAGCAAGAAGATGTAGGCGTCACTCACACAGAGTATTGTGTCAGTCCAGAGGTGTGAGCTTAGAGTCTTGTGCAACTTCCTCACGCTCATTTTTACTAGACAAAGGGTAGATGTGAGAAGTCGGGAGCAAAGACTTCAGAGACGGAAGAAGAACGGCTAAAACGAGATGAAGGAACAATGCGAAGTATCATGAGAGTACAATGCGAAGTATCATGAGAGTACAAGTGTTATTAAAGAACAAAGCCAAGTACTATGAGGGAACAATGCGAAGTATTATTGGGGAACAATGCGAAGTATTGTTAGGGAACAAAGCCAAGTACTATGAGGGAACAATGCGAAGTATTATTAGGGAACAATGCGAAGTATTGTTAGGGAACAAAGCCAAGTACTATGAGGGAACAATGCGAAGAACTAAGAGGGAACAATGCGAAGTATTATTAGGGAACAAAGCGAAGTATTATTAGGGAACAAAGCGAAGTACTATGAGGGAACAATGCGAAGAACTATGCAGAGAGAGAATTTATATGGTTAGAGGACTGAAGCAGAAACGCAAGTCAGAGAAAAAAGGAGAAGAGAAAAAAAGTTGGACGAATTGCGAGACACAAAATTCTATTTCTAAAGAATGAATAGAAAGAGAATGTATTGCCTGATAGTTCAAATACACTTCAAAATTATTAAGTACTTGGTTACACTGTCGCTTAAATTGATAATCGAAGAGGGGCGTAATTCTAACTGAAGCATCCATTCTTTACTTGCAGGGACGATTTTTTTTTTAAAGAGTGAAAGGCTAGACATAGTGACAGAGAATTTTTTTCCGCTGGCTTAACCTCGGGGAAAGTAACGAAATGTTATGATGAGTAGTCGACCGCCGTTTCCCCTTTAATATTTCATTTCAAGCATACAAAACTCCCTTCGATATTGTCCTTTCATCTCCTCTCGTTCGATGCTGGAGAACTGTCAGGTCTTGTTCCTGTTGAGCGGTCTCGTGAGGGAAAATGTCAATAATAAGAGAGTCGTCCAAGGAGCCGTGGTTATTAAGAATAGACTCCTGATTTGCAGAGAGCACGATTGAAAAAAAAAAATAGTGGAGAGGAATTTCAGCTAGCAGAGGAATACCGATAGTTCCCTTTGACTGTGGACTGTATTGATTTCCCTCATTTCCTCATCTCTTTATCGATCGTCTTTAAAATTTTGTGCTTTTTCATCAGCTCTCAAGCATCAAATCTAGCAATAATAATGAGGTCGCTTTAACAAAAGCAGTTTGAGCATTAACGAGGCGGGCTACACTTACCTAGAGGCTACAATAAAGATTTTTAGCATCGTTGGTTCTCTCTATTATCAAGGTCTTTCCAAGCATCTCATTATAAAAAGAGCCTTTCCATACTCTTTCTCTCACTCTCTCTCTCTCTCTCTCTCTCTCTCTCTCTCTCTCTCTCTCTCTCTCTCTCTCTCTCTCTCTCTCTCTCTTTCTTTCTTTAGCCCTTTTTTCCCTCACTACATTGTGTTGCTCTTTTCTATTTTTTTGTTTGCTTGTTTGTTTCTCTCTATCTCCCGCACTTTTTTAACTTTCACTATTTATGTCTACTTGCGTTTCAGTGTCTTTCGATACATCTCTTATATTCTCTCTCTCTTTCTCTCTCTCTCTCTCTCTCTCTCTCTCTCTCTCTCTCTCTCTCTCTCTCTCTCTCTCTCTCTCCTCTCCCTCTCTCTCCCTCTCTCTCTCTATAATTTCTTACAGGTACGTGAACTTAACCATTTATTTTTTCCTCTTTTCTGCATTTGTTTGTTGCTTTTTTATTTAATATATCCATCAAAATATTAGTTTAGGAAATTTGTCAGCTAATGAACAATACTGCTTAGGTTGTGTAAGTCTTAAGACAAGCGATTATTTAGAAAATCCATAGATATCAAAAATGTCTCTCTGAGTGCAGAGAGAGGCAGAGAAAGAGCTAGTGTCCAAATATTGACTATTCTGGAGTATTAACATGAACAAAACCTTATCTTTAAAGTTCTGATAATAACATTATCTCATAGGGACTATCAAAAATTTTACTAGATAATTGTATTTCTAGTATCCTAGTATCTCATTGTATAGGCATATATACACTTCTTTCTTTACTGCAAATGTATAAAAATGTATTTTATTGAAGTTTCGACTTTTAAAATGAGAGTTACTGTATCGTTTTAATGTTTTCAATCCAAAGCTACATTACGCTCCCTTTGTGTGGCTGTTCTTACTTGATCAAAATAATGTAAAGGACACCGTGTACAAGTTCGGTTTCTCTTGTCTGGGTGAGGCCTGTAGGAATCTTCCTAACACAAGCATTACTGCAACACAATCTACTCCTGTCACCACTAAGGGAAACCCATTGATTTCATTTCCGACAAGGTCCTCGGGTTTTCCCGAACCGTTGTCTGCAGGACAAAAGGGCTGTTCGACAAGGAAGTGGATTTTGTGAGCAGTAAGAAGGTTACAAAAACAACGTCTACAACCTAAAAGCACACAGTAATCAAGTAATCAAATCAAACAACTGACATTAAAAAAACAACACTTGGAGCAAAAACGAACAGACAACAAGAGGGATAATGCCAAGGGGCTGCAGTGACCAACATGTACATGTGTAAAGACAAAGAATTAAGAGAGTTAGCGCAAAGGATGTAGTGAAGTTGGATTAGCTTGTAAGAAAATCCTCTTTTTTTCCTTTCTATGTACGCAAAAATATCAAATACAGCTTTTCACGTTGCACGAAATTCAATGCAAGATTCTACAATAATTTGCAAAGTACGAAAATTAAAATTTCATTAGAGATGATAAATAGAGATATGCAAGTCAGAAACATAGCAAAATAAGACGCAAATAACACGCTGTTCTTAAAAATTCTTAACCTTTAAAAAAAAAAAAACAACAAGAAAACAAAGGGAAAAATGCAGTTTCTATGTGACCTACGTCTCAACCTTCCTTTTTCTTGATATTCTCGTTCGTCAAAGACAGCCCAGATTTTATCTTAAGGTTGCCATATCACTATGTCCTGTGGCCCTCTTCAGAGGTTCTGCATCTCCAGGTTTAAGTTAAAGTATGGTTATTTTTCGAAGTTTTTATAGAGAATACAAGATTTTGTCTGCCATTCTGAGGATTTTGACCTTTGTGCTACCTTGTAGACGCATGATTTAGAGAAAGAAAGAGCGTAAGACTGAGAGGTATAAAGACAGAGAAAGAGAAAAGTTCCTTGGGCTCAAAGAGAGATGAAAATAGATTTTTAAAATGCAGAGAAGCCACGGATGACTTTAAATTCTCTATTACGCGATTATGACTCTCAAAATTCCTAAAAAAGAACCTATTGGGAAAACCATATGGGATCTTTGATGCGTGGCCTCACTTGAAGCTGAAGCACCTTGCCAGTATTAAGTGTGAGTTACCGGTACCGTGCTGTGTGTGAGTTGCCAGGAAGCGTGCATCATCTGTGAGTACTTGTGCAGCGAGAAGACATTTATTGCATTTCTTTCCTAGCAAGCCATGTGACTAGATAATAGTTGTTTATTGGGGTCCAGGTGCTCAAAAGAATATATGGCATAATGTCTTTCTGTCTTCATAATATATTTTTCCTACCTGCGTTTGTGAAAACTATGTTAATTCTCAGTGTCCAAAACAGTATTCATTTTTAACAGCAGACATCAATGCACATAATTTGCATATGTAGCTATGTATATCAGTTGTACTTGATGTTGTTACAGTTGTTGTTAATGTTGTTGCTTTAGTTATTTCGGCTATTTTCATACATGTGTCAAAAATTCATTTGATTTTGTTATTATTTAGGAATGTTTCGTTTAGAAACTTTGGTTTTGAATTTTGCAAAAAGATAATCGCATTTTCGGGTTGTCAGATGATAGCTGAAGTTTTTTCTCATGAACCTTTCTGTGGCGTCTTGATCTCACGTAGTCTTTTTGAAATAAGTCTTAAAACACTACAAATACTTTATGTGGGGAAAACAATCCCAATCAATTTTGGCTCCTCAGTCTAAAACTGGTTGTGCATAATTATGACTAAAAGAACATCCTTTTTTTTCAATGCATCAGTTACAAAATAAAGTATCATGTTTATATTTCCTTTTTTTTACATCGCGGGAAACTCTCTTTCTTAGCCCTTTCTCCTTAAATATCTCTCTAAATACCATCTTTTCGAGCTCTAGCAATAAGCCATTTATTGGAATCATTATAAGAGGAAGGTCTCATTGAAATCATATCAGAGCTGACTTTGTCTCTTTGACAGACACTTGATCAGTGACTGAGCTGTTGATGTCGACAAAGCTGCCCTCTGGAGCAGCACACTGTAAAGATTGGTTACATCAGGCCCAGGTCTGACACCGAAGATCATCCTGATCTGGACTGAATCCCGTCCAGTCTCGGCGTGTCCGCTCCAGGCACCACGACTCTGTTGCGTCGCTCGCCCATCGATTGGTACCAGGACCTAATGAGCTCAACGTAGCGAAGAGTTGTCTCTTGTCTTGCTTCTGCTCTTTCCAAGTCCGATACCAACTAAGAGCTCGCCTCGTACAAACCGAAGTTTTGTATGGCAATGTGACAGGCACAATTTCCATACACAACTAATGTTATTTTATTATTTTTATTTTTACTGTTTAATGATAATGTCATAATGACCTTCTCTAAAAACAGGCTTAACAGCTGTCATATTGTTGAACCGAGTGATATGAAAAATCCACTATCTAAAGCTTTCATATCTTAACGTTTCCAATTGATAAAATATAGGTTGAAAAAAAAACGCGCTGAGCTGTTGAGTGCAAAGAAACTAGTGCGGTTTAATCTTTTATTTTATTTTTTCTAACAGATTCAGTAAAGATGGAGTTACGGTGTGTTAAGGAATGGGAGTGATTGGAGAAAAACAGTAGTTATGAAGAGGAATGAGACAGGACTCACAAGCTGAGGTTCTGTTACAAGTACTTGTGGCTCAATAGATCTATCATAAGGAGACAGTATTGTGAAATGAAATGTAGCCAAAAAATCTGTTCGATTTGAATGAATAAAAAAAAATGACAATGCGTGAGGCTGCCCTCTTGCCATTTTATATGTAACTCTAGTCTTTAAAGAAAATCTCTTTATCCGTAACTATAGATTATTTTCGAGAAACACGTCAGCTTCACGGAACAACCCGAGTGATTTCCGAAAAACGATGGAGGGGTGGGGGTGGGGGGGGGGGGGGTGCGGAGAGCGCGGCCGATAGTCACTCTGTAGATGTACCATGATGGACTTATCAGAGTTGACGACGTTACAGGCTTATTGAATTACGGCCGTAGACATAATGGGCGGACTCGGGGGGTAACACCATTAGACCGCTACAATGGGAACAGTTGGGGGCCAGACGCTAGGACCTCAAGTAGAGGCTGAAAGATGAAAAAATTTACGGCTTGTCTTTATCTCTCTCTCTCTCTCTCTCTCTCTCTCTCTCTCTCTCTCTCTCTCTCTCTCTCTCTCTCTCTCTCTCTCTCTCTCTCTCTCTCTCTCTCTCTCTCTCTCTCTCTCTCTCTCTCTCTCTCTCTCTCTCGCGGTGGATAATAGGTATGCATCTTCACTGTTCTTGCTGTTGCTGCTGTTACTATTCTTCGAGCTTTTTCATTTTCTCCTTTTTCTTCTTTTTTCTTCCTCCTCAATCTCCTTCTAAATTTTGTTTTTGGCCTTCTTGCTCTTCCCTCTCCAGTATCGACCTGGTTTCTCTTAAGTCCTATGCCTCGAGAATATCAAAACTACTATATTCACATTGCGGAAGTCAAAGCGTCGATATCACTACTTAATACTCACTCTTACTCATTTTATTTAAAAATTTGTGTCCTTTAAATTTTCTTTTTCTCTTTCTTTTAATTCTGACACATGCCGCTTTCTCCTTGCCCTGACCTCAGTGGCTTGGCTGTTGCGTTCCCCATCCTCAAGCACAGTTCCTTCGGTGTCAGATTTCCTCATTAATATCTGAACAAGTTTTCTAGTCCCTTCACTACCCTCTAGCCTTGAGTCCTCCACAACACTGCCAACGTCTTCAAATTCTTTTCAATCCCTTGGGCAGGACTTTAATGAGGAGGCGTATGTCTGCTTCAAGCTCTCTTTTTAACAGTAGCGTACACAAACTTTTTTTTCCATCGCGGATATTGATCCCTCCAGTTATCTTGATTTCCGAAGAGGGTGATGAAAATGCAAATAGCATAATTTGTGCATTTTAGCATCGAAGACATTCCACCGCAACACGACAAAATGAAAAGCCAATAAAATGTTACAACGGTTTAAGGTTAATAAAAGCCAAATAACGCATGTTTCACATAAGAAGTCGAGTAAGACCAACATCGGAACATTATTTTTTGGTATTTCTCTTTCTTTCTTTCTTTTTTTCTATATGCGATTTCTTGCACATCTAAGTTCCATTTAAAATAATAATTCAAAGCATCGGGAGTACTAGTAATAGTGTCTGCAGTAGTGAAAGCAGGAGGGGTGGTAACAACTATACGGGGTTCTATCTTTATTTTTATCATTTGGACAAAATAGCACTTTTCTTCAGTAAAAATAGTTTAATTTCTTACGACAAAAAGTTTGCTTTTCTTATTCGATGACACATCCTTCTTTGCATTTATTTTTAATGAATTTTATCAACATGTTTAGAGGATATAAGAACAGCACGTTAATGCCAATTCAGGCGATAAATATCTTTGAACTTTTTCGCCTGTCTGTATAACCTCTATCACGGTAAGAGATCTCTTGGCGTGAAACCAGTGCATTGCAAACTGCCAATTTTGCTTGGATCGGGACATGATAAACATTAACTATATATATGTAAAGAAATAATTATTGCCTTGTGGTGCAAAATTTTAAACTTTACCTCAGCTAACACCGAGAAATAGATCACTGGAAGCGAAAAGTGGCTGCTGGGACGGGGAAAGTTTTATGTACTATATTAATTTATCACCTAATATAAATTTATTTCATCTTCCCATAAAAAACATTTTTTCTTTAAGAAGAAAATGAAAAGCCACTTAAAATGAGAGTGCCGCATAAAAAGTGAATAGAAACGTTCTTAGAAAACTTCATAACTATGTTATTTTATCGACTATTAAACAATTTCATAGCTCATTCATTCTTATATTAATCTTTACTCTTATTTCTCTTCCTTTCTCTCTCTCTCTCTCTCTCTCTCTCTCTCTCTCTCTCTCTCTCTCTCTCTCCCTCTCTCTCTCTTCTCTGCTCTCTTTCAGTATTATTCAACCTGTTCTATCTCACCTTATTAATCTTATATTGTAAATCGCATGGTATATGAATAGTTTTGGTCTTTATTATTTTGCACTTTTTGATGTTATAATTTTGCGATATATTTCGCCCCCAGAGAATTCCTTTTCTGATGTACATGTACCATCATTTATTTTTCTACAAAGCTAAAACCAAAGCAAGACTTGAGATTTAACTCAAAACAAAAAAGGTAATAATTATAAATTTATGAAACCTTCAAGGCAATAGCTTGGAAGAGTTTTATTTCAAGATGCAATGTGTGGTCCTTCCAGGCATGATGAAGTAAGATATTTAGGCAACCGTGCAAAAAAAAAAATGAAAGAATACGGTTTAAAAAAAATACATAAACTCTTGTTACCTTGATGGCGAAAACATTCGGGAAAACGGGAAAAATTGGGAACGGTCTATTCGTAAAAGAGATAGGGGGGGGAGGGGGGGTCAACATGGAATGTCGGAATATATGATTGTAACCTAGGTGAGAAAACCACTTAAGACTGTGGCTTAGTACTGGAGAGTTGGTTGTAGTAAAATCTTGTGGTAAAAGGGTATTTTTTAGAAGAAAAGAAGGGGGGGGGGGGGTGTAGGTAAAGCCATAAATCCAACAAAATAAGACTGTGTATTTTTTCCAGGTGTGTATGACAGACAAAATGAGTGGCAGACAGTGTTGAGAAGATCTCGACAGGGTGATGACAGCAGTAGCTTCTCTGGAGGTGAGGCTGTCTGGGTTTTATCTCTTACGGATTTACTGATTCTGCACTTGGTATCTGTTCATTTATTATTTACTATAGTATATTTTAGGCTCTTCAAACCTAGGCTTTTTTCGCTCGTTTTCCATTTCGTTTCTCCCGAAACAGTAAAACCCTACCGGTTATGAATCATGCGTCTTGCCTATAGATGAGGGTTTTAATCCTTGTGGCGTCCGCCGATGAATGTGGAACTTGGATTTCATTTTGGAAAAAAGGAAAACTGCAAGTGACAGCACCTCATAATCTAAGGCCTTTTATAATTCGGCAGGCCAATGCAGAGGTTTTCGCCGGGAAAAGTTTGTCGAAAGTGAAGCAGGCTGTCGAATATTTGACAGAAGATAAAATAATCACGACTGATACTCAATGCCATAGCTGTCTTGCTATACAATGAATCATTCATTTTTTGTTGTTGTTGTTGCTTTTTGTTTTTGTCTTCGAAATTACTGTTAAGTCAATTTTTCAACTAAATAACAATACCTGTTTTCTTTTGTCATCAAACAATGTGGTTACATGAACAGAGGCTAAAACTAAGTTTTAATTGAAAAAAACAAAACTAGTAGCAAGTGCATTGAAAGGGGAACTGTTTACTTAAAAGCCTTTATCTTCCACTAAGTAGAATAAAAGGAACAAGCATTTCTCTTTCCTGTATCCTGAAGGATCGTTGGAGCTATGCCATCTTTATTTTCATCTTACCTTTTTCTCAAATGCTCGGATAAAAAATGGAACCGGTGAACATAGAAAGGACTTACTTTGCCTTCAATTTATGTTTATAAATTGGATGAATTTTGAATTTGAGTCGAAATGAATATTGAAAATCCTTGGAGTGAAATAAAAAAAAAACTGTCATCGTTCTAAATTCGTAACAAAGAACCGTATCTCTGGCCTGGAAAAAAAACTTTTTAAGCGTCTCCTGTGACTCTCTCTCTCTCTCTCTCTCTCTCTCTCTCTCTCTCTCTCTCTCTCTCTCTCTCTCTCTCTCTCTCTCTCTCTCTCTCTCTCTCTCTCTCTCTCTCTCTCTCTCTCTCTCTCTCTCTCTCTCTCTTTTTTTCTCTTTCTCTTGCTTTCTCTCTCTCCATCTCTCTCCCCTTCTCTAGCTTTCTCTCTCACCCACTCTATGTTTCTTTCCTTTTCTCTTCCCTCAAACCCCACGGGACAAATGAAAGCAGGAGCCGGGGAGAGCTGCGCTACCCTGGGGGGTTCGCCTGGTGATGTGAGATAAGGAAAGATAAATGTAAACACATAAGGCCTGGCTGGAATAGTCACGATGAATGGGTCAGCTGGTCAGACGGAGAATGGTGTCAGTGGGAGCAATGGCCCAGGAGACAAACTCCAGCGTATCCCATGGCCCAGTTCATCGCGTTGGGCAAACGTTATGTGGATACGTACACAGTAGGAGTATCTTAAAAAGAAGATTTGATATTAAACATGACCTGTGGTTACGATACAAAGCCTAGGATCAAGTTCATACAGAAACGTTATCTTATTCATTGAAACCAGATTCATTTGATTTAATGTTACAATTATTATATTTGGCCTTATCAAAAGTTTAGCAAGGCTGGGCATCGATAAGCAGTAAGTTGTCTCGCTGCATGCGTGGGACATAAATTTGGTGACTACATGGTTCTTGAGACAAGCCCTTCCTTTCCATAACACAAAATTGCATGATGCAATTCAATCCAATACCGGTCTGTATCTAGGACGACTTGCAATGAACCACCACGTGCATGTGGTTTTGATTGCCACTGAACACGACGTTAGTGATGAGCGCATCCCTTGTGACAACCTCACACCCTTCACTCCCTGTACTCACTCGCTAACTGTGCCGTCTGGGCCAACAAGACCCAGGTTTGAGGATGTTCACAAGGGGTTGTGAAAACTGACGGAAACTTGATCTGAGGATTCCGTGAATATGTGAAGGCGCGTTGATACGTTAGAGCTGACTCTTCGTCAGCTGAGAGAGGAGTTAGACAAATGAGCAAATGCCACAGCTGACTGGCAACTAAGAGAGGTGATTTACAGCCCAAGGTTTCCTGCACGCCCGAGGAACTTTACGCCTAGATGGTTGCATTACATAATATTGAACAGAAACATTTCTGCGAGACTGTACGGCGTATTTCGTTTATTCACAGTTGTGATAGAAGATCCTAGAAGAAAGTTCATCTCTTTTGTTCCAAACTCAACGATTATATTTAGTCTAACAGTGCGTCAATTGGCCTACTTAAATAGCTTAAACGCCCTTGTTGCTCCGAAATAAGCAAGAATCAAATCCTTGTTCTCCTTTGATTCACAATAATCACCTTACTTCTATCTTTCTAATAAAAGCCTTTAGCATAAAAAAATGTTTCTCTCTCATCGAATGGTAAGATAAGTTTTTATTGAAGCTAACGCCATCCAAAGCAGAAAGGTCATGGTCCTCTGAGACCACAGAGTATCCTATACCAATCACGGTTAGGTCACGACCAAAGTAATTGAGCAGCTCTGCCCATCCATAAAAAGGTCAGATAAAGTGACCGGTAGTGACCACAAAGCGATTTTAAACCCCGCTCAACGAGTACAGACAGTTCACGAGGGTGAGCAGCCATTAGTTGCTCAAGCCACCTGCGGTTCATTACTTGTCGGGTAAGTCAGAGTCTAAGCAGAGCTGATAACAGAGCATCATGGGATTTGGTGCTGTGGCGTGACGTACCTTGCTCATGTTGAGAGTTAATTGTCTGCTACATAACAGCAACAGAGTCAGTGATAACCAAAGAGAGACCGAAGGTCTTAGGATCCGCTTTCATAATTATCTTCTTACAAAGCATATTTGCATATTTTGGCATCTCTCATTTTCAAAAGTCATCGCGCAATAAAATTTGCCTTTTTTGTTTCCTTTTTAGATTGACAATAGCTCAGAGAAGCGCAATGAAGCGCAATATTTTTTTCAAAATATATGCTCTTTTGAAATATTTTAGAAATTAGGAGAATCTTTTACTTAATCTCACAAAAAATGCTTTTAGATATAAAAGCTTAAAGAGAAAAGGTCAAATTAATACAGACCGATATTTGTAAAACAAAACGTATTTCAAACACATGTTAATAAAATGCAAAATATTTCTAAAGAGCAGATGATTAGATGTTTTATATCATTGTGTGCCTTGAAACCTATCATCTAAGAAGCTGAATTAAATCCCCTTTGGGGCGTTTCGAAGATTGGTAGTTTACATCTAACCTTAGCTATGATTCAGTATCAGGTAGAGGACATTGTTGGCCTCATTACCAACTGATAACTAGGCATGATGAGCCAGTGCTCCCAGTACAACAGACCTCGGTCGTCAGTGGGAGTACTGTGTAAGCTCACATAGACACGCGCCGCGCGCCCCGCTTCAAGATAGTAATCATAACATGACGCTGGCTTGGTTTTCCTAATCCAGCTTTGATTAGCACAAACCGGTGGCAGGATGGGGTTCATTAGTCCCCGGTGGAGGCCATGGCCGCTCAGTCTAGTGGTGGGTTGGGCGACTCAAGCTTCCTGACGCTGGGGTCGAGGATGAACACAAAAGGAAAAAAACGAACTTTTCCAAACAATACTAGAGCCTTTAGTGCAATAGTGCTACTATTTCATTGGAGAGATGCTCCCTGTTTGTACAAGTTTCTTGCAGTGCACCCTTCTCTATCAGCGCACATCGATTTTTTTTTCCCAGGAGCTCCTAAATTAAAAAGACAACTTTCATGTTCTTTTATTCTTCACATAAGAATTTTTTTTTTAAATCATTTAAAGAGAAGAAATATTTTCTTATCTTACGAGTGGTTTGAATATAGGGCAAGAACGACGTAGATAGGGTATACTTTGAAAACTGCGCATGGTCTAGACTAAGTGGTAGCGGAGTGGTCTTTGCGTGTTTTTACTCTGTTTTATTTTCGATTCGTTATATCAGCTTAGGAAATAAGCCATTCAATTATTTCTTATAAATCTGCCGGAACTATGAGAGCAAACTAAAGGTGTGCGCACGACCATTGTCGACGTGTTGACAGCTTTCTCTACACAACTACTCTAAGTTCACCCCCCCCCCTCCCCCCATGCTCCCTACCCCTGGCCCTTCACGTGCGACCAATGATGGGTCTCTAGCTCTGCCACGACAAAAGACTTTGCGCATTAGTCGCGCTAAGTGGATTTCAGGCGCCTCGTCTGAGGAATCGATCACCCGACATTTTGCTGGACTATATGATGATACTACGCAAGCAATGCATTAATCACACACACACACACTCACACACATTCTAACTATACTCATCGCACATTTAGTTTACATCCACAACCTAAAAAAACACGGTCTCTGAAGACACACTAACTTGACATTATTAAAAGACCAACATGGTCACACTAAAAAAATGCACATTCTAACTTCATTGAAAGCACAGAAAATCAATCGCACAGATCCGCCTATTCCACTTACATACACACAAACAAAAAAAATTAAGTCGCGATCGCATTAGAAATGCACTGTAAAATGTGGTGAATCACACAAGTAGTACGCACTGTTCGTCGAGCATGCGCATATGGCGTCATAGTTTGGTGTTACACAGTCGGCTCTCAGTCAGGGTGTCGACAGTTCGAATCCTGGTTTGATCTCTCAACACAGGTTTCTTTCATCTCACATAAAACCAGTATTGGCAATGGAAGATTTTGTCAAGCGCTAGGATGACGCAATGCTCCTCAGTGAGTTAATACAGTGATCTTGGTTGATGGTAATGACTTGCCGGGGAGTCTCTGTCAAGCGCTTAGAGAACTGTAGTTAGGACACATCTCATGTTTGATTTATTATATTTTTCAAAAATGCGATAATAACCCTAGCACACAAACTGTTAGTCTAATGTGCCTAAACGCAGGGCTAAGCCACAATAGATGAGACCTTATCGTACAGTCTAAAACAATAAGGCTGTTGCTGGTTAATGCTATCAAAGAGGAACGGACGGATAGAAATCATGGCTATAGAAACACACACGCACACACACAATCACGCACATATCTCTGTTGCTGACACCGAACTTCAGCTGGACTGGAAGATGTTCTGAATGATGAAAGGCTAGGAAAAGAAAATGCAGGAAAAGCTCATGGGATCTGTGTAAGCTGCTCGCAGTGTAAGAACCCGTAAACTTGAGATTGCCGCGAGTGCACAGAGATAGTTAGCTCTGACGCAGTCACAATTTTGACTCCCTTCCCTGTTTCTTAATGCCTTTGGCATTTACCCAGCAAGACATAAAAGCAGATAATTACTCTGGTCAACTTTGAAAGAGAAGGGATCCAATAAATGTCTCGACTTCTCCATCTTCCACAAAATGCAGATACCGGTGAAACTTATGAAACTCCATCAAACACACTCTCGCACACTACACTACTGTGGCATAAAAATGATAAAGGCTAATGTTTAGGAGAGGGTATTTTTTCATAAAAAAAAAACTAATGGCGATTTTTCCAGTTTCCTAACCTGTGAAATATTTTCGGAACGGCTGGTTGTTTCCCAACAGCCACAGGCAAAGCCGGAGTTTTGCAAACAAGCATGTCGGTACTGATATTATAATAGCTGCTTCCTTGCTATGATCACTACAGCTTTATCATGTTTTTCCTCGCTATGCATACACAATCAAGCTGCAGCCTAAATAATGCCATCACTCTGTTATTCTAAATGTCCCTTCTGTTGCCATTGATGTATTCAAACACACCCGTCTTTACCTTTGGTCCATGCAGACACTGTGGTATGCCCTATAAAAGGCATTCATAAGATGATCGATGCTTTCAGCGTTTTTGCCCTTTTGTATTATTATACTCACCATCCAGAGAAATTTTACCCACGACTACCTTTCTCCTCTTCTCTTGTGTTTAGCGGATGAGAATTCAAAGCGCTCGTGTGAACAAGCGCTAATTGTCGATAAATAGTAGACCGTAACAATACCCGCCCCACCCTGAAGGCTTTTCTTTTTTGCTCTAAAGCCAACGTCTGAATTATTAAAATGGCATCGTACCCGCCGCCACTGTCGATGTCTCAAACTGGCAAAAAGAGCAGTCTACCCGGAAACACTCCACACGACTCGCGCATGCTCACAAACAAAAGGGTGACAGAAAGAATCTATAGCGGCAATTAGCCTCTCGCGAATCCTAAAGGCTGGAAAAGAATTATCAGGAAATAGGCAGCTTTAAGTTTACTTAGCAATAAGGAACTGACGAATGGTGTATTGTTTAAATCATAAATTCATCTATTGTTCGAATCATAAACTTAAACTAGAGGCATTATATTGATCTGTCTTGTTTTTTTTTTTTTTCTTTTTTTCTCTACAATAAAGCAATGAGATAAAAGAATCAAGTCCTTATATAATATGTTGGATCTGTTATGGTTGAGGAGAATAAATGGAAGTAGGCCTAGGAAACATAAGAATAGTCAAGCTCATACAAAATGCATTATCAATATATATTTTTCCTCTTCTTTCAAACGCAAAAGTTCCTTCTATCTATGTGTCCATTTTCGGGTGAAAAGAAAAAAAAAAGAAAAATAAATAAATAAATAATATATATATATATATATATATATATATATATATATATATATATATATATATATATGTATATATATCAATCGATTCCAAGTGGTAAGAAAAGCATTTCCTATAAGCTAACAAGAATGCATAAGTTGCCAATTCATCTATTTGATCATAGCCATCCGAAATGTTAAAACGAAAAATAATACTTCTGCCATGACTTTCGTTATAGACATATTATTATTGATATAAGTACAATGCTCAATAGTAAGATAGAATACAATTACATGGACAGTTATATCCATTTTCAATACACAATATCACATCAATTAACCAATTCCATTGAAGAACATAATTCTTGTATTTACCAGTTTAAAAAATGCTTTCACCCGTAAGCTTTGCAAATACCTTTATCAAAGAAACTAATTCGTTTGCTTGGATTTCCATATCGATTTTTTTTTCCATCTTTCATGAAAACGTTTTTGTAAAAAAAAATTATTGCACCGAGTTTAATTAGATTTATAAATTATCAATCATAAGTGAGTCTAGGGAACGTAGGATCACTAACTAAACTCAGCAAAATTATTACAAAAGCTTTAAAAATTAATGAGACTACTAATTGCTATCAGATATCATTAAGGTTTAACCATAGAACTACATATTTTTCCACTTGAAGCAAATGAAGGGTCAAAATCATTTTGCAATGTTAGCAATTTAATTTTCTCTTTTTTTTTCGGATGTCTTTAATTTACAACATGAGTCATACAAAAAGAAAGGAAAATATAAAGCAAAAAACAAACAAACGATAATACTTAAAACTGTCTTCCAAAGACAAACAATTTAAAGAAAAGTCTTTTCCTTCGACTAGTTTTAAATGAAAACAACCATTAGCAAAAAAATTTTGATAAAAAGTTTGTTACTGATTCAGACCAAAGATTGCGAGAAGATCCCATATAATTATTTTCAAACAACATATAAAGTAAAATAGGAAAAAGATTGTAAACAGAGGGTGAAATATAAAGGGCACAGTATTTAAAGGGAGATTGCTTCAAAAATAGTAAGAGAGACAGGCAGAGGTCGATAGAGGGACAGAGAAAGCGAAAGAATAAAGGCCCGGAGATGGACTGAGAGATAGGCAGAGAAAGAGAAAGCGTGGAACAAAATGAAAGATTAAAAGGCTGAAAACTAAGATAGGTGGAGAGAGGAACAGAGAGACAAAGACAAACAGAGAAAGTGACAGACGGATAAACAAGTTAATAGAGGCAGTCGAATAGAAGGAAGGAAGGAAACTGAGATTTTAAATTTTTACGCTGCATTGGGCGAAAAATAAAATGATTTAAAATGAGAAGTCAAACTGATAGCAGCTTAGAAAACTCACCCGTGTAGCAAGCCGCCAAGTTCACGAAGACGAAGATGTATATCCAAAGGATCAACATATTGCAGGTTTCCATGATCCAACTGCACGACGGATTCCACTACACAATATCTAACAAGAGGTTCGGCAGATTTTGCAGGATCTACACTAGGCTATTGATCCTCGGGTCGCCTGCAGCTTTCAAAGACCAGGGTCAGATTGCGGTTGTTGGATGCAACATCCTGGAACAGTTCACTCTAATGTTGTTTCTGTTTTGTTTTTTTTCCTCTTTGTTGGCCTAAAGATTGGCTCGATTCCAATTAGCTTACATCTAAATACACAATATCGATTACGTGGAGTCTGATAGGGTCATTTCACTTGGTTTAGCAATGTTCAAGCCTATCGAATATTGTCGATATGTAATTTCTAGTCCTCATCACACGCATCTGATTGTTTTCAGCAGTTTTATTTCGTTAAAGATTAAATTATTTTTGTTAGGTTTGAGAAACCGGCACTAGCGAGTAAAGAAAAGAATAGCAATGATTATACTTTTGAAACAATATTTTTCCCCATTAAGTGATCGCTACACGCTAGCCACCACTATTTGAAGTATTCTCTCGTTCTTAATGCCTTTAATGTTAGAATATTGCATCGCGCATGAGGTCTAAAAGTAACCTTTTAACAAAGGGAGGCCTAAGATGTTACTGACACAAATCCCTACACAATTTCAAGGCTTTTTTTGGCCGGGAACGGGGTGGGGTGGGAGGCCACAGAGAAATTAGATTAAATGCTGAAATCACGCATTTCAGTGATGAATGCTCGGATATTTTTCATGCTGGTCGGGCTTACAGAGGAAGGGAGATTTACAAAACAAAGAAAAAGGTATGAAGAATGTTGTAAGAGAGAGTGAGAGAGAGAGAGAGAGAGAGAGAGAGAGAGAGAGAGAGAGAGAGAGAGAGAGAGAGAGAGAGTGGGACGTGCTATAATAAGATCTTAAGTGTTGCTTGTCTTTGGAAAGTCTTGATACTTTGATAAAGTTTGTGAAAGGAATGTTTGTGAAAATATTTTACATGTGCAGCTTAATGCAGATGCGATGTTCATTATTTAAGTCTTTTCAAACTGGCCGACAGATAAGTGTCAGCAAAGTAACCACTTCCTACTTGAATAATTGCAATTGTGTTCTTATATACAAGGATTTCGTTTGGTCATTAATTATTTCAGGACGAATAATTTTTTTCGTCTGCAATTTATGCTCAGTCAATAATTTCGCAATTAAATCTGCAATTTCATGTTTTTGTATGTCTTACAATGTAACTGAGATTAAGAATAAGATCATTTTTAAATCCTTTGATAATTTTAGACACCTTTCAAATTTCAATTTCGTTTTCTTTAATTTTTTTTTTTTTAAACTCAGGAAATATTCTCCTCGATTAATGAGTTATCTTCTAAGCTTTAATGAAGACTTTATTGTCACGAAATATCATTTTTGAGCACAGGGGTATTATTTACCTCACGATAAAATTTAGTTATTTAAACTAAGACATTTAGCCTATTAGAATTGCGTGTAATTATAAATTGCCTCTGGGTGGTTCCCACATCTAAAAGAGTATTTTCTTCGAGCCAGTTTAAACAGCCGTGACACGAGATGACGAGAGAGCAACGGCGTGATTGGTGGTCCTTCATCAAACCTGCTGGGCCCAGTCTGAAAGAAAAGAGGACAGAAAACAGAAATAAGAGAACTTTGCTTCAAGAAAGATTAAATATATTGCAATTAAAAAACACATCAACGAACAAAAATCGTATTTAAAAACGTAAGAGTTAGTTGTTCAGCCTAGAATTCCCCTGAACGGTAAGAACAAGACATAAGAGACGGTAAATTATCTCGCTAAACCCAGCAAAAAATGAACTTCAGCACGCGAGGTAGCAATCTGTCCGTATCTCTGCCCGCCTACTAGATGCACGCTGCATTTTACCTTTCCGGGTATCGCTCAACGCTATTGTTATTGTCGTGTTAAAAAATGCCATGAACTTTGTTACTGACCAGTACTGCTTCTTTCTATGAAAAAATGTAGTTCATGATTATCAAGCACCCAACACGCCTTCTTAACGCGCTAGATAGCTTATGCTATACATTGCTTGACGGGCAATCTTGAGAAATCGAAATGAAATCCTGGTGCGGTCTATATAGTACACTAGTTAGAACGCACCAGGCTTTAAGGTGGGATCCTTCCTAACAGTTACGAGAACCTAGTAGTCTCCATGACTGTATAACAATGTTTCAGTGCCAGTTGGCATTGCCCTCTTAGCACTTGCAATTTGTGCTTTGTAAAGATACTCAGCGTGACCCAAAAAATCTAAACGGGAGGATGCAATTTTGCACAACAACCAAACAATAACAACGACAGCACTGTGCTTTTCATTTGTTATATACGTATCATTTTGTAGCGATTTTCAAAACCAAACCGAAACAGCATGAAAAGCTTGAATGTCTCTTTTGATTTCTAAACTCAGACGCACCTCAGCGTTCTGGTGGCTTATTTCGCCAGCATCCAGGACAAACTTCGGGAAGCACTCATAACCTGTCCCGTCCTATTTGTATCTCCTGGGGATGGGCGCGGAGAGCAGAGCCGGCCAGGTATTAGAGACCACTTTACGTCGAAAGATTTGATCCTCCTGCTTAAGGCTGCAAATCTAACATCTGGTTGATTTATCCTCAGTGAGCGCGGGAGGAGCTAACAGAAATCTCGCAGTATTAAAGACTACAAGAGAGGCGCTTTATGAACGTCTACAGTCCTAGGGAGAGGCGCTGTTGTACAAGAAACCATTTATCTAGATGCTTAAAGACTTAAAACAGATTCTATAGAGTAACATGAGACTATAGGAAGGAGACTGTAGAAAGGTAAGGATTATAAAGAAGTTAAGTTATGAATGGAACTTTTATTTGTTCCATGTGGATAAAATGATTTGTCCTTGAAAAATTATATATATATATATATATATACTAGGTCGTAAAAATTCTTTTATGATTTGCCATTTCAATTTTTATATTTTTCACGTTTTATTTGATTATTGCAGTAAACTGACATCATAATTATTAATTTATCAGAGCCCATCACAGGCATTTTTGTTTCCGATTTAGCAAGTTTGTGCGCAAACCAAACAGTTTCTAGTATTATGCAATTTTGACCTTAATTTAGCGCTTCGTCATTCATAAACAGAGGCTGATGTCAATAAAATAGGTGTATTCATTGATGCAGTACACGAAGATAGTTCCAGAACTCAAACGCTTTCTACAGCCATTTTTATTCACTTATTTTTTTTAAGAAAAAAGCAAAAAGCAGTAATAAGGACACTTTACTGCAACTAACAGTGTAGGACCTTCCCACATTAAATATTGTATTAATGAAATTACAAAAACCACTCTTTCTTTCCTTTTAATCTAATTATCATTTCGGAAAAATTATAAGCGCAGTTGTAAGTTTATGTTACTTTCTGTTCTGCTTTTTATTTCATGGAGGAGATCATTCATCATTCAGTGGCATGGCGCGTTAAAAAGGAATACCGGTAGGCCAAAACAATCTCTAATAATTTTTTATCCGTTTCTCCATGAAGAAAAGAACGGCTCTTTTTCTAAGAACGGTTTTTTGTTAAGTTTGTTTTGTCCTACATGTAGGAGCGATCCATCGATCGTTTTATCGACAAATTATAGCTTGCATTATGAGATCGATTCGCGCAGTAGAAAACCATCTTACGGCATCTTCTATGCGTTTCCTCCCTGTGGATGTCATTTGCTAATTTGTTTTAGTTCTGCTCTTCCTAACCCAAGAAGAACGAGACATACAACCGTATTCTAATTATCAGAAAGATGTGTTAGCACGGTATATAAACAGGCCAAGATGCATTGGAGAGGGAGCATTTTAATTCTATGGCCAGATACACATCAGGATTAGGTTCAATGTTCTGGCAAAGTCTATCAGGATTCTCTGACAGTCTTGCTATAGTTTACTCTACACTTGAATTCAACTCGTGTTAAAACAGTTATTATTTTTACTACAATTTGCTTAGTTTAGTCTCTTCCAAGTGTTATATGGCCTACTTTTTTATTTGAAACATGCTCTCTCTCTCTTTCTCTCTCTCTCTCACACATACACACACACAAACTCTCTCTCTCTCTCTCTCTCTCTCTCTCTCTCTCTCTCTCTCTCTCTCTCTCTCTCTTCTCTCTCGCTCTCTTCAAATATCTACTTACCGTATCTATTCATCTCTTGTCTCTTTTTATCAGTATTTCTCTTACTCCCAATCTCTTTGTTTTTCTGACCCTCTCACTCCCCTCTCTTCTCTGCTGTATTTGAATCTTCTTCTTCCTCTTAGTTTTGTTTGTTTAGGAAATTGATATTTTAAAAGGTATTTGCACCAACTGTGTACTTAGCTAGGCTGGTGGATTGGGGACTAACTAGACAAAGGCTGAAACGGAATTCGAAAAAAAAAAAATTTAAGAAACCGTGTCATCCTAAGAAAAGACTCTCAAAGTAGTAAGAATGTCTGTGTGTGTGTGTCTCTCTATCTATCTATCTCTCTCTCCCTCTCTCTATATCTATCTATCAATCTAACTATCTATCTATCTATTCATCTATCTCAACTATCATTTACCCTCGCACCCTCTTTGTACGACTCCCTCGTTTTATTTGAATTTCCTCTTAACGATCTCTTTTATTCTATCTTCCTTATTGTTTTTATCAAAATCATCATCATCATCATCATCATCATCATCATTATCATTGTTATCATCATCATCATCACAATTATCATCATCTTCATGATTTTTATTGTTGTAATGCTATTAATGCTGCTCTTTAGATGGTGACTTTTGCTGCTTTTCTTGTATTACTTATTTATCAACGGTATTTCTGTTTTGTTGGGATTTTTTTAAATTCATAAGAAACTAAGGCCCTCTGCAATGCTTTTAAAGAGTGTGACATAATATGGGCCTATGTGTATAAAAATCTCCAGGGCTTTGTCGAGAAAATAGGAGGGAATTCAAAAACACTGAAACGTGATTTTCATCACACGTTTTAATAGAGTCGATTTACATTAAATCAAGATTTTTTTTCTCATTGTTTTATTAATTTTTTTTTTTTTTTTTTTTTGGGGGGGGGGGGGGGGGGGGGGGGGGGGCATTTATATTACAGTGCATAAAATTCGGGTCCAGGCATTTCGAGTGTTCTTGAGGAAAGTTGCAAATAGTAAAAAGGCGTTATAAAGTTAGGTTTCAGATGATAAGTTTCTCAGACCGGACGTTTATGGCTTCTCTGTGCACACCTGATTTTTTTTTTTATTTTGTTCTCCATGCACTTTCCTTCCATTAACCTGGCTTGAACTTGAAGGTGTGTGTATGTTTTGGGAGAACTTGTGGATTTAAAATGAGTCGCCGCGAGAACAACAAATCCAAGTCTTTGTCCACCGATCTGTTTAAGATTACATTAGCATAGATAAGTCATAAACTGCTCCTTCGACTCGCCACAGCAGCATCGCTGTGGGTCTTTACAATCATCTATTTGTTTGCCTGGTTGTGAGCGAGGCCCTTGCAGTAAATGCCATTTCTCACGGCTTCCCAAGTGACGTTTACGATCTGTTTGTGTTAGGATCGATCAAGGGACGTTACCCTACTATCCCAGTCGGGTACAGTGGGAGCTTTATGAGTGTGTTCGTCTTTTTGTATGACAAGAGTTGTCTTTGTTTTCATCCAGCCACATTATCTCAAACTTATGGTCATCTCGAGGCGAGAAAACATTTAACGGATACTCTATACTATTTCATTCTTGGAAATATTCTGGGTTAGATAATGGGATAACAATAGTTTTCAGGATGAGCTTCTAAGCTTTCTCTCCTAACATGATTAAGCATACAGGTTATGGACGTTTTACCAATCAAAAACCTTACAAAGGCAGTTTAGCAATGACACAGAAAAGTAATGTAGCACTATACATGTGTGAAAGTTGAATTACTGCTAACACGAAAAGTTCCAGGAAAAAGTATCTCTATGTAGGCGACAATGTCGTGGCTAGTGTTGATTGTGACCAAGAAGAATCTATTGCATGTATTTTTTTTAAACTGTACGTGGTTACAATAAGTGTATTCTAAGACCCACTACGGATTTTCGCTGTTGCATTTTTCTGAGCTTAACTGTTGTTTAAAAAACGTATTTAAACATTCTAAAGGCCATTGAAGCTATATATTGGTAAAAGCCTGGTGATAGGCTGTAACAGGAATTTAAATGCTTCATTATGTCAGAAAGGAGGAATTTGTTCTTACAACAGTTTTTACATCTAAAATTTGAAAACAAGAGACCGTCGTGTAAGAAAAGATAAAACATATCCTAAGAATCTATGATTCTAAGAGTGAATGAGAAAAATAGATAGTGGTAAATCTTAGCCGCAGAATATGCCACTCACACAGACGTACACACCGACTAAAACGCGTTCGATATCAGACTCATGTCTTTTCAAATGCGAAGATCCAGTGGGAAAAAAAAAAGCAAAAGAAACATTTCTTCTAATATCATTTTTTTTTGTCTCATACTTCAATGTTTAGGTCAAACAAAAGACGGTACGCACACAATACTGCCCTTGCCTGCTCAAGACCAGGTTTGTGTAATGCCTTTCTTTAGTATCAACGTGAACTTTCCTTTACCCCTAGCCTGAGTCCTTTGTAGCACAGTATGTATGGGACATTTTCACGTGGTATTTCCAATTTCGGTACTCTCATCTCTTATAAGATTTATCATTGTTAACTTCGTAAAAATCAGTATTCTTTTTATTTATTTATTTATTTATTTATTTATTTATTTATTATAATTATTATTACTATTATTTTTATTTTTATTATTATTATAATTATTATTATTATTATTATTATTATTATTATTATTATTATTATTATTATTATTATTATTATTATTATTATTATTATCATTATTATTATTATTACTACTACTACTACGATCATGATTACCATAATTGTCATTATTGTTATCGTTGATACTGTGACTGCTACAACTGTTCCTGTTTCAGCTGTTATTGTCTTGAAACTCAGTTCACCATTAATTCGGCAAGATTTAGTGGCTATCACTAAACCATTAATTTTCTTTTTCAAGGTTGTCCATTTTTTTACTGTCCTTTTTCGTGTCTGAGTTTTCTACGAAACTAATACTTTCTACATAGTGCGACTAAAATGGGCCCTACATGAGATAAATTGTCTTTGACATACAGCAATGATCCTTCTTCCAACAATGATTTCAAGATCTGTCAGGCTTGTGTTCGGAAACTTCTACAAATCCATTAAGTTACTGACACTAATGAGTATTTCTCCTTTAATGAGAGCGAAATGTTATTCTCTGCTGTATCATTTACCGATGTAATAAAATACCTGTAATATATTGCCGATCCCTAAGACGTTATTTTTCTCTCTAATCAAGTCCCTACAATTATTATTTCAATGGATTGGTGGATCTCATCAATATCGTGAAGAGAGTAATTTCCCTACCCGCAGGGTGAAAGAAGTATCCAGAGAAAAAAAATATTTTAATTTCATCCACCCCGATGACCACAAAGGCTATAAATCGATTGGGCTCTATCGGATGCTTTGAACGATTTATGCCACTCAGGCATGGCATGGACCCAGGAAGACTGAGAAAGGACAGTCTCGAGCAGTAAAGAAATGTAACTGCGAAGTGGAAGAAGGAAGAACATGATATTAAGAAATGCAGGAAAGTGCTTCCGGGTCGCGAGCGTTATTTACAAAAAGTGTCTTAACAAGATTTAGTCTGAAGACATCGAAGATATCGATAACATCTCTTTGTATAGTACGTTTGAAAGAGATATGGGCCTATTTGGGACGATTTACGATAATTTCTTAGTCGTACTGTCTCACCTATAATAGCAGCTGTGGAAAGACGATAGTTTCAATTTTTCTTGTTTTTTTTTTTTTTGTTTTTTTTTTTTGGCTATTGTTTTGTTTTAGTTTTTTTTTTTCTGTTTGGTTGTTGTTTTGTTGTTGTTGTTTTTTGGTATTTTTTGGAGGGAGGGATGGTTCACGGGATAGGTCATTTTCGAACCGTTATCTGAAACTCTTGATTGATTGATATTTTTTAATGTAGGTGGTTTTAAAGTTCAGATATAAAAACATTATTACATGCACCTCCATAACAACGAAAATCAAACGTCACTTTCCGACTCTTAGGTTCTTAGAAAAAATATAAATGTTTTAATAAATTGACATAAAATATACGCAGAGAAGCTTTTCTTTTTCTTGAGGGCTTATAATAAAATTAGTCTGCAGCTTACAAATTGTATCTCTCCACAAACATCCTTGGGTTGCTCAGGAGATGTTACACTACTTAATATACCATAGCCTGGTAATGATAAGTGACTTTATCTAACAAAATTACATATTCTCTATCTAAGATATCTTTCTTTCTCTGTCTATCTATCCATCTATCTAGCAGTCTATCTCTATCTCTACTGAATCTCTATCCATCTATCTATTTATCTGTTGATCTATCTATCTCTTCTTCTATCTTTTCCTTCTCACTTTCACTTTCTCTATATCCTCTTCCAAGTTCTCTTTCTTTCCCTTTCTCTCTCCATCTATCTTTTTTAATTAACTTTCTATCTATCAATCGTTTTATCCATTCATGTATCTTACTTACTCTATTTCTTCCTTTATTAAAAAAATTATATCCCTTTGTTTCTCTCGTTACAGGAATCCCTGAATAAAACAAAAAACATTCTGTTGAACTAGATTGTGGAAGCGAAAAAATCGAATTTATTCCGTTAATGTTTAAATCGTGATAGTTTTCCCTATGGAGTGCTACTAGTGCTACTTCTGTACTTAAACACGCCTTCGGCGACTCCCGTGAGTACAAACACACGCGAACAGTGACACAGATACACAGCTCACCCTCACATAGTACCGTAACCGTATAGTCCAACTTTGTTTCTCATTCAGTCATCGGTATAGCAGTCTTCAGTAGAGATGTACTAGCACTGAGGTTCTTGAGGTTGGAATCGATTTTAAATCTCTCTCTCTCTCTCTCTCTCTCTCTCTCTCTCTCTCTCTCTCTCTCTCTCTCTCTCTCTCTCTCTCTCTCTCTCTCTCTCTCTCTCTCTCTCTCTCTCTCTCTCTCTCTCTCTCTCTCTCTCTCTCTCTCTCTCTCTCTCTCTCTCTCTCTCTCTCTCTCTCTCTCTCTCTCTCTCTCTCTCTATCTATCTATCTATCTATCTATTTGTCTATCTATCTATCTATTTGTCTACCTCTATCTCTTTTTCTCTCCGTTTCCGAACTGCGACAGGTTTTACGGAAATGTAACTGGGCGTGATTATTTCTTCTTTCTGTTCGCCTTTCCCTAAATATTACTTATTTTCTTCCGCATTTTTCCTTTTCAAGATGATATTCAGAACGCATCTAAATATTTTTTTTCTTTAGCTTTTCAAACGGGTTTTTATCCCATGACTTACAATCTTGAGTACTGCATTCAATAAGTTTGCACAGTGCCCTGAGCAATGGTGGTTGAAACACATTAGCTTTAATTTGTATTGATTTACCAGAAATCGGGTTGCTTCGACTTTTGGTTCCATTGACCTGCTCAAATCGAGACGGAAATATTACACAGTAAACCGACGTTTAGCACCACAATAATATTGGCTCTGGGTAAACCTTTCACGGTGAGCGTTTGAAAAAAAAGGAATCGGCGCATGGAGCAGGTTATAAAAACATTTGGTTTAGGATTCCGATCGATGGTTCTGTGTTGAGCAAAATCTTCTATAGCAGAGGATCCGGATCTTTCGCCTCTGGAATTTGATTACTGAACGCGGATGTTTCCAATACAGAAAACTTGATTTACAACAATCATTTACATTAATAAGTTGTCTTCCGTGATAAAAATAATCCCCCAGGACATGCAGCGTACATCCGAAACTTAGCACAGAGCTTGGAGACTCTAGAGACAAAATCAAGCGACGCGATTTTTTTTTTCCCACGGAACTAATGAATTATGGACGAGACAGTTCAACATCGTGGATTCGTGTGTATTGTTTCACCGTCCAATGAGCCGATAATAGATGTGTAGCGGGCAGTGCTCCCGGTATGTGACAATTACCATCAATGATTGATTAATCTTCGCATTAATCAACCAATTTCGGTTTAATACTTCGTGTTAGATTAAGATTCAAAGACTTTTTTTTTTCGATCACTCTTTGTTAGAAAAAAAAAATGAGATACTCTGACCATAATATATTATGTACGTAGTGCTAGAGTCCTTTGTATAATTTACAACAGCTCCATGTTAGTCCATTTAATCTATAATTATATTACATGTAACTTATGAAGTGTTCCTGAATGAGGGGCGCCGTGGGTGGGGGATTAGAACAACAGCTGATATCTACAGGATCATTGTTTTCGCAGTTTGATTCCCATATTATCGTCACGTGAGTTCGGGGCCTCATTTTCACAGTCACACATTGCCCTCACAGAGGCTTGTTTGATATGGAGAGAAGGCTCAGATCAAAGTGTTGTGGACGGGCTTTATCAAACAATCAAAGAAATAAGCCAACAAAAGCTCATGTATGCAGCAATGAAAAAAGGTTATTATCTTCCATTCAGAGGACTCAAACTTAAATTCAAGACAGGTTTGTGGAAAGAAATGTGAAAGTATTATATCACTGCCTTTCTTGAAATTATTTTCAATTTTCGGTAGAGGGGGGAAGACAGAAATTAATAATCAAACGGTAAGACAATACGTTGGAGCATTCTTCTGTAGTTTCCTCTTCCTGTATAATTGGATTCAATTGTTATAACGCAGTACAGCATGGATGGTAAAAATGTATTGCAAAGTGTTAGCAAAACAAAGGGGGGGGGGGGGGGAATAGGGGTTGAGGCGGGGTAGAAGATCGATGTTTAAATATGTGGCACAAATTTACTGAATATTCGGTTCGAAAATGGATTTTTTTAAAAGAGAAATAATTATCTTGCGAAGAAAAAGAGGCCAGATATATGATTGATGTCTGTTCCAATTTTAATGCGGGTAATAAAGTTATTGCGGCGCCGTCTACTATTTCAGAGTCTTAACAAGCTTCAAAATGGAAAAACTCAAGTTAAAAGAAAATTACTGTTAAAATAGGTTGCAAGCTTTATTGACGCTATGCCGTTTTCTTTGTTTTATTTCTTGCCTTCTTTTCTATGTATCCTTTGGAAAGGTTACAAAAATGATTATTCAAAGCAGTTGACAAAAACATCAGCTTCGCCACACAGACAGTGAGTTCCACAGATATTTTTGTCTCCAACTTACACCCATGTGGATTTTTTGTCGAAAGATCGCTTTGTATGCATTGTGCCAGCAACGTTTGTCCACATCAAGTCACTCTTAAGAGCCGACCAAACGGCCACGTTTCATGCATCTTTTGGAGCCGCCAAGATCGAAGTTGCCGAAATAATGTTGGTGTTGACTGTTTGCTAAAGTTGTGGCCGCGGTCCCTGTTTGTTTGGGTCACAGGTCGTGAGAAAACTAACTTCAGTCTGCGCTGTTTAAAAGACTTAAAGTTTGCCAAAGCCATACTAAGAATGGCTCGCGATAACTACAATAACAACCACATGGAACAAGGGGGGACGAAGATGAGAGACAGAGAGCAGAATAGGGCTCACATCGTTCGGAGACCAATAGAAATCACACACGTAAAAACAGTAGCAAGTCCAAAAGGGTTTGAGGAAAATATGGAATTGAGAATGGTGTAAGGACATACTCTTATAGTGAGCGGTTAATTTACAACACCTTATACAATCTTTCCTTCTCTTTCTCTGTATCTGCAATTTTTTCCTTCTCTCTCTCTCTCTCTCTCTCTCTCTCTCTCTCTCTCTCTCTCTCTCTCTCTCTCTCTCTCTCTCTCTCTCTCTCTCTCTCTCTCTGTGTCTCTGTGTGTGTGTGTGTCTCTCTGTCTCTCTCTCTCTGTGCGTGTCTCTCTCTCTCTACCTATCTATCTATCTAGCTAGCTAGCTATCTTGCTATCTTTCTCTTTCTCCAAACCGCTTTAAATTGCTCTTTCTCTCTTCATTTGATTCGCTCTCTTTTTCTCTGATTCTCGCTCTGAATCTTCTTATTTCTCTCCGTTTCATTCTTAAAAAAAAAAAAAACACAATTAAAACAATTGTTTAGGCTCACAATGTCTATTTATTATCCAACATTATACCTACGCCATGGTCCTAAAACTGTTGAATAATACATTTCTTTATATCTAAAAAATATATATAATACTAGTCTGTTCTATTTTCTTAAGATAAGTCTCAACTGAAATTCCTAATCAAAACTATCTCATAATTTCAAATCCTTGTCGCCAAAAATTATGTGTAATTTTGTTCCCATTTTCAATAAAGCTTTTATCACCATTACTTGGCATTTCATGTTTGAACAAAATACACAAAAGCAAAATGTAAGATCTCAAAAAAGTGATAAATAATTTATTTTCAATTAAAATTACAACATTTTTACGGTTATCAGGTGTTAGGTCATATCACGACATTAATTTTGTCTTTAATCTATTTTATCTAAGCATCCTGTTCGTGTATATATATATAAATTATATATATATATATATATATATATATATATATATGTATATATTCTGTCTGTCTATCTATTTTTTTCTCCGTCAGACTCTTTTCTTTCGCTGTCTTCGTCTGCCTGTCTTACTTGTCTGTCGATTCCATTCTCCTCCTCTCCTCTCTTTTTCTTCCCATCATTCTTCGCCCGCCTCCTTTGTTTCTTTGTATCTCTTACCTTCCTCTCTGTCCCCTCTTCCAACGTATACTCCCCTTAATCCTTCCTGCACCACTAATTTTTTTATTTTGTCTCTCTTTTAGTTTTGACTTATACATTATCATCTCGGCTAAAGAGTTGGTCTTCGTTTAATCTTCGTCTCTATACTTTCGTGTACATAACTTTAACCAAGAACATAGTCTTATCTCTTCTCTTTCCCAGCTTTTTGAATAGTTTCCCAGAGACGAGTTCCTAAAATAATTAAGCCTTACCTGACAAATGACTTATAAATCTAAAATTATACTTTAAACTATTATGATAAGCTTTTGGCCACAGCGACGCCTAGATAAATATAGCTTTTAGGCCATGTGGTGAATGATAAACTGTGGAAAACTGAAAGATCTAAAAATGTGAGCGAATTTAGCGTCTACTTTGTGTGAGCGCCAGAGTGGGTCTAGTGCTGAACAAACTTGATGAAAATCCGCAGCTTTTTTAGCAGCTTTGATAAATTTTGAGGATGATACATGGTGCACAGCTGCAGGTTTGGAAAAGGTTGCGTTGTTAGACCAGATTTTTATGCATACTTTAAAGAATGACAGAGGTGACGAAAGAGGGATAGAGGCTGACAAAGCGGCAGGGAGGGGAAAGGGGGGGGGAAGAGAGGGAGAGAGAGACAGACAGAGACAGAGAGAGCCTCACTGGTCATTTTATCTGTGATCACAAAGTCGGCTCAAAAAAGTGTTTGCAAAGTTACATTTTTTTAACTTGAGAATTTATTGTAAAACATGCAGCATGATAAAAGAGAAGTGATTAGCATGTAATGTTTTTTTTTCTTTCCTCCTTTCATTAACCATTGAAGTATATATTTTCAAAAATTATTCCATGACCCAACCTTTATCAAGTGTCATCCTGTCTTCATGTCATCTGGATTATCTGGCAATCTTTCACATTTCCTGTTGTTTAAAGACTCCTATCAACCAAGCTTCATTTTTAAATTGCGTTTCACTTGTTATCATAGTAAGTTGAGGTGCATTGTGTCAGTGCAAAAAAAAAAAAAACAATAAGTTCGGTCAATTGGCCCGACTTGAGTGACTTGATCAAGGGTTAAAGCCAAGTAATTTTATCATTCTACTAAAATTGTATACGTGTATTTAAAATATCAAGACCTGTCGAGTTGGTGTGACACAAACATCGCCTTAAGACCTCATACTAAAATTATTAGTAGTATCGCAAAATCGACGAATCTAGGTTCTAATTTGGCCATTTAATGAAAATATACTTCATCTCTTCCTTTAGGATGTGGTTTAGGGTTGACTCTAGAAACCGATATGATAAAGTTAACGGACTCAATCGATTGCCTTGATGGGACCTGAATGAAACCAGGGCTGCAAGTACTCGTTTTAAACTATTCTTTATCCCTTCAGACTATGTCAGAGAAACACTTGGGTATAAACGGCGTTCAAGGAACACGAAGCCTAGAAATAACTTCTTCATAGCAATCTTTCCTAACGGTTTAATTGCACTCGCTCCAGAATAACAAAGCTTACGTAAACAAACAATAGAACCCATTTATACACTTGACATTTTTCTTGACATGAAAAATCTTTAAGTCATTCTTCACCGCCATCCGATGAAAAATTGGAAATGAAAAACATGCTTTGAGCAGGTTTGGAATGTTTATATTAAAATGTAATCGGGTGCATGTCTCCCACTAGGTTTAATATATGAGTCAGGCTGACAGAGCCCCATTGTGATTGCTGACAAGCTCAAATCATTGCCAGAGTGGACGTTTATCTTAAACTGAGCTCCTGTGCAGAAAAGTAAACAGATATTTCGTTGTTGGCAGGAGATTTCAGTATGTTTAATTTTTTAGGAACACAATCTAAACAAAGTACAAAAGCGCTGACCCGACCTATCAAACACAACGGGCAAACGGGCGCAGTCAGCTCGCCTTTGTCAGGACTGCAGGCAACCCATGAAGTCGTGATACGGGTACTAGATCATAAATAGCTCGTAGATGGTTTATCCCGAGATTCAAGATAGCTTATGTCTTGGGTTTATCTTGATCTTTATCTTGTTATGGGAGTGTCAAAATAAGTACATTTTTTTTTTTATTTTGAAATATTTACATACCGATACGGTAACTTCATAAGCAGTATTATTAGTCATGGTATGCACTCAATGAAAATCTACATTTTCATGAGTATTGTTCTCCTTTTGGACGCGTAAGTCAATTATCATGCTATAAGTAGGATATTAGACATAACTTAAGAAAAGGAAACGAGCCGTTTCTCCCCAGTGAGCTCAATGGTGGGCGGATCTGAGAGGGAACACAAGATCAACAGCAACGGATTCCGTGACAAGGCTGAGCTGGGCCCTCTACTAGCCAGACAGGGGGGGACACTCGGTTCTATGCACATTCAGAAAGAAATCTCAAGAGGCGTGACTGTCGGTAAACGCCGGTGATGGATAGTTTTCCGGAGGTGGGTCTACACTATTCTTCCGTTAAAGGTGAGAAGAGGTTGTTGACTGCATATGGAGCAATGAGAGCTGGAAATAAACTCTGTGTGTATTATTCTTGTGGCGTTTTGTTTTTGTTTTTTTGTTTCTTTTTTTTTTGTTTTTTTTTTGTTGTTGTTTTTTTTGGAACAGGAGGGGGGGGTATAGAATGCCTTAGAAAAAGTCTGTTGGATTCCTACTTGATAAATAATGCGCTGTCACCAATCAGCTTCTATATCACAATTGCAGACTAGAAATTGTTTGAAAAAATCCTTTAACGATAGATGCACTTTATGGTATTTTTTTTTTTTAGTTTTTAATTTGGTCTGTTTTATCTGGTTAAAACCAAATCTACACACTTGGTCTTGTGCTGGAGAGATCAGTTTCTTTTTTTTTTCTGTCAAAGAATCAGGAGATTAACTTGACCTTCTTTGATTCTATTCTATTATAGGTGACCGGTACAGTCAAGGCGGTCAACCTGGTGCCAGCTGATTTGTGCATGTAGATTCTTGTGGTCGCTGCATTACGGTATAACTTCTTTGAAAATGTTCTTTAAATGTACATTTGATTTTACAAATTCTGCATAATTTAAAACAGAGTTTTCTTTTGGTGTTAGTAGAATTTGTTTCATCGTTTAATGTTTTTATCTATTTATTTAATAATATTTTATTTTAATATTTTTTTTTTTTTTGCTTTGGATGGTGTTGGAGAGCGAGAGAGAGTGAGTTAGAGAAAGACAGACAGACAGACAGACAGACAGGCAGAGACAGACAGACAGAGAGAGAGACAGTCTTGATTTCTCTGTGCGAGATGTCCAACATATGCACATGTCTGAGGTGGACGCTTAAGTTAACGGGTAATTTTGATTAATATGGATTACGTAGAATTATTTCTAGAAATAGAAATGATAAAATATTAATAATTGGACACCAAAACTGTTACACTAGTGTTATTTGGTAAGAATTTCTTTTCAAGGAAAATCTAAATTAAGCTGTGCAGTATTTCTAACACAAGTCGGCGTTCCTTTATTTCTTTTCAGTGTCTGAAATGAGGAACATTTTACAAGCAAGTAAAGAAAGTTGTGATATATTTAAGAAAGAAAAAAAACACCTTAGATTACAAAAACCTACTCCATGTTGCGGCAAATATACAAATAGAGAGGGATAAATTAGAAACAACTGCAGATACTGAAGACAAAATAACCAGCCGAGGGTTCTGAACTAAAAACCTCGAGGGAAATTTCTGGAGTTAGCATGTGAGATTGATGGGAGCTCGCGCCACTGGAGGGAAATACATGGGTTTAGTGCGCCGAGAGAGAGAGAGGGGTTGTTTCCCACAATTGACGAGAAAAGTAATTTGAGACTGTAATATCATACTTATGAAAAACAGCAAATGTAGTAGGTAGTCTAAACCCAAGTAATTCTTCACGTTGGCTAAGTTCTTGATAAAGAAAATCATTGTTTTTGTAATTTATGTTAAAATAGAGATTCCAAAGTAACGCAGAGCCTGGAGGTCATCATATAATAATTTTGACGGGAAGTATGTGATGACCCCGGAATCACCTGCCTGTCCGGCTCAAGAGGCCGCCAGATTTACAGGTATCTGGCCAGTAGTGAAGCTCCTATTTTTTTTTTCCTAGACAATAAAAATGGGTTGTGAAGAAGAAAAAAGAGGGGAACGGCATGAAAGAATGAGATTAAACAAACTGGCCCAAACTATTGAATTCTTTTCCTCACGAGGGACCCAGATGAGGGTTTATAAACAAAGTCGGTATAAGAATCTGCTGTCTTTACGAAAACGGATGAACCGTGAAGTGAGAGAGGCGGGAGGAGTTAAAAGATGAGAGGAGGAAACGAGGGAAGAAAAAGATTATCTTTGGAGAAACAAAATAACAGTGACACAAAAGAGAAGAAAATTCGTGAGGTGGGCATCTGGACTCCTTTAGCTCACAGCATGACATCCCTGAGAGGAGGAATAGAACAGAGGCTGAGGAAGTCTTTATCGGACTCGGCCTGCTGGCCCCCAGCTGAGAGCTTGCTATTGTGATAATGTCCATTGACTTGTGTTTGTCCGAGCTTCAGGAAAGAAGTTAACAAGGTTATTTTGTGAACGCTCGTTAAGAATTCTGGCAGATGCAACGATTCTTTGGAAGAAATTTGTAAAGTTTTATAGGTTTTGGGCGTAGTTTAACCAGTCTGTTGATTTATATAAAGTTTGAGGCGATATCTATCGTTAAAAAAAATAAAGTTTGTAAAACACCATGGTGAGTTTTAAGATGAGAATATGGAGATAACCAAATGTTTTCCAAACTCTTTTGTTTTGTTTGTGTTTGTTTGGTTATTTTTTCTTCATTGTTTGAGTGTCTTTTTGTCTGTTTAATTCTTTCTTTCTCTCTCTCTCACTCTCTTCCATCTCTATATCTATCTGACTATTTATGTATCTATCTCTCTGTCTATTTATCCTGCTAAATATTGATTTATCTATCTCTCTACCTATTTACCTTTCTCTGTTGTTACCTGTCTGTATAAAAGCCCTTCCCGTATGCTATTTCCCATTGTTTACTCGAAATCATAGCCAACTTGTAAATATTTCTATTCCTTCTGTAAGAAAAATATCCAAAGAGAAATAGGATGAGCATCGCCCCTGGTGGCACGAAACAGAAATCAAAAGAACTTTTATAGATTAATCAGATCATGGTGGCTCATCCTTGAGCCGTCTCTATGCCCGCCATCATTGTTTGTCATTCTGGCAGCAATGGCACCCGCCAACTTTGACATTTAGCCTCAAGTGCGATTCAAGATGTGGCCAAGTTATTTTTGCATGTGTGCGACCCTGCATACTTATAATATTTTAAAGAGCTTAAGTTTGGCGAAAAATTTCCATGGAGAATTTTGGTACCAAGTTTTAATACCTCAAACATTGCTTATGTAATCTCTCTTGTTCTCTTTATCTCTCAATCTCCTTCTTTATCTCTACGTATCTCTCGTCTTCTACTTCTTTTTCTTTTAATAATTTTTTTTTTTTTTGTTGCTTTTACTTTATTATTATTATTATTAGTAGTAGTAGTAGCAGTAGTAGTAGTAGTAGTAGTAGTAGTAGTAGTAGTAGTAGTAGTAGTAGTAGTAGTAGTAGTAGTAGTAGTAGTAGTAGTAGTAGTAGTAGTAGTAGTATCATTATTATTATTATTATTATTATTATTAACATTGATATTATAGATTAATCCATCTGGATATTTCACTCTCTCGTCTCTCTCTCTCTCTCTCTCTCTCTCTCTCTCTCTCTCTCTCTCTCTCTCTCTCTCTCTCTATTTCACTCTTCACTCTGCCTCTATCTATCTCTCTATTTCACTCTATCACTGTCATTTTCTTTCTTTTTCTCTGTCTCTCTGTCTCTCTTTCTCTCATTTCCCATCCAGCCTGAAGGCTTCCGTACGGGCCAGGTCTGCAACTAGGCGGATAGCTGCGGGAGTCAATATTTACAGGATCAAAATGAAAGTCAGTGTAGGAGAGCTGCTAGAGGCTTGCGTCTGAGCAAACATCCCGTTTATACTGCTCGCTTGGTCCGCTAAGATGGCTGGTGTCCGGCCCCGCCAGGAGCTCTCTCTCTCTCTCTCTCTCGCTGCCGCCAGTGTTGGCTCTATCAAGTGCCGGAACTTCTTTGAGACCATGGTCCACCTACACGTTGCCAAGTTGTGTCGTGACACTATGTCCACTGGTCGCGATAACCTGATGGAAATACTTGCGATATTTCTCAGTCTACACAGACCACTAAGTATAGAGTATTATTGAAGAAGCTTTGCGGAAAACGTTGAGACATGCGAGCGTCATCTTTACGTTGTGGTTGATAAGTCTAGTAAAGTATGATATCATGGTACGCGACATAAAACTTAGATAAAGCCGACAAAACACTTAACATCTGCGACCTTTCACTGCGTCCAATTACATTTTTTTACATTTTTTACTCATTTTTTTTTTTATTTGTGTCTCTTCATTTATTAACTTATTTTTTCAACGAGGATCAACATTTGTGCACATCGTCAGAAATTCTAATGATCAAAAGAGGTATTTCAATACCAGTTGAAAACAATGTTGTGTATAAACCTATAAACAAATAGACCTAGATGGGAAGTGTGAGTACAACAAAAAGAGACGATAAAACAGAAGAAAATACCATTATTTGAAAAGATACCTAGATCAAACAATATCAAAAGTTTGAAAACGGTTTTTGAGATGAAAGTATTAAGAAAGTATGCGCAGAAAAGCAGCATTTAATTATTAGTCTTCGTCAGGGCTAATGGTTTATAGAAACTGTAAGAAGACGTCGTTGGAGTGTGCACAAACCCGCCTCCCTGACTCGGCCAAATCCCACTGAAGGGAACAATGGATGTCTTCACGCCAACAGACTTGGCTGGTGACAAAGAGAGAAAGTGAATGGTTGGAATAGCCCGGTTGTTACAGTACCATCTAGCGCTTGGAGGTGAAGGTATCGACCCTAGCAGAAACCAAACATGAGATATTGGTCATCATGCCAGCGCCCCTAGGGCTATCCTTCCTGGGTCTTTAGGGCACACTCCACTAGCCAAGGGCGACAACTCGAAGGTCTTCGTTCAAAGTTCGAGTTACTTGTATTGTTTCCACATCCGGGCTTGGCTTGGATTAACGGGAGGGCATCCACAGCAGTTATTTACGAGAGTAATTAAGAGATTGTTGTTCTTTGTCTCTTCTCCTGTTTCCTCCCTTGGCTTTTTTCCCTCGTGGTGTCTCCTTATGGGAAAAAAGGAAATTAGAGCACGTGTCCAAGGAGAATTTAATGATCTGTGCCAGTGATGGTAGCACAAGACCAACGTTATTAGTCTTCGCTGACTAGAAAAGTCAAGAATTTCAAGGCTTTCTAGAAGAGAAGCTTTTAAAAAGCTAAATCCAGTGAATCTTGGAAAAAGCGGTGATGAACACTTACAGGAAAAAATAAATTTAATACCGGTTTATCTAATTTTTTCGCAGCAGAATTTGACTTTCCCTTTACCAGTGTTAAAATACCAGGTCTTAAGTTATGGTTGTCAGAATGATGAATTAAAAAAAAAAGAAAAGAAATAAAGAAAAATTGCAACATGCAACAGCAACAAATTCTAAAAATCTAAAGGGGCAAGAGAACTTCCTCTCATCAATGCTTTTTGACTTGGCTATTGGAGGGTCACCTTAACCCCAGTGACAGAAGGAGAAAGGGCAATTATGACAACAGGCGGTGGCCGCAAGGCCAAACCTGACAATGACAGCCTGTGCTTCATGACTGTGTGTCTCTCCCTAGACAAAGGTCCGCTAATAATCTCTTTGGGTCTGCTGGGGATAGTCACAAGTCAGGATAGAAATGTGAAAAAGAATGAGAAGACAATAACGTGAAAGAGAGGGGCAGAGATAGAGAGCGAAAGAGACAGAGGGAGAGTTTGAGATTGGCAATGATAGAAAAACGGAAAGATATTTCTATTCAAAGATACAGAAGTACAAAAAAAGTCACGGAGTGAGTGAACGAGAAACACCATTCCAAACAAATACAGTAGTAAACGTACGTAGAAAAACGGCAAAAATACAAAAAGAAGTTTTAAAGATAGTGAGGACTGGTGTTCAATAAAGAGATAGAGGGATAAACATAGAGACTCATTGGGATGACAAGGAGTGCGAGAGAAAGATAGCGAAAACCTGTTGTTGACTGAGAGAGAGAGAGAGAGAGAGAGAGAGAGAGAGAGAGAGAGAGAGAGAGAGAGAGATTTTTTTTTTTTTGGGGGGGGGGGAGGCGGTGAGAGTGGGAAAGATGACGATAAGGTGTGGTTCATAAAGAGAGAGAGAGAGAGAGAGAGAGGGGGGGGGTGGGGGTGAGAGTGGGAAAGATGACGATAAGGTGTGGTTCATAAAGAGAGAGAGAGAGAGAGAGAGAGAGGGGGGTGGTGGGGGTGAGAGTGGGAAAGATGAC
>JAWDGP010004170.1:1620000-1752500 GCA_033675545.1 Elysia crispata
TTACTCAAAGCGACAATGGCTTACATCTACAGTACACGTTGACTCAAACCAACCTCTCAACAGTCAGGCCACATACCCGTGATAAAACCTTACTAAAACCCTTAGCATGTGACGTGGCCGGCGCAATCAAAACACGACTAAGACCTCACATTATGGCTGTGTATGCAAGTGGTATGCCGCTACTACAGCAGGGAACATTATGGCTGGAGTTATTAAGGCTTAGTGACCAATACCCCGCAAGAAGCTCAATAGAAATGACCAGTGCCACGGCTAGAGTGACCACAAAAGGTGGACAATGTCGCAGGTGCTGTGACACTCTTCTCGGTAAGCTGCAAAACTAATAACTGAACACATCAGTAGCTTTCAATATTGGTTTCTCGATACTTCACCACTTTCCTTTTTCTTTACTTCATAGTGACCAAGTCTTCCTGTTATTCGCTGCCAATTTCCCTTTAGAAGCCAGAATTAATCATAGTAGCGACCACTTGAGAGATCTCCGCTGTCAGTATTTCCACCTGAACCACTTAGGGTAGTGTAGCCCGGACAGCCGCACCAACACATATCAAGTTATTGAAGTGTCAGGTATTTTTCTACAGTGGCAAACAATTATATACCAGACTTGTATCTTCACACCATAAAGCCACATTCATGTTAAAGTCTAAAATGCTATAACTTTACACTGCTGCCTTATACTAATTGTAAATTGTATCCAGTCCCTTTTTTTTTTTTTTTTTTTTTTTGACTTTTCTTCAGAAATAACATTAAAAAATGTCCTTGATATGTACATATTTTTCTTTCACTGATAAATAAGACATTTTTAGAACATATGCGTTATCGTTATTTTTATTTATTTATTTATTTATTTATTTATTTATTTATTTATTTATTTATTATTATTATTATTATTATTATTATTATTATTATTATTATTATTATTATTATTATTATTATTATTATTATTATTATTATCATTATATTGTTGTTTCTACATTGTTAGTTGGTTGCTGTTGTTTTCTATTGAACTGTTTTTCTTTTTCAAATAAAAATATTCAATTCTTTAAGTTACGCCCTCTTTATAACAATTAACAGCCATATCGTTATTTAGATCTCTTTTCAACACGCCTACAACAATTTTGTCAGGAGCTGAAATAAAGATAAATTATTCAACCCGAAAATCTATAGTTCAATTTAGTTAAATCCAACAGACCAGACCTAATTGAACTACTACTGCTATTTTAGGGCTTACCAATCTACTGTCACTGCGTTTGGCTCAAGCCGCACCCTTCTTTTCCTTAGATACATAGGAATGTTAGCAGAGGAAAAAGGAGACATCCTATCGGCTGGATTTGAAGTCTTGTACTTGGGTTGAACAAAATATGACGATGACTTTTTTGTAAGTTAGTTCTGCTCTAGCAATCCAAAATATTCTGACCAATGTAACTATTCCACTACTAAAATCGTAATCGTTCATTTTACATCGCTCCTTTAGTGTCTAATATCCAATTTGCCTTACCTAAAGAGCGGGCTTTTGCATTTGAAACTTCGTTTTCCATAATAAAGTCAATGGTGCGGTTGACACGCCCACATTACACGACATAAGAAGACAAAGCGACAGAGTAAAAGTGAAAGTGACCAGCATGGAATTTTATGGTTGCCTTTTGTTTTCTTACTTCAGCTGTAAAAAAAAAGTATATGTGTCATTAAAACATTGTAATATTTAGCTTTCAAAGTATAACTTTCAACCTATGGCATCGAGTCTTTAACAATAAGCTCATCGCTTCTTTCGCCTTTTATTTTAAAATTCAATTTCATTCATTCATGCTTTATTTTACAGACCCCGATAACCATTTTTCCGCCATTAATCATCTTATCTGGTCTAATTTAGCCTTATCTTCCAAGCTGGCCTGGCTTTACTAGTTCACCGGAGCGCCTTCACTAAGCGCGCCAAACACTGCTTAGCCGGGGATCAGACGGCACGAGCGACCACAGGTTTACACCCGAGGCCAGCTGAGGTCGATGATAGCAAGCCACTGCGTGGATGGGTGGATTTCATAAACAGGATTCTGTCGGTGTACTAAACTGTTACCACTTATTTTGGCTGCTGCTGTTTTTGCAACTTCTTCTTCTTCTTCTTCTTCTTCTTCTTCTTCTTCTTCTTCTTCTTCTTCTTCTTCTTCTTCTTCTTCTTCTTCTTCTTCTTCTTCTTCTTCTTCTCCTTCTTCTTCTTCTTCTTCTTCTTTTTCTTTTTCTCCTCCTCCTCTTTTTTCTTCTTCTCATCTTCTTTTTTTAAATTTTCCTTCTTCTGGGCTGGGGCAGTGTACTGAAGTTGCTTTGATTCTTAAGATATTCATGTTTATGTGAATAAATGTATGTGTGTGTGGACAAAGAAAAAGAACACTGAACTGTTCCAGTTTTAAAAAAATTATCATCTTATAGAGAAGTCGAGATAGCCACATTTTTATCTGCTGTCAGAGATACAAAAAAGTTGCTTAGGCCTTTATGTCCCGTGGTTTTTTGTTTTTTTAAGTGTAAAAGCGTAAAGAGTCCACTTTAGCCAAAGTTTATTGAATAGTTCCCGATAGGTCAATGATACTCCATAATGCTCACTGACATGCAAGTAGAACAATGCATTCAAATCTAGTGCTTACTTTACCGCAATGGATCCATGTAACCATACGCCACCCGCTCAGATCAACTGATCAAGTCCAGGTGACGGCGATGACACGACTATCATGGCCTGACTGATGAGACGGGGTCAAGTGTCACCACAACAGACACCTCAGTTTCCGTGTCTATCAGTACAATCGTGTATTAGCTTTGGGTCAAGAGCCTTCACAACCCATCTGATCCCCTATTGACCATCTCTAGGCCGCCAAAGATCCGTCCAGTGATCTTCGATTACGCGCGGTCTGGGATGAGAGCCGAGACCCGGGCCAGACAGACGGACCCAGGGGACCCAGCAGACACGACAGATCAGAGGACGCTTGGCTCTGATGCAATATTTTCGCTAACTTACGGGTATGATTACATCTTTATGAAATAATACTACAAAAAAGGGGGGTCGGGTCAAGACCTTGTTGTAAGCAGGACATGAGAAGGGCATTTTACGTGTCAAAATGAATTACGGTAAATATTGATAACGCAAACAATATTTCTTTTGTTAATATTATAAATGGTGCTTTCTCCAAAACTATATGACATCTGAGTGAGTACTAAGGTACAATTAAAAACATATAGACGTAATACATAGACGAAAGTTAAGAACTTAATGATACAGAATTAGAATAAAAGGTTCTGAAACCATAGTCAAATTTAATAATGATGTAATCTACAGATGCTCCCAAAGTTTCTTCTTACGGAACATTTATGTTACAACCAAGATAGATACCATTAAGTTTCAAGCTTTTATAAGTACTGGATGCTCAGTAAGTGGACCCATATTACTGAAGACGATTAAAAGTAAAAATTTACAGATGCTGATCTGTCTTACTTTATTTTAGTTTTACTTTTAGGCTATAGCGGCAACAAAATTAGCCCGTGTTTCTCTGTCAAAATTATAATTATAGACATACGAGCCAGATGGCACACCATTTGTACCTTAATTTAAAAAAAACTAATCTTGGTCTATTTAGGTATGAAATATGCTCGCTTGCTCGTATTTATTACATTTCGAACATACAACGATTGTAATACTTAATAAATTATTGGGTTGGTAGGTCATACTGAGTCTATAAATATAGTGACATTATTGTCGTGATCTTGTGTGCTTACAATGTTTCTTCATTAATGCTAATGTTTATGTGGGTCTTTTACACAGCTTTGCTGCTTAACTCAGACGGAAGAGCTTAAAACATGAAAGAGATATTAAAGAAATGTTACTGATAACATCAGCAACGACAACATTACTGATAAAACCAGCAGTTCGAGGTGTTAGAAACGTTGCATGATTCATTTTGCCTGCAGGGTGGGATCTGCAATCTGACACAGCGTTATCGACTTCAAACAGAATAATCATAAAACTACGGAAATAAAATCTAGGTGGCCGCACCAATGTGTACAGAGTTCTCATGTTATCAACATTTCAAGTACCCGAATTTGTTTTTCTCTTAGTATGTTTTGTTGTTTTTTCCTTGTCAAAAGTCCTGAGAGAAGCGTACAGTGGCAGCAGCCGTGTCCTTCTGCGTTCTGTCTTGTTTGATTTTCTGTCATGGCGAATTCTTGTCCCAAAGAGGCCAGTTATTGGGAATCAGTCGTAGTCTGCCGGCGATATCATACATTTTTTACCCGTGATCATCGGATTTCATTGCAGTCGTTTAAAACAAAATTACGTTAACATTGAATATCCGGGCTAAATCAACTTGCTAGATATTTGTTTGATTAATAAAAAAAAAAAAAAATAGCTTTGAACTGCTTAAGTTTTTCACACATTATAATTATCTTAAAGATTAAAATATAATTTGTCAAAAAAGCTAAAGATGTGGTTTTTCTAAGCCTACATTCTCTCTCTCTCTCTCTCTCTCTCTCTCTCTCTCTCTCTCTCTCTCTCTCTCTCTCTCTCTCTCTCTCTCTCTCTCTCTCTCTCTGTTATTAAATCAGCAGAAACAGTGTTACAGTCTTGTTCAAATTCAGTCTTTTGTTTTAACAACTTTATAAATTCCCAGAAATGAAAGAAGTAAAATTCTAACTTTACTAAGCACCTGCTCAAACTTTCAGGCGCGTAACAGACTGTTCATTATCGTAATAATAAATCAAAAAGTTAGTCGACAAAATTCGGCAGCTTCCATTCGTATGGCTGTTAAAACCTTTAATTTTAGCCACAATGAATCGCTTTGTCTTCTCGTTTCATGGCCTCCTACGCAGAAACAAAGTTGGAGAGAGAGAGAGAGAGAGAGAGAGAGAGAGAGGGGGGGGGAGGGAGAGAGAGAGAGAGAGAGAGAGAGAGAGAGAGAGAGAGAGAGAGAGTGATCTGAATTTTCGAGCGTACCCAAATATGATACTGTAATCATCCGTCATCATTATCCTTGCGCGGGGGTGAGTGAGGGGGTCATTCCGAGTAATCAAGCCTGGTGTAAAATATCGGCCAGAAGAAATACTGCTCTGTCCAGGATTCTCACACCACCCCCCCACCCACACACACACACACACACCTAAAAAATAATGTGTCGTGAAGACGGGGAGGGGACGTTTAGGAACTCCAGCCATCTTGAAAGAGGAGAACTTGACAACGCTCAGCTATCGCGATCAAAACGTCTCTTTATTCCCAGTTCTTATCTGTATGCTACGCCTTTCTTGGGTTTGATTGCTTAGTTCTGTGTTGTTCACATTTTTTCTTAAACCTTCTTCAGAGCTGCAGTTTGTTTGTCCGTGATAAAGCTTAAAACCCGAGAAGCTGAGCCGATAAGACAAGGCCCGTCTGGTGTTTCCTGAAACGATTATGGAACTCAACCATGGTTAATGTTATTTTTTTTTATTTTTTTATTGTAAAAGGTAGACCACCAGACAAGAAGAAAAAATCATCTCTTCTATATACTTCTTCATTCAAGCTTTATATTGTAATTATAATGAATGCCAAGTAGAGGTGTGTTATTCCTTTTACAGTACACTCGGCGCTACTGGGACTAATGACCCTTTTATATTAAGATTTGATAGGGGGACACGTTGTGATTTATCTATGAGTCACATTCGTGATTTTTTAATAAAAATAAATCATTAAATTATAATTATTATTATTATTATTATTATTATTATTATTATTATTATTATTATTATTATTATTATTATTATTATTATTATCACTATTATTATTATTATCAACACCATTATCATTATCATAATCATTATTATTTTTAGTAATCTTATTATTGTTGATGTTGTTCTTGTTCTTCTTGATGCCATTATTACTCCTGTATCGTTCCTTTCGTGGAATGCTTTTTGTCCCTTTTCCCTAACACTTTCTCCCATTCCACCATCTTGGAGTAAAATGGTATTTAATTTGTATTAATCAATACTCAATGTTTACAAAAGCTGGCCCTTTCTCACACAGACGTTGCGATAAAGACCCACATTATTATCGCTCTATCGTCGTTCTGTTAATAATACCGTCTGAAGGAAAACTGTTTGAGCGCTGAAATCTTAGCAACGCGACCCGCTTCATCGAGTCAATAGCAAGCGGCATTTTCGTGCCCCAAACGGCAACACAAATAACATGATTAAACCTATTTGCTAGAACCGCTAGCCGCGTAGGGAGAGAAAGAGAGATAATGTGGGGGAAAAATAGGGAAGTGGAATGCAAACGTCATAATGAAATGATTTCCTTTATAAAAACTAACACGCTTGTCGGGAGCGGCTCTCTGATTGATTTATTAGATGGCAAACATTAATGATTCCGAACTCTTCGTTTAATTATCTGAGTAAATCTAGGCAGACTAAAATATCGCTCACAATGAATCGCTCCCGTCATTACTTTATCCTAAGAATGGATTACAAAAGAATTACAGAAACCAAACAAAAGGATAAATCATCGGAAGGAATTAATGTTTAAAGGTACAATAAAATGAATTATTTATCCAATCACTTTGCAATCATGCGACGTTGTGAAATCAAAATTGAAATTAGTTTTTTATTTCCTCGTCCCAGACTGTGGCTCAATACTTGTGTTTTGCTTCGATGCAGCTCGCTTTTTATGCGAGCGTTTGTCAATTTTTTTTGTACACATAAATAACGAAAAAGAGCAAGTTGAGAGCCTGTGTAAGCAAACAAAATATTAAAAGTCCAAATTAGATAAGCGGAAAAGATCGTTCGAGAAAGACGAGACGGCGAACACAAGGAGACTCACTAATTAAGATTGTTGATTTGATGATTAAGTTTCCTTCGTGAAACCATGTGTTATAATTACTAACTGAATGTTGTTTTATTTTTATAATGAATATTATTTATCTACCGGTTGTTTGTGTAACATTATATGAGCTGATATTTTTCTTAAGTATGATGCAAACTTCTTCGCAACACTTTTCGAAATTTTGAGGTTACCCTTTTGATTATTGTCGGGAGATAATAATTTTGATTGTGAAATTAATGGTGAATAATTATTGTTATTTATTGTTTTTGTTTTATGTATAAAATCGCGTCTGTTAAAAAAATAGGGATAAATTGAAAAATCTCAGAAACATGAAATCATGAAGATTCATAATTTATAGCATTCAATGACCTCAACATGAAAAGTACTAAAATTATTCAATTGTTTCAACACTTAGTCTTTCAATCTACAAATGGAATACGTTTCCTACTTATTCTTTTTTAAAAGACTTACCTTCAACAGAGAGAGGGTTATGTAGTTTAGCCCTAACCACCATGTCGCATTGAAAGCACGGTATTACATCCGTTGAATGATGACAGCGTGTCAGAATCAGCACCGTTAGTAGAGTCGCACATCTACACCACTAACTCATTAATGTATTATATTAAAAAAAAATATCTAACCTATCTAATTCAGTTGAAAGAAATCAAGAAAAAGTTTACTTAGCTTACATCACGACTAATGGAATAGATTCTACACAGCTGCTTGGAGTCCAGGATGGCTAACTTGACTACGAAAATCAAACGATGGCAAACTTAGCGATATGGAAATAAGCATTTAATGAACACATGAACGAACCGCATTACTGGGTACTTCGTACCGGCTATGATTAAATTACTAACCCAGCCTGCACAAGTTTACGTGCAGACTATGTTTAGTTATGACGGTTTGTAGGGCACTGTCAAATATTTATAAGGGTATAATTGTTTGGAAAACACCGACAAGACAAGTACTACCCTCGACGTTTTTTTTTTATGTTTTTTTTTCTTAATGCAGTCGTGTATGCAATTTTCTAGTATTCTTTATAGAAAGCGTATAAAATTCCCATTCCGCTCTATTAGAAAGTGAGCATTGGTAGGTTTATTTGAAATGGCCTAAACTTCCACCTAACACATTTTCAGCGACTAGAAGTGAATTTGTCTCGTAGTTTGTTTGTTTTCTGTTTTTTTGTTGTTTTTTTTTTAATTTGCATTAAAGGATTTTTTTTTTTTTTTTTTTTTTTAATTTGCGTTAACTCTCGCTAATTTTACATTTCTCCCCACACTTTATAAATAAGAAGATACAGTAACTTTTGTTGAATTATTTTATTCAATTCTCAGTCTTCTCTTGAACCCTTCCCCATCCCTGTTTCCTCCAGTAGGCTGAGATTTTAACAAAAAAAAAAAAAGAAAAGAAAAAAACCGTCGCACAAATGACTGTGATGAAGAGCAAAAGTGAGCGAATTAGTTTAATAATGCATCAGGGGCGTTAGATGATATTTTTCATCATTATTCTTTTTTTTTTTCTTTCAATATTCATAACTGATTCAAATAAAACAAATTATTTCCAAAATAATTTTTGCCTTTACCAATTCTCTAACTATGTCCTTTGAAATTCTCCTTAAAATACATTAATCAATCGTGATTCTTCGAACAATACAAACATTTACTCTTTTTATACTAGATCTAGATGTCATTCTCTTTCTTTTCTCTCTCGCTTAAAAAGTTAAAAAAGCACTTTTTCTGGCAAAAATCTTTAATTCATTTTGGCATGCATAAAAAACTTTCCCAGCATTATGCAAAACGGTACTTAACCCAGGAGGTAAATAATGCGCGCCGGACAGGGAATGTATCCGCAGATTGAAAGATGAAACAATACCGCAGGCGTGGGTTACGCGGAAAGCTCACGGTCGGTTAACTCCCCATCAGTAATCACTCACGAGGAACGCTCAACCCACTGGGCTGCTCCAGCCACCATGCTTCCTTCAATGAGCGAATTTGGCGAGATAGATGTGATAATTAACTTGGAAGCATGTTCACTCATTAGTCTTTGGTTGCGGTTGAAATAGCTGCATTATTCGCATATTTTGTCTTTCAAATTACTTCACAAATGTTGGAACTTGTATTTATTCTGATGTTTTTATTAATGATTGAAACTAGCATGATTAATCAATTAGACAAAAAGCTTCGAAACTGGAGGTATTAATATCATAATGTCACTTCGCAGAGTTTTTTTAGGGATTTTTTAAAATTAATTCAATATTTTTTTTTGTCTTGTTTTGCTTTTGTTTTTGTTTTGTTTTTGGTTGGTTGTTTGGTTGATTTTTTATTGTTTTTTTTTTCTTTGTTTTTTTTTTTTTTTTTTTTTGTTTGTTGTTGTTTTTTTTTTGTTTTTTTTTTGGGGGGAGGGTAAATGCTGCTAGGCTACATTACCAATTTCAACGAATGAATTTATTGTTAAAATAAAAAGAAATGTGTAGATTACTTTGTATCTTGAAACATTAAAAGATTCATTCAAATTATGAATGTTCTCTATAAATATTTTTATCTAGTCTAAATCAACATAAGCGACATTTAAATGTTTGCTAATATTGCACTTAAGCAAATTGTTTAAATCTAAGCCTGCAATTGATATCGTACTTTTTCAATTTTTTTAATTGTTGCTTTTTCTTCCTGTATTTTCTTTAATTAATGACTGATAAGATATGATATAATAATTACATTTTCCAAACTACGTGACAAAAACAGTCCTCTTGAAGTATTCGGAAAACTCATAGGGATGGATTAATATTAGAAGAGCAAGAGAAAATTATGATAAAAATGGGAAAAGAGAATGAGAGATAAGAAAGAGAGAGAGAGAGAGAGAGAGAGAGAGAGAGAGAGAGAGAGAGAGAGAGAGAGAGAGAGAGAGAGAGAGAGAGAGAGAGAGAGAGAGTTGTCAGCGTGAGTTTTTAATTGTGACGCGTCTTACAGCATCGAAAACTACAGCGACGCTAGACAAAGTTTCCTTGTGGCTATGCTATTTTCAATAAGTTAAGAAAAAAAGCAACTCTCGAATTAAGTTAAAATATGAATAACTAGATCTAGATCTTTATAACCATTCACATTGCTGAGGTAAAATGATTTACTGATTTAAATGAGCGAAACTAGTACAAGCTACATATAGTTTTAAATTCCATGGACATCTCGGATGAAATCCAAGAATAATCGAATGTCTCACACACATGTAAATGCACTGGTAATGTGACAGCGCTAAAGCAATATTAGAAGCTCCAGTCATAAACCAAAACACAGCAGGAACGTTGTTCAAAACTAGCAGATTCTGTATCCGGGATCCAGTGAACGTGACGGGAGTAAGCCATAGACCAGCGCACGTCGCTTGCTCGCTCTCTCCGTCAACCGTTTCGAAGTGCGCTAGCGCGTTGCCTCTCCCACCCCGCTCCGCTTGTTGATCGTGCTTCGGAACTCGGCGTGCAGCCCCCTTCACCCAGTAGCGCGCATAGCGCGGCAGCGATAGAAAGATCTAGCGTTGTCACCAAGTGAAGAGGAGTGGGGAGGGAATCGAGAGGCGGAGAAAACAACACAGTCTCTGGCACGCACGTTCATCGTCTTGATTCAAGCTTGCTCGGTGCGGCGCGTTGCCGGCGTCCAGCTCTCAGGCAAACTGTCGTCAACATGATTCGGAGTAACAAATCTCTACTGCGCGTTTCTGATTCCCCGTCGAAATTCAAGAGAAATAACTGCGTTTAATAAAATTGTGCAAAGATCTTACTCCCCTTTCCACATGTGACAGAACGCCATAAAATATAGTAATATAGTAAGGCTTGTTCCTTCTTGTTCTGCTGGAAACCACAAATAAATAACGAAAAGAAATACATTGAAGATGATTTTAATATTATTTCATGATGATGATCATGATGATTATGGTAGTGGTGGCTGTGTTGGTGGTGTTGTTGATGCGGATGATGAGGTTGATAATCTAGATTACAACATAAGCTTTCGACCGACCGGTTTGAAAGAATTTGTCTAAATGCATTTTTTTTTCAAATAGATCTTTTTAAACGCTTTGGTTAAGGAATGAAGTCCATGATTACGATTTTTACACACACACACTCACACATACGCGTTTTAGATTTCGTTTAGAGGAAGAAGTTGCAAACGACAACTTCTAGTAGTAGTAATAGTAGTAGTAGTAGTAGTAGTAGTAGTAGTAGTAGTAGTAGTAGTAGTAGTAGTAGTAGTAGTAGTAGTAGTAGTAGTAGTAGTAGTAGTAGTAGTAGTAGTAGTAGTAGTAGTAGTAGTAGTAGTAGTAGTAGTAGTAGTAGTAGTAGTAGTAGTAGTAGTAGTAGTAGTAGTAGTAGTAGTAGTAGTAGTAGTAGTAGTAGTATAAGAAGAAGAAGTAGTGTGAATGGTGTCGGTGTAAGTACTAGAAGAAGATATAGTAGTTTCAGTGCTTGTAGAGTAATTACTATTGGAGGTTATTTACACTACGCATCCACTCCATCTCTTCAAACATTTTCCGTCATGCTCTGACTTTCTTCCTTTTTTTTCCTCACGCCGCTCCCTGAAGGCTTCTGACCACGGACAAGAGGGTGACTCAATGTGTTAAGTGTGTCGCATGCTGTCATGTTTGTGCGACACGTTCATCCGTCAAGATCTTTATGTCTCACTACTGACTTGTGATCTACTTTCGTCCAATTATTGGGAGTTTTCATGTATACCCCCAATGACGTTTGAAGTCTCGTTCCTGCCGACGGAGAAATAAAACTGATATTTCTTTGTTTGGGGACCCGCATGATCAGATATTCAGTCAAAGCAAAGATAATTGGCTATCACGAGAATTAAAAAAAATCATAGGCCAATAATGAAGAGAAAACACAAGAGAAGACTAGAAAAGAGAAAAGCTAAGTGACCTAGAATAAAAAATCTGATAGAAGTAAGATTATGGATTTCGATTAAAGACAATGCCAGAGTAATGTGAACTCAAAAAAGGTGACAGAAAAAACGTTTGTACGCATTACTTTGGATTACAAATAAAATACTTGCACAAATAAGTGTCCCCCTTTCTGAGTAAAGAACGAAAAGATGGGAGGGGGTGATGGAAAAGAGAGAGAGAGAGAGAGAGAGAGAGAGAGAGAGAGAGAGAGAGAGAGAGAGAGAGAGAGAGAGAGGGAGGGAGGGAGGGAGGATGAGTGAAAACAGTAAAAAAAAAAAAAAGTGCCACTCAAAATAAGATAGAGAAAGAGAATCAGCGATTTTAAAAAATGCTATCTATAAACTCAATTATTAAATTTCAAGAGAAAATGGAAAGTAAAAAAAAAAACATCCAGAGAAAGGAAGAGAAGGGAGCAATGTAGGAATTATTTGCGGAAAGAATGCATAATAGTTATAATGAGGTAGAGGAAGAATAAGGTCGTTATATCTCCTGCATGTCTCTATAGAGCTTACACGCCTCTCCGTAAAGGCGAACATGACAGATGTATCAGGTAACGGCCTACGTTGCTGTCATGTTCTTACACTGAGATGCCAATCTCGCGACCCACTGGGCGAGAGGCGGAAGGGCTTACTGCCTGGCTCGGAGGATCACCTAGCGTTCGGGGCTCGGATCACAACAGTCACGCAGGAGAGGAGCATGAAATGGGATTGAAGTTAAGAAGGAATGAAACGAGAAGATGTAGAATAAACTTAAATAGATAAAAGAAGATGTAAAAAAGAAATATTGTTTTCATTGTTCAAAGAATATTTTTTTCATCAAGTCTACTCACTCGTCGACAAGCAGATTTAATAGAAAAGAAGAAAGAGGTTTTGTTCCTTTAAAACTGGAAAAAACAAGAATTGTTACGTTCAAGCTTTTCTCGTGATGCATATACCCTTTTTTCTAATATGATTGATATTCATAGTGACTTCAAAATATTGAAGTAACGCACAGAGAGAGAGAGAGAGAGAGAGAGAGAGAGAGAGAGAGAGAGAGAGAGAGAGAGAGAGAGAGAGAGAGAGAGAGAGAGAGAGAGAGAGAGAGAGAGAGAGAGAGGAGAAAGAATCTAAAACTGATCAAGATTCTTGAAAATAGGATAATGGTGACCACACCTTGCGCGCTCAGTCTAAGAAATAACTTGATAAGGCAGCAGCCGACAGGATTTGAAATTAATAATATTCGGTCGAATCTTAAACAAAAATTCAGTCTTTTCTTTTTTCTCTCTTTTTATAGTCATCTGCAAATGCTTGTGCGGTGAAAGTTTGGAATTTGTCATCGATTACAAGAGATTTTGAAGAACGCTTCAAGCACTTTATAGTACAATAATTACTGCTCTCACTATGTTAACCTCTTTCGAGTTAGGTACGCTCCTCTTTAGAATTGTGAAAATTGATTACTACTTTCAAATTTCTTGTTTTTGTGAATTCTACTTTCAACCTTTATCTAAGGAAGACGCAGATAGTTTGTAAGCAGTTAATCACCTAAATGGAAGAAGCACAATCGTAGAACCGCTTAAGTGTTAATTGAGTTAAAACCTCAGTATAACAAGTGCAGCGTTTTATTTAGTGCGTTAATTTTTTTTTATATATATTTACAGACTCATCGACATCTCTGATGTGTCTCCGGATATTTTCTTCTTGCTAAACTTCGTGGAAAAAGAAGAGAATAAAACTAGTAAGACTTATATCATGTAATTTGAAAATATTTCCTTTCGATGTAAAGTTAATTCGCTTTGTTTGGACAGAAAAAAAGGAGACCGATGGTGAGTTAATGTACTCGTTAAGACAAGTGTATTAGAGCAAAGTTTCCTATGCTAGGGTCTTAAAGAAACAATTTCCTCATCCAATCAAAGACAAGTTATTTAGCGGAAGTAGGCGGAAGCCGCCAAAGCGGATTGCTATCTGGCGCATGTCCGTCAACCTCGCTGTGACCTCTGTCAACGCAGTGTCTCCATCGCAATCACTCTGGAGCCTGCAGTGGAGGAGAGGAGATCCCCCACCGGGGTCAACTCGAGGGTAAACATGCATACAAAGAGGTTCAAACAAGATTGTGGTTTGGGTGTGGTCGGCGACTGCGGGAATGATGGATGAGTGAGGTTGATGGGGAGGAGAGTGGAGAAATGTGCTCACGTTTCAAGGGTGAGACAATTAATGGGGTTAATGTGTGAGGGGTAGATCTAGTGAGCAACTGTAATGATAACGATTCTCCTAATGTAAGATCAAACCAAAGCACGAGACGAGTACCGACTCGATTTGCTTGAACTTTCCTGTTGCCATGACGTCTTTGTTGTCTCAAATTATAGATCTCTCAAAAAAAAAAAAAAAAAAAAAAAAAAGCATTCTATGGAAAACTCATCTAGCTTGTTAACGTGCGCACATGTTTCTAGCTAATTATTAAAGGGATAATCATGTACCGTACTCGCATCGGTTGTAAAATCAGATATAGACTGAAGGCGTATCACAATCACACGCTTATTTCACTATGATATTAATACTATATTTTTCTTTACTGCAGATTCACCTACCGAGAAAAATGAATATTATGAGTGTCACAAAAGAGAGCTTTTCTGTAAGAATCTGTGACTAAATTTGTGAACATGTGTATGTGGGTGTGCGAAAATGTCAGGTAAATAGGGAAGGATAATGAAATGCGATTTTTTATCTTACTTTCTCTGTGCAGCAAGGTCGACAAATCGAACCGTGATAGATTTTAACTCCTATTCCCTCATTTCAATATGCTGAGACATGCAGCTTTTCAACTATAAAAGTGTAAGGAAAGGGAAGGGCTTGCTAATTACAAGATATTTTCTTGTCGCTATTGTCTCTGATGAACTTTTGAAGGAGTCAAATTGTAAATCATTTTGATTTCACTCAAGTTATATCGAATTGTGCCAGGTTTTATAATGATCACTGAATGTGATTATAAAGAGAAAACACATTCAAATGTGACAATTATTATAGATATAAAGTCACAAAGAAAGAAGTCTTAACTCCATCAAATTTGTTGTTGGACCATTATCAACCATGATTATTATTATTATCATTATTATTATTATTATTATTATTATTATTATTATTATTATTATTATTATTATTATTATTATTATTATTATTATTATTATTATTATTATTATTATTATTATTATTATTATTATTATTATTATTATTATTATTATTATTATTATTATTATTATTATTATTATTATTATTATTATTATTATTATTATTATTATTATTGTTATTATTATTATTATTATTATTATTATTATTATTATTATTATTATTATTATTATTATTATTATTATTATTATTATTATTTTCATTGAGGTTATCATTAAAATCAGTGTTCTTGTTGTATCGTCTTTGACATGTTTACCATAAACACATTTTCTTCAATGCTTGAATCTCAATCTATAGTTTCATGTGATTCGAAAAGTACTCTTTTAGTCTTTCACAGGTGATTGTGATATATTAAACTGAATGAAATGGCTTTAGGGAAAAAAGATTTGCACACACATGTGCTATTTTCATGCTATCAATTTTTTTTGTTTTATCAGAAAGGAAGGTAGCTCATTTATCGTTAATTAATTTCAGTTTGAGATTTTTTTTCGATCTATGTAACTCGGAAAATTTAAATTGAAAAAAAAAATGGATGAAAAAGAAGAAAATGATGTCGATTACATCCATATTAAAATTTGTGGCTCGTGATTCTTCAGATTTTTTTTTTAATAGTTTCTTTTTTATTGAGGCGGGGTGAGAGGGGAGGGCTTAAATGTTACAGTACAAGAAGTGATTTATTTTAAACCCTCACCGTTCTTCTCCTCACCCAACTTCCTCCTTTGCTACTTTTCTTCTTCTTCTTCTTCTTCTTCTTCTTCTTCTTCTTCTTCTTCTTCTTCTTCTTCTTCTTCTTCTTCTTCTTCTTCTTCTTCTTCTTCTTCTTCTTCTTCTTCTTCTTCTTCTTCTTCTTCTTCTTCTTCTTCTTCTTCTTCTTCTTCTTCTTCTTCTTCTTCTTCTTCTTCTTCTTCTTCTTCTTCTTCTTCTTCTTCTTCTTCTTCTTCTTATTCTTCTTCTTCTTCTTCTTCTTCTTCTTCTTCTTCTTCTTCTTCTTCTTCTTCTTCTTCTTCTTCTTCTTCTTCTTCTTCTTCTTCTTCTTCTTCTTACTATTATTATTATTATTATTATTATTATTATTATTATTATTATTATTATTATTATTATTATTATTATTATTATTATTATTATTATTATTATTATTATTATTATTATTACTATTATTATTATTATTATTACTATTATTATTATTATTATTACTATTATTATTATTATTATTATTATTATTATTATTATTATTATTATTATTATTATTCAATTTTAGTCTCCTTTTCTTCCTTTTTTCCAAATCCCTCTCAATCTCTTCCCTTCTCTTTCTACTGCTATAGTGATCCATTTACCATTTTACAATTTCTTATCGTTAATATACACCTCTCTCTCTCTCTCTCTCTCTCTCTCTCTCTCTCTCTCTCTCTCTCTCTCTCTCTCTCTCTCTCTCTCTCTCTCTCTCTCTCTCTCTCTCCTTATGTGTCTGTGTCGCTCTCCCTCTCTTTCTGCCTTTCCTCTCAGCCCTTTTAATTCACCAACCTCTCCTGATATCTGCCTGTATGGCCTGTCACAGGCTCCAGCGAGAACCGTTTCATGCGACAAGCCCGTCGTGTCAGACCAGTGTCAAGTGATGCTCACGCCTCCAATGCTTTCTTACAATACACGCATGAGCACCTCGTGACAAGACAGATTCGAGCATGGCCTCCGAGATCTGCTCTTGGCAGTGCCATAAGTGATAATTACCACCAATATAGGAGAAGAAAAAAAAAAAGGAGCACGATGGGAGGTTGAGTCCGGTTATCTGACGAGATGGGTAAGACAGAGAGAGTGGACTGAAAACAGTGTGGAACAGTAAGAGTTAGGAGGAAAAGCCCTGAATTGTGCTGTGGGAGATGACAGTAAAAGCTTATGCTTGTAAATTTTGCTGAGAATGAGTAATGTTTTACTTTCTTGTGAAACCAAGATTTATTATTTTATGTACATATTTATTTCAATAATTTGCTTTACAAAATATTGCTGATACCTTTGATATTCTGATTAGTTCTACCTATCCAATTTCAGATTAATGTTGATTGGCTGAACCACATAACGCAAGAAACTTAGATCGGCATATTTTATTTTGTAGAAAGTGGAATGCTGATTAAAGTGTTGTGGGTTGAATTTATTGCTCCGCTATCTCCAACAAATGTCAACGGAACAACTAACTACATTCACAATGGTGAAGGTTATAATTATGAACATTGAGTGACCTCTGAACTTCAATAAAGCAACCGATGTGTTAATTCTTTTGCGTGCATGATATATACATAGATATGCTATTTGGAAAAGGAAATGATGTAATGCTGCTGATCTGACAATTTTACCCGTGTGTGTAGACGGCTAGAAGTTGACAGAATCAATTCTGAAGTTTGGGAGAAATTCTTTCAACATCTAAGAGGTAGCACACGCTTTACATTACTAAACTATTGTTTTTAAAACAATTTAAAGAAGGGGCAGCAAAGAAGGTAACCATTAACCTAGATCTAATAGAACCAACAATTAAAGTAAAGGCAGAATAAAGACAAGTACATATGGTATGGATGGCGATCAAACCATCGCCTTGCCAAGACAGTTGAACGAGATAGTGATGCCCATCATCTCCTCTGCTTCAAAAAAGGGACGATGCTCCTACTTTTTTCTGCTAATCGCATTTCGCATAGAACCTGAAATCTAATTATTGCTCGCGGACAAAATAATTGCTATTTCTTGGGGTTGCTTTTGGATTCAACGCAGCTAAAAAAGTTGTTGTTTAAAGAGACACCACACATCAAGGTAAACCTATGGCTTGTATATTTCATCAAGATGGAATGATCGATTTCTGTGGCATTGATCGGACGATAATCACCAGCCAACAAACAGGAGCAACGCCGGCAGAGCTGAGGGCTGGCAGCAGAGGGGCATGGCGAGCCCAGGACTGCAACTAGCGATTTTCTCAGGTCTACAGGATGTAGATCTACCGGAAAATTGGCGGTTAGAAGACTTCCTAATTGTTCAGTTTCTGGGTTATAGCGTTCTAGCACCTTCGCTATTCTCTATGCTTCTTGGATAATTTGTTTTGGTACAAAAATAGTTCTCTCATAATTATTACTGGGAAAGAAGATTGGCTTCGTTTGTTTAATTTTTGACAACTGTATATTTCTTTGCCAATTATGTATACAAGTTTGATGTAGACCATTAAATTACGCTGAAACTCTTTCCTTGTTTATTTCTGAAGGTCAATTATATTTTTTATATATTTCGTCCTTTTTTCTCTTCCTCTCACACACACACGCACACTCACTCACTCACTCACTCACTCTCTCTCTCTCTCTCTCTCTCTCTCTCTCTCTCTCTCTCTCTCTCTCTCTCTCTCTCTCTCTCTTTCGCTCTTCCCTTTATCCTCTGCACATTTCCCTTCTCTCTCATTCTATTTCTACACCTTTTTATCTTCTCCCCTCCCTCTATCTCTTTCTTCCTCTCGCTTTCTCTTTCTCTATCTTTGCCTTTGTCTATCTTTTGGCATATTCTTTTTTTTGTACCCGAACAAAATTATTTGCTCTGTCGCTTCTGATCACTGCTGGCCAAAATAACAATATAAAATGTAATCTTTTGCAAAACACCACACCGTAAACGAATAACAATCTTTTCACAATATTAGTTTTTTGTTAAATCCTTTATAAGCGTCTGAATAACAGTTGTAATTATGTCGTTTCATTTGCATTGGTTTTGAAGTAAAGACATTTGTAATTCTGTATCTATTCATAATGTATATTTTTTTGTGACCTTTCAGACAGTTATAAATTTCCAACGTGGAACATTCTCTAAAAATTGACAGTTTCTACACTTCTGATCGCCGTAGCTGAAATGTGTACTTAGCTTCAGAAGAGTGATTTGTACAACTTCTCTCTCTCTCTCTCTCTCTCTCTCTCTCTCTCTCTCTCTCTCTCTCTCTCTCTCTCTCTCTCTCTCTCTCTCTCTTTCTCTCTCTCTCTCTTTCTCCTCTTTTTTTCTCTACCTCTTTCTCTCTATTTTTTTCTCTATCTCTTTCTATCTATTTACCTATTTATCCATATACTCTTCTATCTATGTCTCTATCTTCTTTTAACTCACAGTATCACTCGGCTAGCTCTACTCGTTAGTCTGTCTATATGATATTCTAAGCGTCAATCCGTCTCTCTCTCTCTCTCTCTCTCTCTCTCTCTCTCTCTCTCTCTCTCTCTCTCTCTCTCTCTCTTTCTCTCTGTTTCTCTCTCTGTTTTTTTCTCTCTTTCTCTCTCTGTCTCTGTCTCTCTTTCTCTCTCTCTCTCTGTCCATGTTTCTCTCTCTCTGTGTGTCTCTCTCTCTCTCTCTCTCTCTCTCTCTCTCTCTCTCTCTCTCTCTCTCTCTCTCTCTCTTTCTACCTCTCTCTGCCTCACCCCGTCGCATCTTTTTATCTCTTTACATTCTTTGTTACCGTCGTATCAACATTACTCTTCCTTGCTTTTGCGCTCAAATTTTCATTTCACGCCGTCATAAATATATATTTTAATTCTTATATATCATATTGAACAAAAGTTTCTTGTGGATACAACAATACTTTTTCTCCTAGAGTAAAATTTCCTACAAATTGTGTTTCATTTTCCTTCCTGCCGCCAATCTTGTTCTAACAAATGTCTTTGTTGCAAAGTCAATATTATCTTTTCAATCTGGTTTCTTGTTTGGTTAACCTCAACCTATATGGTTTAGTTTGCTGGAAAGATCTTCCTCCTATGGGCGGTAATTTTTCTCTGAAAAATGTGTGTCTGCACGAAACCTGCCATTTCTTTTTTTCAGATGATCTGCATATCTGCATTTTTAAAAAGATTTTGAATATATCATCTACCTATCATCACTCCAAATAATCATACCTATAACATTTTCTTCAACAAGTTATCCCCTTCCCTTCCCGTTTCACTTGATCATGCAATCCTACCTGGGTCCAGGGTTCAGTTGCATTCTCAAAAATCATTTTTCGATCTAATTTAACCTCCTCCCCTCCCTCCCCCCCCTCCCCACATACGTATAGCTGTCTGGCATTCATCCTAACTTTCTTCTTTCTTTAACCTCTTTTATCTTTTTTTATTTTCTCCCACTTTCTTTCAGAAAATAGTTTTATTTTATTTCTCTCGACTTACTCAGAAGTTTTGAATGATGCCTTCACACGGCTCCCTTCACTCGACCCCAACCTACTCCCTTACCCCACGCACGATTCCCTGTTTCCTTGCAGCCCCATATTTTACTCCCCACCTTCGTCCACGCTGTTCTCGCCTGAGCGACTCAAATAATGATGAGCAAGTGGAGACACCCCGGGCACCATCAGACTTGATGAGCTTTCTCGTCAAACGCCCGAAGAAAATAATAAGAAAGTGTAATCGTTCTTGAAACTGCAATTTCTCGTCTTATACCCTTCCTCATTAACCTCCTAAACCTGTCTCAAAGTCATTCTGCCGTCCTCTCCCTCCAACTTCCTGCTTAGATTCCTGCTCTGTCACATCGCCTGTGCCACAGTGGGATATGTGAGCGAAGTAGTTCTGAGAATTTGATGTCTTGCAACCACCTCTTCGTTTGAAATTCTGAGTTATCAATCGGTCTTCGTACTCCATGTCTTTCAGCGATGTAAGACAGTACTTCAAACAATACCAGACAAAATTACTTTCTCATAGTTTTACAATTAAAAGGGGGGGGGACTAATCAAATATTTTAAACCAGTCATCAACAGTGGTGCTATTTTCCTTTGACGAAACTGGAGAGGTATCCTCACACATGCGCCGTAAGCAAGTCTATATCAAAGTGGTAATGAAAGGGATCTTTGTTAATGACTCTCGGAAATAAGAGAATTCATTGGTTTCCTTGTCATGGCTGAACCATTGGGTTTTAAGAACACATTAACATTCAAACACTTAAAGATCATCAGATTTCCAATTTTAAAAAAATGAATAACAGCAGACATACTGAAATGGCAGTAAAGATGATAGTTTATTACTTTAATTTCAGTTTGAATAAAAAAAGACAAAAGTTACATACTTTTAAATACTTTAATATTTTATCACTTGTGATAAATTTAATCGTTCATTTGAACTTAAATCCATACAAAACGTTCCCTTTTCTAGTAAAAAGTATTGGCCCCACTTATGGCTTATATAAATGCTCTGATAACCCCTTTCCGATCTAAAACAAACAATTCACTGCTACTATTCACATTTGTTACTAATCAATCGTGAATATATTATTGTTATAAAATTGATAAAAGATAATTCTGTTTGTCATAAACTTAGTTGAATAGCCCTCTTCATCTTCTAGTGCTATGAATAGAGACAGTGTGTTGATACATAGGAAGGTTACTGGAGGAATCACGGGCTGCTAGGCCAAGGTAATGAGAAGTTTGGGGTTTAGCCAGACGCCGAACTTTCTACAGTTGTCTGTTTATGGGAGCGTGTTTCTGTGTGAGTAATTGTTGGAAAACTGGAGGAACGAGGGTCTCAGATTCTTGAAGATTCCATAGCCCCGGGGCTTTGTGTGTCTCCATAGTCCCTTAATGAAATGCTAGGCTCATTAGCCGCTTTGCGGTAGGCGAAATCACCGTGCCCTGAAAACTTTTCCCTGCGTCTAATGGACACTGGTAACGTGCGTTTGTGGTTTATTAAATTTCGAGAGTTTATTATAGCCCCATTTGGGCAAGGGATCTGGCCCCTTCTAGCTAGCCTAACGATGATGAGTAAGCGACCGCATCCATAAAGCCTGTTGTTTGTCTTTTTAATCCTCTAAGGAGAGCAGCTCTTTGTTATCTAGAACTTTTTTTTAAGCAGATAATATTCCATTTTGGAAAACCATGTTGATGATGATGTTTACTTGCAGTGGTAGCATGGGAGTAAAATATGATGTTGCTATTGATAGTTATGATAATGGCGATTGTAATAAAGAAAAAGTTGGTATTGACGATTATGAATAATCAATGATGATCATCATCATAATAAAAATGATGATAACCAAGACTTTTTTGCTCTCTCTCTCTCCCCCCCCCCCACCCTCTCTCACTCTCTCTCTCTCTCACTCTCTCTCTCTCTCTCTCTCTCTCTCTCTCTCTCTCTCTCTTTCTCTCTCTCTCTCTCTCTCTCTCTCTCTCTTTCTCTCTCTCTCTTTCCCTTTCTCTCTCTCTGTTTTGCTAATTTTCTTTTGACTGTATGCTATGATTTTAAAGCCAGACATCCATGTAAGATATCATGAAGGTCAAATGTGCATTATTATGCATATAATTAAAAAAAAAAAAAGTCTCTTCCCTTGATAAGAGAGGAATGCAGCAATGTTGACCTCCCACTTCAGATCATAATCGCTAATATAAAGGTTTTTCTAAAAATTGCTTTTTCCTCCGAAATGCGTCAAAGTTATGAACAATTTCTATGGGGTACTTGATTAAAATAGAACATTAGTTTGATTTGCGCGGGTGCTCAGCAGCCTCTAGACGCGATTACTCACCATTCGCCTACGGCAGGAGCAAGCAAGGGATGGAAGGCAAGATAACAGCCGAGGGGAAAAAGTGTCTTGACATTCTTAGCGCCAGCAAGACTTAATTATGTCGACCTTTTCTTGAACCTGCGTGAAAATCGACAAGAACAAGGTTTCCCGTGGTGATCTCCCGTGTTGCCTAGTGACAGGAAGGATGCTCGATGATCAAAGGTCTGTGTGACAAGCGCCGTCCAGGATCACCTTGCCGAGGATCGTATTGTCTCATGTACAGGAATTTGTCATTCGTTTCTAGCGTAAACAACGTTATGTCTCTTTTTTTTTAACAGCATGCAACGTTGTACGTAATATAAAAGAGAATAATTGTTAGGTAAAACAGTTGTTGTGCTGAATTTTGCTAAAAATGTCATCTCCAGTGTTGTTTTGTAACTGTTGAATGTTTTTTCTCATATAAATAACATTGTGGGATATGGATTTCCTTTTCTAAGCTTTTAAAACATAAATAAATTTGAAGTTTCCTAAAGCCTTCAAAATGCAATGCAATCTTCCATTAAAATAATTATGTTGCTTGTGTCCACATCTTGCCCCTTCCTTTTTTCTTCTACCTCTATTCTCCTCTCCCCCACCTCTCGCAACCTTTGTTTTAAAAGAAGGTTTCCCACTCCCACCCACTTACACTGACAACGTAAAATTATATCAGATTTTATGTCGCCTAAAAGTAAAGCAGAGAGAAAAATTACGTTTTGTAAGGTAAAAAATGTGTGGTTTACTTGATTAACTGAACTTTTTTTAAAATCTGAAATAAGAATGTTCAAATATATAACGAATTAAAATTAGTCGTATATAACATTTTCATTTTCTTCATAGGTCTGAAGAATTACTGTTATTGAAAACGAACAAGTTTTTTTCGTTTTAAGTAGTATACAGAACTTCTTATCTAACCTGTTGACCATTCTTTATTCTCTCTCTCTCTCTCTCTCTCTCTCTCTCTCTCTCTCTCTCTCTCTCTCTCTCTCTCTCTCTCTCTCTCTCTCTCTCTCTCTCTCTCTCTCTCTCTCCCTCTCTCTCTCTCTCTTTCTATATCTATCTATCTATATCTATGTTTCTATCCAAGTCCATCTCTTTCTTTTATCTCTCTCGTTCTATTTATCTTTGTATCTGTCTATCTATCTTTCTATAGATCTCTGCCTCTTTTCTTTTCTTTTTCTTTTCTATCCTTCCCTCTTTCTCTCTCAAACGCTCATACTCACTTATTTATTCTTTGACAATATCAACTTATGTATGTTATTATTGATCTTTAGCTGAATGTCAGCATAATTATATTTGCAAATTCCCAAGCGTAAAATATATTGAGAGCCACTCAATACAGCCTAACACGACTCTCGACATTTGTGTCACAATATCCCGACATCCCAAGACGTTTGGCGCTTCCTATTGCAGCAGGCTGAGGGTTGCTCTCTCTCCACCGCTCCCTCAAGGGTCACTCTCCTCTGCCAGAGCATGGAAAAAGCATTAGTGTCAGACATTGTTATTTTTTTTAACTGCTTTTGCCTTTGAATTAGCGTTGTAAGTTAATTTCAGAATTTGTTAAATTTTAAATGTTAGTCCTTGTTTGCATGCATTTTAACATGTCATATCTCTCAGATACATGAAGGAAAAAAATTGAAATTTGGGAAGGAGATAAAACCTTTAAGAAAAACAATGACAAGTAATTGTCGTGCATGATCATTGTGCAGTTTTTGTTAAAGGAAAGATGCTTGCAAAAATGAATTAGGCCTTTTGAACAGATTTAAACACTCATGATCATTTTAGAAATACAAAAGAAAAATATTCAAGATGATAGTTACCAAAGTTTAGATGATGATTATGATTATAATAGAAATGATTATGATAATGTTGATAATAATAATAACAATGATATTGATAAAAATAGTAAATTATTATTATTATTATTATTATTATTATTATTATTATTATTATTATTATTATTATTATTATTATTATTATTATTATTATTATTATTATTATTATTATTATTATATTATTATTATTAATATCATTATTATTATTGTTATTATTATTATTATTATTATTATTATTATTATTATTATTATTATTATTATTATTATTATTATTATTATTATTATCATCATCATCATCATCATCATCATCATCATTATTATTATTATTATTATTATTATTATTATTATTATTATTATTATTATTATTATTATTATTATTATTTTAAAATCATCTTAAATACTACTACTCACAACTAGTAACTACTACCACCACTAATACTACTACTACTGCTGCTGCTGCTGCTCTGCTGCTGATACCGCTACTACTACTACTACTACTACTACTACTACTACTACTACTACTACTACTACTACTACTACTACTACTACTACTACTACTACTACTACTACTACTACTACTACTACTACTACTACTACTACTACTACTACTACTACTATTACTACTTTTTAGGCTGGTTGTATCGGCGGATTGCATATTTTAGCGAGTGTTTTTTGGCCTTAGTGAGATGACCTATTTCATGAGCGGTTTCAATTTGTTGTTGTTGTTGTTGTTGTTATTATTATTATTATTATTATTATTATTATTATTATTATTATTATTATTATTATTATTATTATTATTATTATTATTGTTGTTGTTGTTGTTGTTGTTGTTATTGTTCTTGCTGTTCCTGTTGTTGTTGTTGTTGTTGTTGTTGTTGTTGTTGTTGTTTTTGTTGTTTCGAGTCCTCGCATGATAAGAAGATTATTATTTTAGATAAAGGAGTTAGGAAAAAACGTTTTCAACAGTGTAAAACACCAAGAACGATGCATCTTTCATCGTATATCATCTTGCCTACATTAAGAGCAAATAATAATGTGTTGTTAGAACTGATTTGTTGATGTATATTGCTTGTACTGCTCATTTACCATCAAAATGTTCCACCTACGTACAAAAAATTTGCTACTTTTCTTATTTTTTCTCAGGCACGTTATATCTTTTTAAAGGAAAACAAGCAAAGTAATTTGAACCTGTGTCATTGTCAACAAAAAATTCTTTCATCTTTTGAGCGTAAGAACTGATATAAGTGCTTGAGCGCATGCTATTGTTCACTTCACCTGTACTTCTTTTCAAAAATAACTCCTGAAAGAATTTTATGGACAAGCTGTCTTAAAGGTCGATATTTTTATTAGTGGGATGTGGTTATGGAGTTTTCTCCAAGTTTCCCAGACAAGCGATTGGGTTAAAGATTATCCTAGTGTCTATGCATGCGCCTTCAGACTGATACACGTTCATAGCCTTGGGCAATGTTCTTTTCCGCAGGCATAAGTCCTAATGAAAAATACACGACATACGGCATTTTCGTGAAACCACTGCTGCTCTCGGGAAGACTAGATTAGCGGGGAAATGGAGTGGCAGAAAGCAGGAGAAATGAGGTAGGGTAAAAGTCATGGTTTTTCTTCCTTCCTTTTCAAGGCGAGCCGCGTTATTTCAGAGAAACCAAGCCCTTGTGGTCTTGTATTTTCTGTGAAGGACGGAAGAAGCTCTTGATGAAATTAGTGAGTCATCCGAAGGACGATAGCAGAGTGAGCTCTTCAGACGCTGGAAGCAGTGAAGTCATTGATCTCACTATAACGACGAAAATAATACTTCTGTCTAATGGAGCAGAGGTTGAGAAAACAAGAATGCTAAAATGTGAAGATGGTATTTAAACAGGAAAAAAAGCATAAGATACAGAAGATGTTTTAAGAATTGCGGTGCTTAACGATCATGATGGTTGCAATGTTAAAGAATTCATGATAAGGTTCAAGCGAACATGAAATGGAAAAGGCAAATAATTCATTGAATTTCCGTTTTGTAAGAATAAAGCATTTTTTTTTAATTTATTTTCAAGTTTTAGTAGTAAATGCCGGTTAGAATTGTGAATTTAAAGACAGAAAAACGTCTTTCTCCAAAGCTTTAAAATAATTGTTTGCTTTTTTTTCAGTTATAACAAAAATGTCAGAATCTACGACTGCAGTGTTCAGGATTTTGATTAGTTTTATGGTCGCTATAGAGGAGTAGGTGATTAAGATGTTGGAAAAGATGAGTATATCGATAGTGATTAGATGGTCATTCTGATTTCAATCATCACGATCATGATTAAAAGGACGATTACGATAAACAACTACGACGATGATGTTGATGATTGGACGTTGGTCATCATTGCAAAGATGGTAAAGATGATGTTGATGATAATAAAGTTTATGTTGAAGATAACGACGACGATGATAACGGTCATGATCATAATGAGGATGATAATAGTTATAAAAAAAACAATAATCGAATGTCTTTCCAGGGCAAGTAAAGACAAGTTATGGCAATAAATCAAATTACAAACGTATCCAATCGAGTTGAGCACTTCAAACAGAACGATCACAATATTTTATTTTCTTATCTATTGTTAAATGATGCGCCAGGAATAAGAAAATTATCAAAAGTTCTCATCCTCAGAAAGCAAAGGTATTTTTTAAATCATTATCTTCTTAAAGTACTTAGAAAGAAATAAAGGTTTTGACTATCAGAGCTGGAGAAATATATCGAGAAACAGCGGAGACATAGAACGCGAATCGATAGTTCAATATTTTTTTTCTAATCTGGATTCGTATGATCTTGCGAATGTTCCAATGTCAAACCGTTTGTCCCTTTCACTCGGGATTTTAACCTCTAGAGCAACAGCGGAGTGCAAACTTAGAGAAGAAAGTTCTAGAAGGAAGTTGATTTGTATTAAGTGCTTTAACCTATAGGGTGCGGCAAAATGACAAAGTAAATCCTAGTGAAAGTTAAACTGGTTAATCAATACGGAATGATAGGAAAATAATGTTCTCCCAATTAGTTTAGTAGGAAATGTGTTTGCTAACTTGTTACCATTACAACAATCAGGAAAATCTTTCCTCCTATTTTTTTTTTCATTTTTGATTTTAGTGCCAAGTGATAAACTGTTATCTTTTAGATAGGAATTTACTAGATAACTGGTTTTTTTTTTAATTAAGTGTCTGTTTTGTTTTTTTGTTTTTTGTTTTTTTCCTTTCGTTTTCTGTTGCGATTTTTCCATTGTCGTTATTTTGATAAGGAGTATCGTCTATAAGCTGATACCGTTCAACGGAATGGTTGGAGTTAAATTTGTTTTCGATCCAGCAATTTCCAACGTCACCCTGGTGAACGTGTCGATAGTGACGACGCTAAAAACTGGATGGCTAGAAAAGTCGTGCTCAGAGGGAGAAAACTCTTGTCGAGAATCATCGATACCTGAGGTTTGCTAGCAGACTTACGCCCCTTGATCGTGTTTCTGATGTTTATAATATAGAGACGAAGTCTTCTATCAAGCCATTTGATGTAACAATAGAGGTTGTAATTGATTAAATAAGATCACGCGTTTTTTGTTTTGTTTTGGGTTTTTTTATCGCACGCCTTACCAGTAGCTTCGGTAGGCCTCACCATTTTCAGTAATAACAACGTTCTTGTTGTGAAGACAAACCACATTGTTGCCAGAATTATTTTAGCAATATTTTTTGGGTTTCGAGTACTTTACGTGAACAATTAAAAAAATGCACTTAATTTTTTAAATATCGCGGGTGTAAAGCGAGGTGATTTTTATCAAAGGCAAATCGTAAGTATGAGTCTCCAGCATTTTTAGGGGGTCGGGGTGATGAGAGAAATTATGATACAGAGCTATTATTTTTCTTAGTAAGAAGCAGGTCCTCAAGCTAGCATTATTCCTATACACCTAGGAAATTTGGTCTTTCGAGAGGTGAGCAGCCTATGTGTAAAGGAATCGATGTTGTTCTACCTGAAATATCGTGTCTGGCGCTCTTAATCGTTTAAGATACAAGTTTGTTTTTTATAAAATTGATGCTACAATAAAGTCAATGACAGACTTAAGATCGTACACAGATCATAGAAAGCAAGTAACAAGAAATAGATGAATGGTACAATAACACTGGGAAAAATAATATAAAAATAATGAAAGAATAGAAAAAGAGGACAGTTAAATTGATAGGGTTATGAGAGAGAGAGAGAGAGAGAGAGAGAGAGAGAGAGAGAGAGAGAGAGTGATAGAGAGTGGCAGAATAGGAGGAGGTGCAATTAAATGTAAGTTCATGTAATTTAAATATCAATTAAAGAGTATAATTCGCAACATGAAACCCTTGTCCACTCTAGCTCTTCATTATCTTCAAAATAAATATTTCTAATATTGAGGAAACTTTTTCAAAATTTAATAACTTTTAAGCAGTTAGAAAAAGTCATGTCATTACTTTCCTAAGTGACGTTTAGTTCCTGGTTACAAAAGATCTCTATTTTTTTCAACCTAAGCAGCAATGATAGTTCCACATGTGTTAAAAAGAATTAACGGCTTAGAGTCTAACATGGCGTTCTGTGCTGAGAAAAAATCACAAGCGTAGCGGCGGACAATAGACGATAAAGTCCGGTTTCTATTCTTCTCATAATTATTGATTAGAATTTTCCCTAGTAAAACATTGTGCTCAGCATGTTCAAGATTATGGATAAGCTGTAAGGACACCGGCGTCATAAGTCTGAGGACAGAATCACATACTGGAAAGTAAATTATAACTCTCAAAAAAAAAATGTTTTAGATTCAGAACATGCGTTGATTTTTTTTCCACTTTAATAACAAAGGTTTTTTTTTCCGAATGTCTTTTCTCATTTCCTAGTCTCTACTACTAATTGACTGTAATTGTTTAGCAGCAACAAAATGTTGGATCTATATTTAATTATCTTGACTTATCCAGTAGATTAAAAAAAAACGATGAAGAAATTTTAGAGGAAACGAAAGGCTTGGGGAGGGGGTGGGAGTGTTAAAGAGAGATATGTATCTTGTTTCAGAAAGAACAAAACAAGTGGCACCCATTGGGACAGAAGAATAATCGTCCTTGTAATTAAATAACATTTATTGTATATCTTTTTTAATTTTGAGATTTAACTGAGTTGCATGTTGCATTAATTGTTTGGGAAAAATCTCAGGTTAAAATCAGTGCAAAGCACATACTACAATAAGATATCTTTTAAGGAGTTTTAGCGACCAAAGATAAATGGAATCTCCCGTTTTGTTACAAAGAAAACCGGTGCCTTTAGAAGTGGAGGAAGAAAAAAAGAGGGAGAGAGAGGAAATCTACGGGCAATAGGGAAAAGGGTGGGAGAGAAAATCGATAAAAGGAGTATCTAGAGACGAAAGAGATTAGTCATAAAAAATGTTTTAAAATGCATTCCCATTATTGATTTCTTTTTCACACATTATCAAAGAGAGTAAGAAAGTAATATAAATAAAAGTAGCCTAATGTTAACCTAAAACATAGAATTTTAAAGTGATTCAAAGAAAAATCCCAATATCAGTGCAGCATAATTATTATTATTAGCAAAAAAAAAAGCATAAAGTTAAGAGTATTTAGAACTGCTTTTTCTAAGCCAGGCGTAATAAAAATGAAAGTCTCTTAATGTGGTGCCTGCACCGGGTTTGAGCGATATGAGAGGCGACTGATGTAAAACCTCCTGTCAGATAGAGTAGCCTGGAGAGGGCTAATTTCCCTCTCAGTGATTCAAAGGCTTCTCTCCCCTAATCAACATATCAGGCAAACGGGCAGTTTTCTGCTTTCCGCTGCAAAACCTTTTGGTCAGTCTAATGTCCGGAGAGCCTTGCTTGTGCCGATGGACAAATGGCTTGGGAACAGGCGTGGTGGTCATGACATTAGGGTTGTCAAGTGAAAGGAGAGAGCGGGAGAGATCAAGAAAGACAAAAATAAAGTCAGAAAGGAAGGCAGAAAGAGAAAGGAGGAAGGAAAAAGAGTGAAAGAGAAAGAATAAGACAAACGAGATAAAGATGAAGAGGGTTATAGAAGGAAAAAAACAACATGATAAAGAGGCGAAACATTAGCAAGATTGCAAGGGAATAGTTGTAAAAGGCAGAAAAAGCGGTATATGTTTTAAAGTAAGAAGACATATAATGGCAGATCGTGAAAAAAAAAGGTAGTATTGATAAAATTTAAAATACAGAAAAAAAATAATTTGGTGTACAATAATGCAGGCAAACAAGAAATGACAATAGGTAAGATAATCTGGAGGAAGTTTCGAAGGTTTCAGTTAATTTTATAAGGAACTATTTTTTAAATAGAAACATGAATAATGTGAGTTAGCTAAAGCCAATGAGAGAAAAAAAAAAGAAAAAGCAATTTTTAAGGATCGTGCTCTTACTAGACTGTGCGTAAAATCTTCCTGCCAGTACAGCTTGGAGGACCATGACTATCAAGGAAAAAAAAAAAAGAAAGAGAAGGAAAACAACTGAGAAGAGGTTGGAGATCAGCTACTGATATCATCTCTGGTGGAGACGTTTTGCTCATTAAGACCACGTTCGTCTTAGACCAGATGAATCATTGATAGGAGACGTTGGCCACGCGATAGTGGTCAGTATGGCTGGCCAGCGGTCAGCGATAGTCTGCGGTCACTTGTGAAAGCGTGTGCATGGGTGAGCGTGGAATGGCCGAAACTGATATCAGCAGTGACAGATAGCTTTGTTTAAGATCCCGGGTTTTTATGTTCTCTGCATATTATTGTGCATCGTATATTTCAGGCGTAGAAGCGGACAGTCACTCGTTCATTTGAAAAAAAAATGTTTTAGGTTTTTTTTAGTTAGATTTTTATTCTTTTTTTAAATAATGAAAAAAGTGAAACACTGCTATCACAATCTATATTATGAAACTATGAAACGCAGGTACGTAGGACTTTTGCAGAAGGCAAATTGAAAGACTTTTTCAAGGGGAAGGGAGCTGAAAATATTCTTTCCTCTTTATTTTTAGCTATTCTTAGTAACTTTTATAGTTTTTTTTTTATATTTACCATAAAACTAGGAACAAAATTAAGGACTGTGAGTCAGATTGAAGACTGTGATAAGCCACTTGTGAACTAACAGACGTTTTTGACTTAGACACATTAGTTTTGTCGGTTTTTTTTCCCTTTCAACTTCTTTATTCATTATAAATTGCTACAGCTAGTGCTCTTATCTGGCACGCAAAAAGAAAACAAGACTGAGGTGAGAACCTTACCCAGCGTATCTATCTAGATCTAGTAATCTACATGTGCTTCAAACCAGATAGAGATATCTCCACAAATTTTGGGGCAGTTTGAAAAAGTACAATAATTTGCTTTCTCAGAAAGAACAAAGAACGCCATTAGCATATCCTTCTGTTTTACATTTATAGGGTAACAAAAAGTGTTTCTGACAAACAAAATTAGTTTAAATGTTCATACTCTACATAATCAGTGTAAACATTCCAAGGTCTGTTGAGAATTGTACTGGGGAAAATGTACTCAATACAAAAGAGTTATGACTTTTGCTCCCAAAGAAAACCAATACGGTCATCTTATTACATCAGTATAGTTTTGGTTTTTTTTAATCCTTGCTATCAAATCATTGACGGTAATACATTTTTACTCCGTTTTTTTTTTTTTTTTAATGGCTCACTCATTTTTTTTTTTTAATCTTCAGTCTTGTACACTAACGTGTGTTTCTGTTATTATTTCAGAGTTGAGCTCTATCTAGATTGTTAGCAGCGCTCCGGGAAGGCCTTTCAACTCTATATTAGTCTTGCTGTGACTGGGCGGTGAGAGATGATTACTACAAAACGACGGTCGTCTTCAGTAGCTACTGAACATGCATTCATCACAAAGGGAGGCAACCAAAGGCCTCTTGCACAGTAATCAGAGGAATGGGCACTCTACATGCAAATCGGGACGCTATCAACTTCTCACTTGCACCCGCGGTGAAAATGTGCGTCTCTTGTGTGGGATTAAGTCTCGTTGCTGACTGGATGGCTGTGTGTCTGCCCCAGCGTGTATTCAGAGTTGAGAAAATGAGAAAACGTGTAAAATGAGCAGATGGTACAAAAGAAGTCTTCATAGTTAGTATAGTTTTTATTAGAATTTAATTAAGATCTCAGTAGCCTCACTAAGCAACCAAAAAAACTTCAATTTTTGAGAACATATCAAAGATGCTCGAATTCTCTAGTTTATAATTATTTTATACTATTTTATTCTACGATATTTTCTTTTCCAATTTTGATTGTTTCATTTTTATTCAACTTTGAATTCCTTTTTTGAATTGCGCTGAAACTATCTAAATTACGGTTTGCCTGGGAATTATCTTCCTTCCCATTTCAACAAACAATGCTATTTTAATATTTCAACACCAGTGTCTGCAACGAGGAACCTAAACCGGTCAAAAGATCATAAATGGGGATATCCAAATTTGAACAAATACCACTTAAAACACTTAAATAGAAAAAAAAAATTCTATAAAAAATATTAGTACTACACTTTATTTCTGATTTTTTTAACAGACTTCTTACTAGTAAACTAGGTATCATGCGCTTTGGTTAATGTCTTTTTAGAGAAAGAGTGATATAGGTGCGTCTGTTTTCTAGAAATACAGGTATACCACTGTTTAATACCTAATCATTCACATGCTACTCTGTATTTATCTAATATGATCAAACTTAACTTAGACAGCAAGATATTTTATATGATCTAGGTACAAATTATGCGTATTATATCCCTTATTTAATCTACAAAAAGTAAAATAAATATAAAGATAAGTCATTGGCGTTGAAAGATTGAGAGAGAAAAAACACACAGAGAAGCAAACAAACGGACAGAATAAATGAAAGAGAGAAGCAAAGGGGTGAGTGAGGTTCGAAGACATTTTTTATTTGATATGCCCATCCATTTTACGGTGGTTTCATGCCTGTTTTGTAAATCAAATTTAAACCTTCGGCAGGCAGGGTGTAACCGAAATGAGGCCCTAAACTCACCTACCGAGGTTAGAACCTGCGATATCAGGGTGGACGCTCTCAGCGGTGCTAAGGTCCGAAGAAAGTCGAAAAGAAAGTTTGATAGCTAATATGAAGTGTGAGAGAGACAGACAGACAGAGATAGAGAGAAAAAGACAGAGAGACAGAGAGAGAGAGGGTTGGGTTGGGGTGTAGGTAAAGGAATCCTTTTAGAAAGTCAGGATGTTTCAAGAAAAGCCGGAGGAGGTGAAAATGGTTTATCCATTAGAGATTATTTGCGTCAGATAAATCTAGGACCAAACGATTATGAATTCAGCTGGTTTTAAACTTATTTTCCTTCGGTCCAAACTTTACATCTGGCCTTTAAAATGGTTTATTGCATGCACATGAGATGGACCTTTTGTTTTCATCATTACTGATATAGATAAAGTTTTGCTGGCGTTTTTTATGCTCCAAGTATTGCCTGAAGCTTATCATCCCATTGGAAACAAGAAAGGCAAGATGACTTTTGTTCATGTTTTATGGATTTTTATCCTCTTTTGCGAGGCTGAAATTCTTTCTATCAGTCTAATTAGATGCTTCAATTTTCTTTACAGGAGCAAATTTTCGTATTATGATCTAGTAGTGTTAAACTTATACAAGTACGCTAGTTATTAATGGTTTACAGCACGTCATAGAAATGTACCTTTACACAAATATTTTTATGTTCTAAAAGAGACTGTGATTTTTGACGATTACGGGATTGGGTTTGTTGTAAAGGGGCAGTACAGAAAAAAAGAGTCATTTTAGTAGGTACATTCATTACTTCCCTTTTCTTCGAAAATTTAGTTTTGTTAACAGAGGACACAAAGTATTTTTAAAATATTCCCTGGTAGAACTAATGATTATACCGAAATTGCACAGTTTTTGATTAGGTATATTTTATTCTCGGTAAAATATGAATAATCTGACAGCTACTCTTTTCGTGATACCAATGTAAATAAAATCGCTTCCTTTGATTTATATAAGGAGTTTGAAAATTAATAGATTATATATATATATATATTTTTTTTGGGGGGGGGTTGTTGTTTTTTCAACCATCGGTGGTAAAAACTACTGCTCATATAAAAGTATCTTTGTTGACTTTTTAATATCATTCTACTTTCTGACAAAATTTATTACTCATTAAATTACACAGCATGAAGCCTGAAGCCTATTATCCTAAAATTGTTTAGAACTAAAAACGGGAGTTTCACTTATTTCTCGCTATTGATTTGTTTATAAGCCTTGAGTGAGTATTATTTACAAAGACTCAGTGTCACGGATAATCGCAAGCTACTCCAGTAAAAAAAACTATTGAAACCAAGTGTGTCTGTGTGTGAACTGTGTGTGAGCTGTGTGTGAGTGCCTACTTCTGCTAAGTGAAAGACGTTACAATGTAGCGAATTAGTTGGTAACATCAGAATGTCTAAACGTGTGTGTAGATGAACACTCACAAAGTTTCAATATAGCTTACCTTGAGTAAAGTGCATAGTGAGTTTTATTCTAGTGGATGCTTTCAGTATACTCTTGAATAAAGCTCACACTGTAAGACCGTGATGAAATGGGAGGCGGTTTGTCAGCTTTCTTCCACCCGAATAATAAGTTTTCATTATTATTACTATAACTACTGATATTCACTGCAACATCAACATACGTGAAATACGGTTTAACGTTTAGGGCTTCATCTTCAACTTCTTTTTTTTTTTTGTGATGAACGTATTACAGAACTAAAGTGTGAGACAGTTGGAGTTACAAGTAAGTTTCATTTACTTAAGAGTCAATTTATTTCTCTTCTCTTATTATTTAAACGAAGAATTAAAAACATATTACATGTAACCGCTCATTTTTTTCTTATTCTACATATTTTCAAGCGCATGAGGAGAGATATACGTGAACCAAGTCTCTGGCTAGGCGTAGCTGACTGAAGGCCTCGATGCTGCATGATAAAGTAGAACTTGGATCTACGACTTACAAGGACAGACCGAAATATTCAGGAATGAGGTGAGCTAATGCTGGGGTCTTTAAAATGGGTGCTGGCCATTCGAAACTCTAGATAAAATTTGCTGCATGCTTAGTTAGTTAGTTATAATTATTTGATTTCCGATACACATCCCTAGGGCGCTTCTTCACGGACTCTGCTTCCAAGTATACTGCATCACTGCCGTTTACTATGATTTTGGCCATAAAGTCATCATAAAGTAACTCTTGGTCAGACCAGTAGCTAACTAGCCTATTTGCTGTGATAGCTAAAGTCTAATATGCAGCCAATCGAAGCTTAAAAAGTAGCCTTATTTACCATAATCTTCTGAAATTTATTTTGCCATTTTGTCTGCAGACTTGAGAGATCAGGTCAGAGGTGTTGCCTGCGGTATAGTGACGTAGAAATAGTGGCACTATGTACGATCAGTATACCCTATATTCAAGTTTTAGCGGGCCTATTTTTTTATTTATAAAAGTTACCTGTCAACAGCAATTATATTCGCCATTACATATTCCTTATCAATTTCAATATTCTGAGATTCATCATGATGAAAATCTTTAACTTTTCATGAAAAGATAACCATTCACAAAAAAAAAAAAATCGCAAGTGAGCTCTATTAATTTACATTTCGGAATGACATTTTTATAAAACAGACGTGACGAGTCTGGACTTACCCAGATCTACATCTTGACGAGTTCCATTTGTGTTCAAGATCCCAAATCCTATTTAAGACGAGCAAACCCATTTGCAGAGAATTTAGACTTGATTGATAGCGATTCGAAAAATGTAGATGCATGTCAAATTTCAAAAGAAAAAATTGCTCGTTTCATGGAATGATTGATCGATAATACTGATTTTTTTTTTCAAAATTTTGAATTGTAATTTTTGCAGCCAAAAATTGATATGAAAATATATCGGGTAGAGCATTTCAACACAATATACTGTACTCTTTGCCGTAAAATAGAAATCCCGAAAAAATCCAAAAACCTCAACTAACGGTGAAGACTTAGTTATCAAAATGCACAGCTTGAGTATTGTTGCTAGAGGTAAACTGAATAAATTTGACTTAAAAAGTTACTAGATATAAGTTAAATATGTACACTTTTGTAAAACTGCTCACATAAATGTATGTATACTGGAAATTCCCTGTATACTTATCGGCTCTCGGATATGTTACAATAGTGTTCATGGAGCTGCATTTATCTCTATTTTGTGATGCAGAAATTCTAGCCATCGATGTAGCAGTATGTTGACCAGGCGTTCATGCTTTCTGTGCATTTTAATCTTTGTCTTACTCAGCAACTTTTCATTTGACCATCCCGTACACAGTAGACAGCTGCTGTTCTTGTCTCTCTCTGTAGGCATAATCTTAAAATCTGATCGGTCCATTTTTTTATTGCTTTGGAAAACGTCTTACCAGTTTATAATTATGTGAACCTTATTCGGTTTTTTTCCTCATTTGAGATGTTGGCACTGAATTTGAGGAACCACATATAGCATAATTACTTAATCGTCTAGTATTTACAAACACAAAACATGAAACAAGCAATTTTTAGTGCTACTGTCTCAGCATTCTCACTTTTCCAAGCGACTGTTTACGATTGGGTCCAATTTTAAGACAGCTTTATAAACAACCATTTGTGGGATGATTGACCTCGTTTCGAGTTAAAATAAGCAAAAATGTTTTTTTTTCCTTTTTTTTTAGGTTTGCTTATTAGTTTATAATCACCATTCTCAATATTCTAAACAATGGTTGCATTTACATTGCATGTGTACAAGAGATTCTTTGAATACTTCTGAGCGTAGAAATTTTTGTGGCCAGATATGCTCTAGATATTGGAGTTGATGAAAATTCATTCATTTCTATTGCTGGATGTTACCAGAAAGCTACTGCTACCGGTGCAATTGTAGTGCTCATGGATTCTATGTATATCATTCTGTGCCTTCCTCAAATCATTCTTTTTTCTTGGAGTTTCCTTTAAACAAGATGTTTTAATATCTTTTTTCTTTAGGGATCTAGAATTTATTTTCATTGTTTTGATTAATAAACTTTGTTTCTGTCAAAGCAACACTCATTGTTTCGGGTTGGTTTTCTTTCTAAACCCCAATGTTTTACATTCATCTTCTAATGAAACCAATATTCTTCCAATTTATTGATTGTCTTGAATTCGAAGGCATAGAAGCACATAAGTGCTAATGTGTATGATTCTTTGATCAACAAAATAGTTTAATATACTGCTAAAGACATTTTTTTTTTTTTTTTTTTTGGAATGACCTCCTGTGCTATCGGTGCGTTTTTCACCAATCATTAATCTTACTCTGCTCAAATCTGCAGCTTGATTTCTTTATTACGATTTCTTTGCATTATATATTGGTCAAGATTCCTGTACATCATTGCTTTCTTGTCCGTTCCTTCTATGTGTTTAACTTCTCCTCTTTTCACTATTTCATCAGATGGGTTTCTTGAGATAATCTAAGATCCAGCTTTGAGTGGGTACTCACATGTTGGAGAGAGGCAGTCTGCTATCAACCATTTCTGTGTATTTTAGGACGCTTCAGTTTATTCTTTTAAAGCACATTATTTTTATGGTTCGGCGTCAGCGCCATTGGTATGGGGCGAAGTGCCCTAGACACATCATTCTGGGTATTTCGTGGCGAGTTTAAGCTGCGTTAAAATCGGTGTTGAATTTTCGATCTCATGATCTGGATTTTTACATGAAGGAATCTGAACTGTCGCATCACTTACATGCAAAAGCTACTTATTAAAAAGTAAACCAATTTCTTTTAGCTTCTTTTTCCGAAACCTAAACAGATTTTAAAGCACATTTTATGTAAAGAAAATGCTGAGAAATTCTACGTGTCTAGAACACACGGACTGGGATGATGTCAAAATTACTCTTCTGAAGCTCCTCTTCTCTATCTTATAAATGTGTGAATTTCAAGGGTATTTTGATCCAATTATCAAGAACTCGCATATGTTTTACGGAGCCATCTTATCCAAGATTATGGTCGTATGAACAAGAATGATCCTTCGCACAATTTTTAGTTATTAGTCTATGACGTTCTTATACTGCCATATTACCTTCGACACAATGTACATTTAAGATTTTTCTTCTTTTACTTTTACATCACTTAAGAAATCTGAAATCTTCAATTACTTTTCTCATCGATTCTTAATGTTGCTGCGGATGGCATTTTGTGTTTGTCTTCTTGGGGCACTGGGTTTCTTAAATAGTTCAGAACCTGGCGAAGAACATCCGCCATTGTCTCACCTTCATGAAATTCCTTTCTCAAAATATCTTACACACAGAATGATCATCAGAGCTGCAGCCTTGCTCTGGGGTTCTCGAGATATCTGCTGTTATCAGCGGATAACAGATCTTTATCAGACTGACTGTCATAGCATATTGTTCTGAACTGTTCATTGCCTTTAAGGAACTGCTCAGATTTATAAATGGCACGAAATATTTATTTGGTACTATTTCATGAAAAGCGGCAATATCACACGCTAGATTACATGTACAAAGTAAACCATAAATGATTCACCCGCAAGGAATGATCAAAATTGCTCAATTCATTTAAATACTTTCAAAAAACTATAAAGGCTGAGAGGTATATGGGAAGGGTTTGGCGTAAAGCCGAGAGCAAAAAAGATTGCTCTTTGAGAATCTGGAGATGTTTTAAAACCCAACAGCGTGCTTCTCACAAAAAGAGGATGCCTCTCACTGCTACTGGCTGTCACCTATCAGTAGAATATGTGACCCTTTTAGTGCTAGCTAAAGGGAACAAAACATAATTGAGACCAAAATAAATTTTAAAAAATATACAGAAACGAAACATACACCACACAGCCTAAATGCTTCAATCTATGCAAATTGATTTCATTACTTTCTAAAGTATTTGGTAAGTCTTATCATTGTAAGAAGGCTTCATCATAAACACAGTATGATATAGCAGCGGCCATGCTCTGGGACTCTGGATACATCTGTCCTATTCTCAGTAAGCGACAGGTATTAGACTGACTCTCATAGCATCCTGTTCATGATTCCCAAACCTTTAATCCAGAGTGTGTCATCCTTGTCTTGGTTAATGTTGCTATGCTGGACTTAATTTGAACCGGTAGAGCTAAATGAAAAAATATCAAACATTGATTTGGTACTAGTTGCTGAAATGCGTCAAAAATACACGCTAAATTATATGTACAAAGTGAAAATACAAATGCTTCGTCCACAAAAAAACATGGCGACCGTCCTAATTTATTCAAATACTTCCATAAAATTATATAGACAGGAGGTGTTTGGGAAGCGTTTGGCCTGTAGCTTTGAGCAACAAAGTTTGTTCTCGAAGAGTCTGGATAAGTCTGGTGTATTATTTTGTGTAAATGTTTTGTGGGAATTTAAAAATTGAACACATTTTGCATTGCAAGAATTAACAAACCAACGTCATGCTTCTCACAAGAAAAGGGTGCCTGTCAGTTCTTCTGGCTGTCATTTAATATGTAGATCATGTGTTCATTTTTTGGGTGAGCTAAATGTGACAAAGCATTTGAAACCTGTATAAGTTACAGCAGCGGCAACAACAGAGGCTAAACATAATAGCCTATTATGCTTTGATGTACCCAAGTTATTCATTACCTTCTGAAGTATTTTGTGACCTCAGTGTAACAGATATTCTTCATCTCACACACACACACACACAGTGTGATCATCAGGGCAGCAGCCATCCTCTGGGGTTTTGAGCTACCTGCCCTGTTCTCAGCGAGCAGGAGATCTTCATCAGACTGTCTGTCATTGCATGCTGTTCATGACTATTTTTCTGTTTGGACCGTTTATTTCCTTTTAAAAATTATTCATAGTGGTGTCAACCCAATCTTGGTTAATGTTGCTGTGCTAGACTTGATTTATGCAGATAAGCCAAATGGAAATAAGTGGTGTGAGACATTGATTTCGTACGAGTTACTGAAAAAGACACAAAATACGCTGAATTAGATGTATAGAGTAAAACTACAAATGTTTCATCAACAAGACATTATCAAAGTTGCTCTATTCATCAATACTTTGTTAAATCTATAAAAAGCTAAGAGATATTTGGGAAGGGTTTGACATAAAGCCAAAAGCAGCAACGTTTGTTCTTGAAATTAGAAGTCTGATGCATTATTATTTTGTGTCTACGTTTTGCGGGAATATCATAAAATTTGGATACATTTTGCATTACATGAATTAAAAACCTTACGGCATGCTTCCAACAAGAAGAGGGTACCTCTCACTGCCACAGGCTTTCATCTAACCAGGAGATCGTGCGCTTGTTTTGTGCTGTTTAAATGTGGCAAAACGTTTGAGCTCTTTATGAGTTCAATAAAAAAGCAACATACACATACGAAATGCCTCAATTTATGTTAATGATTCACTACCTCCTAGAGTGTTTAGCGGTACTTCCTATTATAACTAATGTAAGAGATTTTCTTCACCTCAGTTTACCATCATCAGAGCAGCAGCCTTGCTCTGGGTTCCTCGAGATATCTACCCTGTTCTCATCGAGCAGCAGCTCTTCAAAGGACTGGCTGTCATTGCATGCTGCTTGCCACTTTTTTTTTTCTTTCCATAACCATTTGTTTCCTTTAAGGGTTTACTCAGATTTAGTCGTGTGGTTCTGCTGCAAAGCTAGACTTAATTTAAACCAATGGAATCAAATGAAATCAATCAGATACCTATTTTTTACTCCCCTCTTTCTTTTTACACGAGTTTCTCAGTCATCCAAATTTATTCCGTTTTCCTTTCGACTCTTGGTATTATTTTCATTGCTGTTTCTGTGAACGTATTTGGAACTTTACTCGCTGTTGGTCCGCTTTCTCTACCTCTCCTAAGAGTTCAAATTTATTATGAACAGCCACACATTTTTTTCGGAGGGTCTTTTGGTTCTCATAGACTAAAGTTAAGTTTGTTGTGGGTCATCTTCGGGTTTTTTTTAAATTCTTATTCTGAATTCATCAGCCACTGGAACATATCACTTTACAGTCTGTCACAAAGTAGATATTTGCAGATAGAAGCGCATTTCTGAACCTTTTACTGATCAGGAAGTAATGGATCTGATTTCTGCTTCCATCTCCATGTTCATTTCCTTCTTTTTTGCTGCTGAAACTCTGATTTCGGTAAAAAGGTTATGTTACCATTCGACTAGTTTCTGTACTCTCATGTTTCTGATGCCGATTCCATGGGTTCTTACACTTTTCCTTCTCTCCTACTTTTGAATTAAAATTGTCCATGATGATTAGAGGCCTTATTTTCATTGGGTCTTTGCTTACTCTAGTTTTTCAATAAAGTTTTGTCCCATTGCTTCTTCTCCCAAAAGCTGGTGGAAGAAAGATTTGCCTTTCCTTTTTCAGAGCTGTTTTTTACTGCAACCTCACAAATTAAAAAGTGGCAACAATACTCGTTAAATTAGACGCACAAAGTAAATCTACAAAAGCATCATCCACATTATTATTATTAATCTTCCTCTTGTTTTCATCACTTTCTTAAAACTGCATAGGCTATGAGATATTTGGGCAAAAAATGCCTCAATCTATGCAAATGATTTATAACTTTCTAAAGTATTTGGTAAGCGTTATCAATGTAAGAGGGTTTATTTATGATCTCACACACAGTATGACCGTAGGAGCAGCAGTCTTGCTCTCAGGTTCTCAAGATATCTACCCTTGTTCTCAGCGGACAACAGGTCTTCATCAGACTGCCTGTCATAGCATGCTGCTCTTAACTGTTATTGTTTCAAGAACCTTCTTTTTTTTTTGCCTTTCAGGAAGTACTCATAAGTATATAGTGCATGTTGTCCTGATCTTGATTGAGGTTGTTATGCTAGAATTAATTTAAACAGAGCCAAATGAAAATAAGTAGCATGAAACGTTGATTTCGCACCAGATTATGAAAAGAGGCAACCATACACACTTAATTAGATGTGCAAAGTCCAATTATATGCTTTGTCCACAAGAAATTGTGAAACTCATCTTATTTCACTTAAACACCTTCCTAAATCTCTATAGGCAGAGGGTATGCTCTCGATGAGTATGGATACGGCGGTTCTATTACTATTTTGAGTGAATGCATTGCGGGAAATTCAAAATTGTATGCTTGTTCCATTGCAAGAATTAAACCCTCACCGCTATGCGTCTCACAAGAAGGTGCCTCTCATTGCCAACGGATCATCTAGTCAGTAGACCATATGTTCGTTTTTGTGCTAGCGAACTATGGCAAAAAATTACCATACGAGTTAAACAAATGAAGCATCAACAGACTAGACGCACGCATTCAAAATGCCTAAATCTACGCAAATGATTTGTAACTTTCTACAGTATCTGGTGAACCTTCTCTCTGGTTTCTTCATCACACAAAGAATGATAGTCAGGGCAGCAGCATTGCTATGGTGTTCTCGACATATCTGCCCTCTTCTCAACGAGTAGCAGGTTTTCATCAGACTGACTGTCATAGAATGTTGTTCACAATTGTTTTTTCTCTATTATTTATTGTCTTTAAGGAATATTCAAATTCACTGTGAGTCGTCGTCGTATTGGTTAATGTTGCAATTCTAAACGTAATTTGATCCGATAAAACTAAATGAAAATCCATCAGGTGCTTTTTTTTTTCATTTTTGTTTGCCTCCTTTTTTCCATAGGTTCCAAATTATCCTGTCATCCAATTTTTTTGTTTTCCTTTCGACTCTTAGTAGCCTTTTTGTTCAATTGCTCTTTCTGTGACACTTGTATTCAATTTTTCAACTTCTCTTAAGGCTGTTAAGTTATTTTGAACAATTACACGATACTTTTCTCAAAGGGTTTGGTTGGATTTTCATAAAGGTTGTTTGGTTATTCGGTCAAGCCGAAGTTCTTACAGGCTAGCGAAGAAAAGCATCGTCTTGCCTTTTTCAAAGCTGGCTCTGAGCCGCAAACTAACAAAAAAGAGGCATGGAAAACTTGCTTTGGTACCTGAAAATGAAAAGGGGCAAGAATACACGCTTTAACATGTACAAACTATAAATGCTTCATCAACATGAATGAAAGTATTAAAGTCGTTCCATTCATTTCAATACTTTCATTAAACTATATGAGGTCATGAGATATTTGAGTGCAGCAAAGTTTACTCTCGAGAAATCTGGAACTGCCTGATGTACACGATTGTATTATTTTGAGTCAATATGTCGCGGAAAATTCAAAATTCAAAATTAGATGTATTTTGCATTGCATTGAATTACGGACCCAATGGCATGCCTCTCACTAGTAGAGTGTGTCTCTCACTGCTACTGGTTTTCATCTAATCAGAAGACCAAAAATGTATCCGTTTGTTGTTGTTGTTGTTGTTGTTGTTGTTGTTGTTGTTGTTGTTGTTGTTGTTGTTGTTGTTGTTGTTGTTGTTGTTGTTGTTGTTGTTGTTGTTGTTGTTGTTGTTGTTGTTGTTGTTGTTTTTGTGTGTGTGTGTGTGCATGCTAAATGTGGCAATACTTTTGAATCTTATATGAATATTGAAAACAGTCGCAGCCAAAAGGCCTCAATCTATGCAATGATTTTATTACCCTCTGCAGTATTTGGCGAGCCTTCTCATTGCAATAGGGCTTCATCTCAGACATGATATTCAGAGCAACATCCTTGCTCTGTTGTTTCGAGATTTCTGTCCTGTTCTCAGCGACTGCCATGCATCCTGTTCATGACTCCGTTCTTCTTTTCTGAACAATTTATTGCTCTTCAGGAAACACTCAGATATTGGTCAATGTTAGGCTTTATTTGAACCGATAAAGCCAAAAGAACATTAATGACATCAAACATTCATGACATCAAACATTCATTTGGTACCAGTTCATGAAAGGCGTCAACAATACACGCCAAACTAGACTTACAAAGAAAAATAACAAATACTTCATCCACAAGAACTGATCAAAGTGGCCCTATTCATTTTACTATCTCATTAAAACTTATAGACAGGTGATATTTGGGGAGGGTTTGGCGTGAAACCAACAGCCACAAAGTTTGTTCTCAAGAGTCTAAATACGCCGGGTCTATTACTATCATGTGTAAATGTTTTGCGGAAAATTAAAAATTAAATGCATGTTCCATTGTAAGAATTAAAAACCCAACAGCATTCTTCTCACAAGTGGAGTGTACCTTTCAGACACTGGCTTTCATCTAATCGGTAGACATCTCCGGTTTTTTGCTAGTTAATTGTCAAAATATTACAGTCCCATATATTAAACTAAACTAAGAAGCAACAACAGAGGGCAAAACAGACATAGTCAAAAAGCATAAATCTATGAAAACGATTTCTAAAGTATTTGGTGAGCCTTCGGTGGTAAGTTTGGCTTGGAATAGGAGAGGATTTGTCTGAAAATGTGAATCCTAAAGATTGAATAAGCGATCTAGTGCTCTGTATATGTTCTATGCATGTATCAAAGGACGCCTCCTGAATGTATATATCATCACTATTAAATGCTAATATTTATGCCTTGTAACCTGAAATGAATCAACAGATTTATTATTGATTTCAGATTTCAATACTGGCCATGTACCAGTTGTTCCACATCTTCGGAAAATATGTATCAAGGGTTTTCATCTTAAGATAAGATAAAAAAAAATTTAAGTTCCATGACATATTAGTCATCCCAAACTTCCTATCGTCAGGTACTGAAGGACTCCTCTTACGCAGAAAAACAGTCTCCAACTTCAACTGCGCATTTCTCAATAATGCCCTTCTTTTCTATGTCTGTTTTTTTTCCCCATAGCCTTAGTTTCTACTGCGTTTGATTAAACTCGCTGTGCCTAATTTTTTGCTCTGTGTATGTTTGAAGGCGCGCCGCCGGCTATTGGCTGGCTGGTGCAAAGGACCTGCACATAAGGCAAGGCCACCTGCCAGCAGCTGTTGCGTAGAGGGAGAAGTTCTTCTATTGTCCCCTGCTCTCAAGACCTGAGCCAGGACCTTGCAAAAGAATTTTCTGGACATTCTGCAGGCCCTTGTACAGCTGAGAATGCTTTTTGGTAGATTTACGATTTGCACTCCAGCACCTCAATGCGCTCGAAGTTGGAGAGAAGTCTGACATCAGCATTCAATTTTGTTCTCAAGTACGTGGGTTTGGACTTTCTTAATACTTTCCGTCACACCATTCTTGATTTCTAACTGACCCACCTTGATCACACCTGTCAGTTGTTATAAGGCAGAGATACTATCAGAGACAGGTGTGTCTGCGGATGAGTTAGAGTGCAGCAGTTCTGATTTAGACCCCGACGGTCCCACCTAGGGCCGCGTGTCGTCAGATGCCGGAAGATGAGGTATGGGACAGGAATGCTGGAGGTCGTCCATTAATGCAGTCTCCTGAGGAAAATAAGTATGCATAAGCCATGTGTTTGTGGTCCCTAGGTCACATTCTTTATAGGCATCGAAATAATGTTTCTTTTAATTCTTCAACAAACGTTGTCGATACTAGGGAAAACTGTTCCTGGATGTTTTGTAGCTCGTGATGCAGCTCCGCCATGATGAAGACCAGAAATCTCAATTGATAATGACAATAATAATAACAGCAATAAAACAGCAAGTACATAAAGTATTGAGAATTATGTAGCGAAAAGGACAGATGAATTACTCATAACTCGTTGCCCATGCTCCTACCACAACACAAATGTAACGTATTTCTAAATTCATCAAACTCCAGACTAAGGTACATCTTTGTAGCATTATTGAGACGAGATATTGGAATTTCTTCGTACAATCTGAATATCTTAAAAATTATTATAGTTTTTTTTTTTTTTTTTTTTTTTTTTTTTTTTTTTTTTTTTTTTTTGTTAAAAGAAACCTTGTAGCCTCTAAACCTTTCTCAATCAATCAAGTTTTCCCGAAATACATAAATTGCAACCTTTGTCGGGTTTTAATCATTAGGAGTTGCACGTTACTTCAAGACAAGTTGTATTGAGCTGTGTTGCACCTGTGAAATAAACAAGCAGTATGAGTATTCTGGGTCAATAGAACAATCTTTTCAGATGTTTCTTTGATGCAAGTAGGCTGCATCGTTCAGAATTATTTGTTTCGATTTCATTCGTTCTCAAGCATAAAAGATGACGCATCGCGGAGCATTTTAGCTGTGGGATTTTACCAAAGCACATAAACTTTGTCTAGAGGCACGACACCACCTGCAACTGCAGGCAGATCGCTTTCTGCAGAGAATTGCTTGCCACAAATTTCAATGATTTGGACTCTGTCGCTTTCTGTTGGTCGCTTTCAAAAGTCGCTTTCTGCACGTCGCTAGCGATTTCTCAAATAGCCTAGAGAAGACCTCAAAACCAAGCAATTTTTGACATGCGCATTCGCATAATAATATATTGCTGTGCTAAACAAAAAATTCGGAAATTAATGGCTGCCAAATTATTGGGGCTGATTTTGAGAATATTCAGGAGTGTCGCATACATTAATGTCGGCAGGACAAAAGCCATACCTAGAAATCCACAGAAATACAAGACCTACAATCCTAGAGAGTGCCGGGCTATTAAAATCTGTTACTTGTTCGCGTTGGACTCCATTTTGTCGCAAGACTATCAATGATCAAAGATAGAGATCTAGATCCAATCTTTGTCCATGTAAACTGGCACCCAAATTCCAGGCTTCATTTGAGATCTAAATTTGAATTTATAGCTTGAATTACAGCAAATAGGCTATAAATCTCAAGTACAATACGACCCCGTAACTGAGGTTTGAAGGGCCCCATCACACACTTTCTAGAGTTGCAAATCCTATTCTCGACGTATCTATTTTTTACATGGCAGTTTTTTCACTGAAAGCCTTGATAGTATTATTCATATAGTTTTGGCTTTTATTTATATGAATGGTCCTTTTGTTTCACCCCCATTGATGCTACTGACCAGAAAAAACAACTCCACCCTAATCATAGTATTAAAACCACTAAAAATTTACTGGAGTGACATAGAAATTTGAATTAGTTTTCCTGTGTGTTTTCTACCACTACAACAAGCCTAGTACCACCACCTACAGCAGCAGCAGCAGTCACAGTACCTGCAGTCGAAGTAGTCATAGTAATAGTATTTGCAGTAGCAGTAGTTGTAGTAGTAATAGCAGCTGGAGCAGTAGCAGTAATAGAAGTAGCAGTTGTAGAAGTAGCGGGAGCAGCAGTAGTATTGGTAAGAGTAATAGTAGTAGAAGGAGTAAGTGTATTAGCAGTAAAGTAGCAACAGCAGCAGCAGTAGTAGGAGTAGTAGTTGTAGTGGTAGTTGTAGTTGATGTAGTTGCAGTAATTGTAGTTTGTAGTTGTAATTTGTTGCCGTAGTAGCAGTAGCAGTAGCAGTAGTAGTAGCAGTAGTAGTAGCAGCAGCAGCAGCAGCAGCAGCAATAGTAGGTGTAATAGTGGTAGTAGTAAGTTGTACTAGTAGTGGTAGTAGTGGTAGTGGTAGTGGTAGTAGGTATCAGGATCTAGATATACTGACTGATATGAGCTTATTTCCAGAAAGGTTACATTGCAAATAGATTTGTTGAAGAAAATATGTCTAAATAATGAAATCAATATTATTTGAAACAATTGATAAAACGCTCAACAGTAGGAAATCAAGAAAGGTTGAGTTATCTGCAGCAATTAACTCGCGAATGAAATTGATATACATCTGTTCCATGGTTTTAACGAAGAACGCACACAGACACACCTTTTTCTTTTTCGCTTCACCTTTATCATTTGTTGGGATATGCTGTACTTTTATGAGCAAATAATCCCCGCTAACTCTAAATCCTGATCACTGGAGGACGAGTTATAGTTATTCTGGTATCCAAGCACCCTTTGACCTAAGATCACATGAAAAGGAATATTTGTGTGGCCTGCTGCAAATCACTTCGTGTAAATGAAACCAATAGAACTGGAAGGTTTGCTGCTCTCCACAAGTCGCTAGCATCACGAATTTCTAATTGTGACGTCAGAGCATTGTGGAGTTGTGTTGCTAGCTGCAAATCGCTTCGTTTAAACAGACCTTTGGCATTCAGAAGCGATTAATTAGATTGCATGTTTTTATCTCATGCACCAAAATCTGTAGCTTTCTAAAGCAGTTTAAACAACTGATTGAATCGTAGGCTATGACTTTAGTATAGGGCCTTTCCTCTGCGGCCTCGGCCTAAAAAAAAGGGAACGATCGTTTTGGGCTAATCTGTGTCGGTGTGTTCTTACCGAGAGAGATCGAGATGCGGTTATTTTATCTCCAAGGTCCCTGCTAAATGGAAGACCTGCTACGCGGTAATATTATTGTCCATGCCGAGAATCCTGAAGTCATTTTTAATGGCCGGTTGAAAGGCACGCCGCCGACTCTTGTCTAGTTGGTGTGAAGTATCGACACATAGTGCCAGGGCACCTGCCAGCAGCTCTTGCGTTGTCTGGGCCGGGGAAGTACTGCTCCTGTCACCCCCTCTGGACAAGGCCTGTGCCAAGGCCGAGATGCCTTGCAAAAGAATTTTCTCTACATTCTGCAGGTCCTTGCCATGCCCTTTGACAGCTGAGGAAACTTGTTGGTAAAAATCTGGGTTGCACTCCAGCACCCCCATCCGCCCACATTTGGAGGCAGATTTATCAGCATTTTAACTTAGTTTTCATCTCCTGATCAAGTCTGTGGTTCAGGACTCCTTGAAATTTTCTGCCACATCAGTATTAATTTCAACCTGACCCACCTTGATCACAATTCTCAGGTGTTGCAGAGCAGAGATGCTATCCGAAACAGGGGTGTCTGCGGATGAGTTAGAGTGCAGCAATTCTGATTGAGACCCCGACGGGCCTACCTGGGGCCATGTGTCGTCAGATGCCGGAAGATGAGGTATGGGACAGGAATGTTGGGGCTCGTCCAGTGGTGCTGTCTCCTGGGGTGCGTTTTGTGGGAAATAGTATGCATAAGCCATGGGTCTGTGTCTCTGGTCCCCTTGGACACAATCTTTGTAGGCATCAAATACTTCTTTTAATTTTGCGACCACAGGTTACATTCTCGCTACAAGGGACAATTTTTCCTTGATATTGTGGAGCTCCTGATGCAGCTCCGCCATGATGAAATCTCAACTGGTAATAATAATAATAATAATAATAATAATAATAATAATAATAATAATAATAATAATAATAATAATAATAAAACAGAAGTAAATAAAGTATAGGGAAGTATGTACCGAAGAGGACAGATGGATTACTCATAACTCTGTATCCATGCTCCTACCACAACATAAATGTAACGTATTTCATAATCCATCAAACTCCGGACTAAGATATAATTATCTTTGAAGTATTGTTTAGACGAGATAACATTGTAATTGTTAGGACTGGACTGTCATTGTTGACGACCAGCCCTTTTTCGTACAATCTCAAACTCTTATAATGACAAAGGGTTAGGTTTAGAGGCATCAAGGTTTTCCCAAAATATATAAATCGTAACCCTTGTCATGTTTTAACCATTAGATGGAGATACTTTAAAACAAGTTGTATTGGGCTGTATTGCACCTGTGAAATAAACAGTGCGGGTATTTTGGATGATTAGAGCAATATATTAAGCTCTTCAAAAGTTTCTTTGAAGTAAGTAGGCTGCATCATTCAGACTCAATTATGTTACGATTTGATTCGTACTGAAGCATAAAAGATGAGGCATCGAAGAGCAAATTAGTTCTAGGATTTTACCGAAGCACATAAGCTTTATTCAAGCATCGATTCTTCTTCTTCTTCTTCTTCTTCTTCTTCTTCTTCTTCTTCTTCTTCTTCTTCTTCTTCTTCTTCTTCTTCTTCTTCTTCTTCTTCTTCTTCTTCTTCTTCTTCTTCTTCTTCTACTTCTTCTTCTTCTTCTTCTTTTTCTTCTTCTTCTTCTTCTTCTTCTTCTTCTTTTTTCTTTACTTTTCTTTCTCTCTCTTTCTCTCTTTTTTTCTTCCTTCCTTTCATCCTTTCTTCCTTCCCTCGCTCGCCTTCCATCCTTATTTCCTTCGTTTCTATCATCTGTTTTGCGTCTAATTTATATGATGCATTATGCCTATTCGCTAATTTAGCCCTGGTTGTGTTAAAAAAAATTGCCAGCCGCACTCCATCTGTCAAGGGCCCTCGTTTTATTCAAGGACAGAATGTAGATAAGTTCATTTCTGTAAGGTCTCAAAAAGTTGCGACACAGCTCGTCCGTCGGTTTACAGCACAGGTTTGTGGCTTACAGTCCTGGTTGAAAGGTTACAGTTGAGAAATTCAGGACAGGTGGTGCTGTTACGTTATCAATGTTTTGTCACTTGTGCTTGATGTATCTAGATCTAGAATCTAGATCTATATCAGAGCCCAATGCGCACTGTCATGTTTACATAAATTTACGAAATTTTCAATGAATTTGGTCTAGATCTCTAGATTTGACTTAGAATCTCGATCTAGAAATAATTTCGAGAGTCGTCTATTTAAATTTTTTTTAAAATATCAAATGCCTGCATCTAGGCAAATCTAGCCTGTTCTATATCAGCGACTTTTAACAATCAGTAGATCTTGAACAAACCTCAAATCTAGATTCAAGAATCAAGTATAGATCTAGATCTAGATCTCCAATACGGTAATTCATTCTATTGATTGTTGGATAGATGTAGATTCTAGATCTCTCTAGATCTAGAAACTGGGTCCATTTTGACTTTATTTTTGTTACTGCAAAATTCTTTTTTTTTTTTAAAGATAAAGAATTGTGTTCTTTAATTATTCCTCTTTATTATAATTAACATATTAGTCTTAAAACAAAAAAGGAATTGGCAAGAGCTGGAGGACAAAGAAAATAAGCACCACAAAAAGTAACAAAAAAATCCATAACAAAAGTTGTATACTTATAAATGTTTTGAACACTTCGCAAGTTATCCAGAGCAACACATAAACCCTGTGATTTTGTTGAAAGTAGATTTATATCTTCATTATATGTTCAAAATGCTGGGATAAAAAAGGTAGTCTTAAATTCATATTTTCTTTTTAACTTGTTATAAATTTTAATATGGACAAAGGCATCTTTTGAGAATTAGGCATCTCTTACTTTCAAGGAATTGCATTACATTATATTAATACTGACAAATCTGCATTTTCTGCTTTTAATTTTTTTAATTTTCCCTTTTTAAACCTATGCCAGTTTGGAAATATAGTCTCTCTTCCTCTCTGCTCTCTTCAAAGATCTCCAACTGCCTCTCCAAGCATTTTTCTCTCATCTTGCTGGTCCATGTCTCTTGCCTTAGATAAGCCTTCAGTCTATGGCTTCTTTGGGGCTTATCGGTGCATGCCTTTTTCTAAGAGGTGTTTTGAGAGCTTTTGGGTAGATCAGCAACATTTGATACATTTTAAGTGTTTTATTCTGCCTTATGGAGATGTGAAAAGTTCTTAAAACTGTTTTGTAACAATCATTACAATGTCATTGTGAGTTGCAAAATTGCATTTTACCTAATAACCAACGGCTGCTTGTGCCTTCAAAAACATGTCGGGCAAATTGGAAGTTTTAACCAAAATGCAAGTATAATCAACATTGAATTCAGCGACCTGATATCTGCACAGGAGTATGAAAAAAATTTTACAATGCTTTCATAAATTAATACATTGAGAATGTTAAACAAAACAAAGAAAGAAAAAAGATTAACTTTAATGCTTATCAAGATAATAATGTTCCTTACTTGATTTAGAAGTGATGTTGATTGTTCTATAACTTGTATAAGAGCTGAATAAATCAAAAAACAAAATGACTAGGCTGGTACAGCCCCAAACGATTATTTCCAACTTTTTTTTTCCTGGCTTGAACTGAAAGACCTTGTCAACAATTTATCTACTTTATTCATAATGAACACTGAGTGACATTTTTGTTACAAGCAGGCATAAACACAACTACATGTATATAGATCTAGATCTATTTAAGGTAGAACGCATTAACACAATGAAAAATTTCAAAAATTCTAGCCTAACACTTTTAACTTAAATGTCTCGCAACAGTTACTAACAAGTAACAATGCAGTGCAAACTTTACAGTACAACACATGTGTAACAGATTAGCATAAGGCTCTTGGGAGCTATTAAACGAAGTTATTGTTCACAAAAGGGACAGGTAAGAAGGGGTAAGCATAGGGAACTAGGGATAACTTGGCCAGCAGGCTCAATGTTTTTAGATGTCTGTAGGCCTAATATCACCCCATCTTGGCCCATTCCCCCAGTGGCCTGTCTCACTCTTCAGTATTTTTAGTTATACCATATTGCCAGTTTGTACTAATACTAAAGTAATTTTTATTTTTCACATCTGGTTTAAAAAAAAAAAAAAGATAAGAAACAAAAATATAATTATTAATATTCACTTTTAAAGATTCAAACTCTTGAAGGAATCTCCATAGAAACTATAAAGGCATACATGTATTAATTCAATTCATAAAAGAAAATTTGGCTCAAGATATTACAAAAATTAGCAAAGTCTGGCCTATCTCGAATAGCCCGACTTGGCTTATGATGAAGAGAAGGAAATCATGAGAGTCAAAGTCCAATTCTTGTAGTACAAATTCTACAGAGCAGTGTTCCTAAATATTTTCCCACCTTGGTGAATGATAGGCCTAGCATGCAGAGCTTGGCACTGAGATCAGGTATCAGAAGCAATGTGATGCTGCTCGAGTTGTCACTAGCCCGGCTAACGGAATATATCAGTAACTCGGTGCCCGGAGAGGCCAGATTATATTTTAACTTCTCACGTTTAGATTCTATAGCCTTTGTTAGTTAATTTTTTAAATGTGACATGTAGTTTATTTATCAGTTTTATCATTTGTTGTTTTTGTATTGTATTTCTCTGCAAAATGACCTCTTTTAAGTGATAAAAACAAGTGGGGCACGGCCCAATCTGCCCTTTTAAACGGGCCGTCCTTACTAATAACTGATTGGGGTAAATTTTTGGAACTGTAATCAGTTTTTGTTTTTTGCAGTCTCTTCCAACACACTCCATGGTCTAGCAATTTGATTGCAACATTTGACTTTCTTTGAGTTAGAACAATTCTCTTTCTGTCCCCCACCACCTCCGAGAGTTTCTAAATCTCATCACTGGAAATTTTCTGGATATCTTGCTGCCATACATATGTTATAATGAACAAGAAATTGCTGGGTTGTAAATGTCTACAAAAGCATAGAAGAGAAAACTGATGCCTAACTTTGACCACCTTACTAAAAAATAATTGAAGGCAATCGAACACAAAGAAGGGTTTGTTTAATTGTTTGAGGGGATAAAAAAATGTTTTTAGGAACCATTGCTAGCTTGTCGTATCAACCTGGAAATTAGCTCCATAAAATGTCGCACATTTTTATGGATTTTTTAATGTAATTTTTGAAAATTTAAGCACTGTCACAAATTCTCTATGAAAATCTAGTCTAACAGCCCACTGACATCTTTTTCATATTTTGATAATACAGCTTTTTCTTATAATCTTTACTTTCAACCAGATTAATGTGCCTAAAATATTACATCTGAATTCCCTTAACATTTATATTTATAGCTATAATTACCGTCTAATCTTCAATTCTATTTTTTTCCTGACAAAATTTCCTACAAATAATAGGGCTTAATAAAGCTTTATGACTGGTTATCCTGCTTAGGAGTTGATTATAATTATCTATAGTCAAATTATTTTTACTTCTAAAGGGATTGAAGATCTGGGTCAAAACTTTATTTACAAATTTAATTATAATCCAGATATAGATCTAGATCAGGAGAAGGAATTGTGTTCTCAATCTTGATCTTGAAGATTTCTTCTTCTGCGTTCGCGTTCATCATATACAGGTCATGGGTGATAGGTGTTATGCACTATTACAGGTCCCCATTTGTCTTCAGCCTGCTTTTTTCTTCTGGCGGTGCTCTTCTAAACTTAAGTTTAAAAACCTGACCTCAAGGTAAAGGTGAATTGCTGTCACAGTCGTCACTGATGTGATGTCCTCGCCGATTTCTTCTGAGAGCTTTTGTTACAGGCAGTCCCTAGCAGTCGGAGCTGTCGTTTCCATCCCACCTGCGTTTAGTGGCATAGTGGGGATCTGCCCTGGCAGACGGTCTTCATGCCAGAGAAATTGATGTTTGTTTTGTCTTATGTCCATATTTAGTCTGACTCCTACCCACTTGACCTGTCCAGCATGGGTGACCCTAGAGGAGCTAAGGTTCCAGCTGGTATGGTTCAAAGGATGATCAGAGCACACACATTCCCATACCACAAGGAAATGGACCAGTATGAGATCAAAGAAATGAGAACTTCATAGAACTTAGTATGGATCAGTGACACGACCAAGCAAGAATGAAACTCTACGTACTGTTATCCAATGGGTTCAATTTTACAAAGACGTTAATAAATAAGTGAAAAATTTATTAATCTAGATGAACATTTAAAACTAAAACAAAGTTAAGCACAAGAAAATTACACAGTGGAAAATCATAGGCTAAATTAAGGCAAAGAGCTATCAATCATCGATGCAGCTTGTGATTCCCTCTCAACAAAAGTGAAAGGAAACCGTTAAAGTAAATAACATCTGGCCTGATGCAAGCAAACTTCTGGATCAAATGGAAAAAAAAAACTTCTGCTAAAGTAAACGATAAAATCTTTTGAATCAATCGTCAACAATTTCATTATAAAGACAGTTTGCTAATTTAAGGAGTATGTTAGCTTCAAAATGATTTGGCTATGGGCTCTAGAAGATTAGACTTAAATCTAGATGTAGACGAATCAAATGTACCCGATATTATGTTTATTTAATGTGATATTTTATGAAATTTTTTTATACCAGTAGATCTCCTGCACAAAAAAGGCTAAATCCAGATATTTGTACCTGTGTTTTTGTTTTTTTTTTTTAGTTTTGATGAATCTGAATTCATTACATGTAGATCTATGTGGTTCAAACAATTTATCAATTTAAGGAAGTACCCTGGAGAAACAACTATTCATTTGGCTTTATTTAATTGTGAAACTGTAATTATGCAATGTTACAGTTTTTAGGGTTTTGGGGATATCTAGATCGAAGGAAATTTAATAATAATAATAATAATAATAATAATAAAGTGCATTTATATAGCGCATATCCAAATGATTAAAATGCTCTATGCGCTTTTACAAGAAAAAGAATTAAGATAGAAGCAGGCTAGAAGGCCTGAACATACATACATAACATACAGAATGACGTACATAGCATAAAGAATAACATACATATTATATAAAAAATAACATGCATAACATACATTTGCTTAAGAATATGATACAAGTAAAACATCATCTACTACCGGGAATATGTTGTGGTGAATAAATGGTGTTTAAGCTGCCTTTTAACGGTCTATGGAATCAGACTCTTTGATATATCTGGGGAGCCGATTCCACATGGTTGGTGCTACATAAGAAAATGATCGCTTGCCGTAGGCAACATAGTTTTTATGTGGTTTGACAAGAATTGTTCGGTCATTAGCAGATCGTGATCGTAATGACCGTGATGGTGTGTAAACTCTTAACATGCCAGTTAGGTATTCTGGTGCCATGTTATTCAGGCACTTAAAACAAAAAAGACAGATCTTGTAGCAGATACGATCATTTATGTTCAACCAGTGCAGCTCTATCAACATTGGCGTAACATGATCTCTCTTACGCTTTCAGGTAATTAATCTAGCAGCATTGTTTTGAAGATTTTGTAGTCGTTGCAATTGTTGTTTTGGCAGGCTTGCTAACAAAGAATTACAATAAATTCTTGATTATGGTTTATATACTTTCTTATTGAGCTGATTTTTCTTACTTGAAAATATAAATTCTTACAGAGATTTGAAACAAAAGAAAACATTGACATATCTTGGTCTAATATAGCCCTGAGATTTTTCACTTTCTTACTGCATAGTACTTCATGTCCATTTAGATCAAATTTGATCACGGGCAAGCTATTGATGGATTTGCTGCACCCAAAAATAATTATGTCTGCTTTGTCTTCGTTTAGCTTGAGTTTGTTGATGTTCATTCATGAGCTGATATCTTGTATGCAGTGGGTGGTTGTATGTATAAGTTGGTGTATGTTTTCAGTGCCACTTGCTCCATATAATTGGGTGTCATCAGCATAAAGGTGGTAACTTATGCTATGTTTCCTAATAAGGGCAGACAGTGGTTTAGTATACATGGTAAAGAGAACAGGACCTAAAACTGAGCCTTGAGGGACTCCATATTTGAGAGGAAGATTTTGAGACGTTTCATTTCTCACTTTAAAACAATAAAATCTATTGGTAAGATATGACTCGAATCACGTAAGTACTGTACCCGACACAAGAAACGACTTCTTAAGCCTGTTTAGTAAAATTTCATGATCAAGTGTCGAAAGCAGCTGTTAGATCAAGCAGCACAAGGAGACATAAGTTTTTGTCATCTACTAAGTCCAGAATATCTGAGGTCACTTTTAAAAGTGCAGTCTCCGTGCTATGGTGCATCTTGTATGCAGATTGAAGAACTTCATCAAAACCGTTACTTTTAACGTGTTTCAGGACTTGACCTAATACAACTTTTTCCAGAATTTTTGATAGAAAATTGAGATTTGAGACAGGTCTAAAGTTTTTAAGATCCGTTTCGTCAAGCCCGGGCTTCTTGAAAAGAGGTGTCACAATAGCACGTTTGAAAATGTCAGGTACAACACCAGTGGCCAGAGATTCATTTATAATTTTTGTTATGTAAGGGACTAACTCCATTGTGTATTCCTTTAATAAAGATGTTGGGATGGGATCTAAATCACACGTTTTGGGGGAGGATGCTTTTATATACTTTGTAATTTCCTCTTCAGTTACATAGCAAAATTCAGTCATAGTATTTCCAGTTGATGGTTCATGCTCATCTGGCAGTGGTGTGTCGTTACCAAGAAATGTTCTTATATTATCAATCTTGTTATTGAAAGTAAGTAAAAATTGATTACAGAGTTCTATATCTTCTCCGGGTGGAAGGGAAGACGACGTTTGGTGTCCCATGAGATGGTATGTTGTCTGGAATTCTTTCGTTGTTTTAACTTCTTCAAGCTTTTTGGTGAAGTAAGCTTTCTTGTGAGAGTGAATAAGGGAGTTGATAATGTTTCTTTGGTGGGCAAGGATGTCCCGATGCACTTGAAGGCCCGATTTCATCCATCGTCGCTCTGCCTGCCGACGCTTGCGCTTGGCCTCCTTGATGTCTAGAGTGTACCACGGAGCGACTGGTCGTACTGAGATGGTGCGGGTGACGACGGGGGCGTGTTCATCCAGTGTATCTCGCAGGGTGGACACGAGACACTCAGCAGAGATGGTTGACGAACTGAGTGAAGATGCAGCATCGGACAGGAACGCCGCCTTGTCCAGTCGCTTGATGTCATGTGACTGGACAGTATGCTGTAGCTTTTTAGGTTTCAGTGCATCAATGTCGGCTCGAAGTAAGAAGTGGTCAGATATGCTTTTGTCTATTAGTTGACGAGGAAAGAGTGCTCCTTTGTTGTGATAATCAAATCGAGTGTATGACTATTCTTATGTGTTGAATTTTAAGTTAATGTTATATATGCTTTTTATATGCTTTTTATACATAGGCCTATATATATATATATATTTTTTTTTTAATTATTTTTAACACCGTTCAGGTTTTTCAGTGACAATAGTTCCTGCTGCACCTTCTTCTTTGAGAACTCAAGAAGGCAGGTACAAGGCAGCAAAAGTTGTGTGTAATAGGGCTGCTATTCTTCTATCCATTCATGGCTGGCTGTGTGTAATTTCAACAGAAGCTATGGGAATTAGAGGAGTTCATCGAAAGGTGGTCAGCACTTAGTGATGCTAATGGAAGCCCTGAACATATGACACTGAGTCCTCTGAACGTTCAATCCTTTCCTGCATCTGCCCCTTTTCTAACGGAGAACATTTTCCATACTGCTTCATGTGATGTAGAACGTTTATGTGTGGTTGATTTGCTGGTAAATACTGTTGAGTCTTCACAGTCTACAGCTGTTTCTAGGCCTTCTGTGATTATGTATGTTGTTAGCAGTGTAGTTTCATTCTCGTTTATTTCCTGTGGCTCCTCTCACCGTACTTATCAGTGCACTTTGTCATCTCAACTCTGTGCCTTTTGGTGGAGTCGATTCCTCTTGTTCAGTTTTCGTGGCTCCTCCCGCTGTACTTAGCAGTGCAGCTTATCTCCTCTAAACTGTGCCTTTTGATGGATTAGATTTGTCTTGTTCAGTTTCCCTGGCTTTTCCCACCGTACTTAGCAATGCAGCTTATCCTTTAACCTTTGTACTTCAGAATTTACTGTTTCATCTGAAAATGGTCTTCAAAACAGTGAATCTAGCTGTTGCTGGCCAACTAGGCCTCTATGTCCAGCCAATTAAAACCACATAGTAGAAAGGGCGAAAATGTATTCAAAATCGTTAATTACTCTGTTGTCAGATGCAGAGAAAACCCTGCTTTTGTTTAAATCTTGAGTCTGTCTTCGATTATAAGCCTAGTTGTTTGATGTACCGCAATACAGAAGATATGAAATATGACATGACATTTTCAGATACTGTATTAGATGATAAAGTTGATTTTAGTATGTTTCAAGATTTATTTGATTGACCTGCTTGGGCACTTTAATGTGTAGAGCAATGTAAGTTCATCTTATTTTGTGGTGAATGTAGAGATCTAGACAACAGTGAATTTAAAAGTGTGAATTTTGTCTCATTTGGTACCATTTTGAATGAGCCAGCTACAGTTTGAAGAAAAAGGTTCAAACATGGTTTCGTGATGGTTGCTGCCAATAGCTGTGATCATTCAATCTAGTGCCTGCACAGCATCAGTTACAATGAGCTTTTTTTTCTTCAAATCATCCATTTTATGTTTGCTTCTAAAGTTTATATCCAGATCAAGGGAACAATTTCTTTAAATATAATATATTGTGAGATTTGTAGTAATCTGTGGTGGTTGAACAAAGAGCTGCTGTGATTGTTATCTTCATGCCTCATAACAAAGTGGATCTGATAGAGCTGAGGAGAGAATTGTTGACTGGACTTCTAGAGGACGGTAGTGTTGTGCCCAGTTCTATCTAAGACATTGATTATTGGCTTGCAAGTGTGTATGGGAGAGTGGAAAACACAAGGGGTTGATAATAAGAACAATTAAATCTAAATTAAGTTTGATTCAAAGACTTGGAAATATATGGGTAAGACAGTGCTTTGGAATAATTTGAATTTTTTTTTATTTCATCCAGTTGCTAAGATGACAGATGCATCAGCACCTGCTGGCCTCAATACAGAAGAGGCTGTAAAGAGTTACTATGGCAAAACTCTAAAAACCTCATCAGACCTGAAGACATCTGCGTGCACTTCTCAACCTGGACAACTGCCCAAATTTATCCGTGCTGCTCTCGGCTCAGTGCATGATGAAGTTACCTCAAGGTTGTTTAGTAAATAATATTCAAGATCATTTTAATGTTTGATTCCTTTGTCTTATAAAATCAAGAGTCAAAGTTCGCAAAAGTTTGGCACCCATTCCAAATGAGTCGTTTGTTGTCTATCAACATAATTACAAGCGGGGGTTGACATTTAGAACAATGGTTTTTTCTCAGAATTGTGATTTTTAAATCTTTCAAAATATAGCGACCTGTTCACCTTTTTTTTTTAAGTGAAGTATTGGCATGTTTGAATATATCCTTTTTCAAAACAGAAGCAGGTTACATTTTGTCTCATCAAAGTAAAACACTATGAAGAAAAAATTAAGCTTTTTTTTTTAATATCTTATATTAGACATTCAACTCATTGAACTGATCCTGTGATCAATCTCTATGTTAGGAAATGTGCAGCTCTCAATTTAACATGCTGTCAATGTATTTACTTACCTAATTGACATCACTAATAGTTTTAAAAAAATTGAAATTAATTGTTTCTTCAAGCTCAATAAGGTTGCTTACCATATGATATTAAATATAAATTTAACCCAGGTCCTGGCTATTTATACTTCGGCAGGTATTATGGCTGTGGCCCTGTTTTCCCTACAGCACTTAAAGGAGCCTCTGTGCTTGACCTAGGGAGTGGAAGTGGTCAAGATTGTTATGTCCTGAGTAAACTGGTGGGGCCAGAGGGCAGAGTGGTCGGCCTGGACATGACAGATGAACAGGTTAAACTTGTATTCAAATACAGTTGTTCTCTATCTTGAAACCAGAATTGAATTGAAAAATGTGTGTCAATTTTTTACACACCAACCTTTTACTGAATTATGCTAATTGTTATAGAATGTACAAGTTTCTTATATACCTTTTATAGATAACACTGAATTCAACAAAAGATATGATTTCGATTTCTCTCTCTCTCTCTCTCTCTCTCTCTCTCTCTCTCTCTCTCTCTCTCTCTCTCTCTCTCTCTCTCTCTCTCCCTCCCTCTCTCTCTCTTTCTGTCTCTCTCTCTCCCTCTCTCCCTCCCTCTCTCTCTCTTTCTGTCTCTCTCTCTCCCTCTCTCTCTCTCTCTTTCTCTCTCTCTCTCTCTCTCTCTCTCTCTCTCTCTCTCTCTCTCTCTCTCTCTCTCTCTCTCTCTCTCTCTCTCTCTCTCTCTCTCTCTCTCTCTCTCTCTCTCTCTCTCTCTCTCCCTCTCCCTCTCCCTCTCCCTCTCCCTCTCCCTCTCCTGCGTGCGTGCGTGCGTGCGTGATGCATATGTATCTGATTGTGTCGAAAGAAGTTGTTAATTTCTTTGTGTTCAAATACTTTTTTGTGTCTTAACTGAGCTTGATATTTGTCTTGCATAGAATTTCACTTTTAAATATTATGACATTTATGACACATAAGGATATCATGGCTTGCAGCTGGAAGCTACCAATTGAGCTATGGCATAGTTTGCGTTTTAAAAAGTTTCCATAATTTGCCTTTATACCTATGACCAGTGAATATTCAAAGTTCTCCAAGCTTTAAATGAAAAAATGCATTTATTTGTAGGTAAGGCTAAGAATGATACAGTAATTCACCACTTGTGTCAGGTGTTTCAGTACAGTTGAAATGTAAACTCATAACGATGTTTAAGAGCATTAAAAAAAAGTTCAGGCTTTTTATAGCCTCCCATATTCTAACTCCGCCTTTAAAGTGATTCCTCCATCAAGGATTATTTGCTAATTTCCCTGTTGCTGTAAGGCAAGGATTACAATTTTGAGATAGAACTGAACATTTTTTTTATGTATCACTCTTTCAGCTTGAAGTTGCTAACAAGTACATTGATTACCATACCAAGCTATTCAATTACTCAACACCAAATGTCAGTTTTGTGAAAGGTTACATGGAAAAGATGCAGGAGGCTGGTCTAGAATCCAATCAGTTTGATATTATTGTGTGAGTAAAATTTAGCTATCTGTGCAAAACTCAGTTGCTGTAATGATCTGATTTTTCCCTCATAATATAATGAACAATTGTTATAGTCACTAAATATCTTAGTATTACTTTCACTTTGTTTAATTTTTTTTTCATTTACTGAGAAGAGTCTCAAAATGAGTATGTCTTAAAATTCTAAGTTTAAATAGAAACATCAATTTTATCTCCACAGATCAAACTGTGTTATTAACCTTTCAAAAGACAAACGAGCAGTGTTGTCTGAAGCACTTAGAGTTTTAAAGGTATTGTGAACTTATGTTGTTTTTGCTAAAAAGTGATTGCTCTGAATACAATGCTTCTCTTATTACTTCATTGTTCGATTGAATTCATATAAATTATAACTCTAAGTAACTTCTTCATGTACATTTTAGAAATTTTTCAGCTCAAAAGATTTTAATTCTGGTTTGCCTCACAAGAGTAAAGCAAGATTTTATGTTTTTCATGGTTTAATCTTAGTCTATATAAACAAACTGCTCTCATCAGTTCCTAGGATAATGTCAGATACATTCAAGTCACTTATTGCACAACACTGTTGAGTGAATGTCACAGTGTTTTCTGTAAAGCCAAGGAAAAGAAGCTTTTAGTTTTAGAAGTATGGTACATCCATTTTAATTACAAATTCGAATTCTCCAAATTTGACTTAGTTATCACCCGTAGGTTTATAAACCGACACTGACTTGTGCTTATGTCAAATAGGTCAAACCACTTATCACACAACACTGCTGAATGAATGTCAAAGTGTTTGTAATTATTGCTCAAACTGCATCAGCCAATTTTATGGTTTGTTAGTTGCCAACTGCCTCTGACACACCAGAAGGCATCTGCAGGTAAGTAATAGTCCAATAGTGCAATGGCAATAGGCTATATAGTGAACTGAAAATGATCTGCCTCCTTGAATTGTTCTTGACCAGTTTTTCATTATCTGCATTGGCTGAAGCAATATTAAAAACTGAAATCTGCTGTCTATATTTGGTTCTCAGGTGGGAGGAGAGCTTTACTTCAGCGATGTTTATGCTGACCAAGATCTGCCACCAGGGATTAGGGAACATGAGGAGCTCTGGTGTAAGATTTTCATCTCACGTCTTGTTGTGTGTAATTTTATTCTGTTTCAGTTCCACACTGAATCATGTAACACCTTCTGAAATTTTATCATTTGATAAATAATTAGTTCATGATTAGAATATTATGTCAAGCCTAGTTTTTAAATCATTTATCTCAATTTGCAAAGATTTCTTCCTTTATTTTGGTCAGTTGGTGGTGGATAACGCATTTCCTATAACTAGTGCAGTTCAGGATGAGCACCTTGGAAGAAAACGGACTGCAAAAATTGTTAACCAGAAAAGGGAAAATGTCAAGCTGTTATATACATTTCACTAAATTAAAGATAGCAACCTTAAGCTTACAACTCTTTGATCATCAGGTGAGTGTGTGGTGGGTGCATTGTACTGGAAGGATTTGTACAAATTGGCTAAGGAGATAGGATTTTCTACACCTCGCCTGGTGACTGCTGGCATCTTTGATATAGAGGACAAAAGTTATAAAGAATTTTTGGGTATGTTAATATTTAATAAATTTCATTTTTGTGTATGGTAATGTTTGCTTAAATAAGTTTCATTATTGAATAAGGTCACATCATGTTTATAACTTGGTTGAAATATTTTTTTTCTTTCACAAACATTCCATAAAAAATAGTGTAAATTATAATTCTTCTTTCCTTTTAGAGGTGCCTATCATACTGTAAGCACTTATATACTATTACTAAACTGAGTCAGCTATACCATAAAACTTTAAAAAATTATTAACGTACCATCATAACTTTATTACTGTAAGCTCTAAATTTTTTTTTTCTTGGGTAGGGGAATGAACTAGTTTATACAAATTTTGTAATTGCATTTTTTTTCAAGGGGATGCCAAGTTTGTGTCGGTGACTTACAGGCTTTTCAAGCTACCAGAGACTTCATCTGAAGATGCGACTGTCACATACAATGGTGGTATTGAGGGCTTTGAAGAAGAGTTCAACTTTGATCATGGAATTGTCTTCAAGGTATACAGGATCTTCTTTTATTTTATTTTTATTTTATTCCTAAGGAAAATATATTATAGAATGCATGTAAAAATGAGTTAAATTTGCTTTATTTCAAACCTTAAAAACTATTTTATTTCAGTTTTGAAAAGTTGGGACAAAGTACTTTTATATTCTTCAGTAACTCAAATATGAATTTTAAATTTGTCTGTTTTTCTTGTGTGGCAGAAAGGAGAAGAATGCAATGTCAAAGCTGGCCTAGTGTCCATCTTAACACACTCCCGCTACCAGAAATATTTCACCATTTGCCCAGGAGAAAAGAAGGGACCAGGAAAATGTTCCAAGCTGGTAATAGTCTTGTTCTTATATATTTGTCCAGATTATTTTTGTCTTGTATCAGTGCAGCTTCGGCTATTTTAGTAAGAAAGCATGGAGTGAAAGGGGTAGTAAAAAAGTGACTTCAAAATAAAAAAAAATTTGTAGAAAACTGGAAGAGCCACCAGTATATGTAACTTATGCCTGTCTTTCTGTTTGAGCAAACTACAGACACCCTTGGTCACAAGGTAGAGCTCATCACTCCATCCCATCTCATTCCCTTCAATGAGCCATATGCACAGGTATTTTTTGTTACTAGTGTTAGCATCTTCTAGGTCTTCCTGTTGCTAGGATTTATTGAAAACAAACTTTGCACATACCAGTAGTGTAAGGGAGGAGAGCTGATGGTTGCAAAATTGCATGTGGATATAATTTTTTTTATTTGATATTGGTTGATATTACATCTAACTGGGTCTACATTTGGCTTTACAGAAAGTGACTTCCTCTAAGATTTTCAGGACAATTTATGGAAAGTAAATAGATCTCAATTAATTTCAACCTCATACTGAAGTTATAGAGAATAATATAGAAGAATAGCAAGGGGGATCAAGGAGAAAGAAGAGCTCTGATAAAAGGTATGAAGGGAAAAGAAAAGAGAAATATGGGAAAGAGAAGATAAAACAAAAGAATAGCAGGGGAGCAGCTTGTATGAAGGAGTAGTGGGAAAAGAAAAGAGAAATATGGGAAAGACAAAATAAAACAAAAGAAGAATAGCAGGGGAGCAGCTTGTGCTAAGATGAAGAGGGATTAGCCTATGAGACTATTGCCATCATCAAGCTCTTTTTTTCATAACCTTATTAAGTTTTAAGTGATGACATCCAATCATCCTTTACTTCCAAATGTAAGCGGGCCTGCTCCAAAATCCAGATCTAACTCTAGCTAGATAATTAACACTTTTCTCCCCATGTAATTACCAAAGTAAATATGGTGCAATTATAACTCTAGAACCCTCTTGCAGGATGAAAGCTAGATCTTGGTTCTCCTCATCACTTCTATTATAGAATTAATCTCAAGAGCTAATCTCCGTCGTGCTATTGTCATTGTCCCTATCAATGACAAGTTCAGAGAGACTTCTTCACCATGGTTGAAATGTACGGTAAAATCAACAAAGAAAGGTCTCAAAATGATTTCCCCTGTTTATTTTAGCAGGTGAGCTATTCATATTTACCATTGAATTCAATTGTCGTCAAAGAAACAAGCAGGTAACCCCAGTGCTCAAACAGGGATCCCAAGTTCGCAGCAGAAATGCACAGGACTGAGCACTAGGGAGAATCCTGTGAGCAGGGAGTAAAGCATTAATCATCAAGAGGCTTTACCTAGATCAAGTATAAATGACTAAGATGTTGTCTAACTTCTATATCTAGATTATAAGAAGTGAAAGAAATTTACAAAGCATTGAAATATCAATGGTCAAGATAAGGTACTTACTTGAATTAGTTTCTTTTTCAAAAGTGATAAATTCAGCCCAACCATTGGAAAACAGCTATCAGCAAAATGTTGCATGAATGCCCGCATTGTGTCAAAGTCTTTATTCTGGCCACACAAGACTTTGAGATTATTGCTGCCACATTGCGTCAATAGTCACTTCATTTTAAAAAAAAGTTCTGTGAGACTTGTTTTTGTGTAATCTTTCTCTTATCGTAATTATGGTTGTGAAGTATCTATTGAATGATTCTTTAATTTTATGAAAGAACAAGTTTTATTATGCCGATTGATGTGTACAACTTGGAAATATATTTATAGAATTCCGCCAAATTTCCTTCCATCATTTTAATTGTTTAAAAATAGTTTTTACTGTTGCTATGGTAATCATATGCTGCAAACATGATTTATGTAATGAAATTTTTCTCTAATGTTGATAAGAAAAGTGGTTTAAAATATGCGTGAATATATAGGTTTAATAACTGCTTATGTTTTAGTTAAGAGGGACAATGGTTGATACAGACAAATCGAGTATTCAAGGGTTATATTTAGATTTGAAAAAAATTATTGGCTATGGAAATAAACATTCTACATTGGCTCCGATGGCCTTGGTCATCAACTACAGCCTATAATTCTGTAATAGGTTATCAAACTTAAAAAATATGCAGGTAATGTTCACTATTATTCTTACATTCACACATTATTCATATGAAAACAAGAGAACCCTAATTTTTTTACTTTTTTTTCTTTTTGTAGGAAAAAGACCCATTTGAGTACTGTGCAGAGAGAGGCAACAAAAAAGGCTGCTGTTAATTGGAGCGTCAGAAATGCGCCTTAAACCAGTTTCTTGCTCTCTTTGCTCATAAAGGACAGAAATATGTTATACATTTTTTTTTTTGGAAAACTACTTAAAGATGTTGATAAAAAATAGAATCATGGATAATATTTATATTTCATACATTTAATCAGAAAGTTGACATTATTTACATATTTGATCTGAGTACTGATACTTAACTTATTTTTTTTTATTTTGCCCTTATATAACAAGGGTCTCTTTCTTTTTACAAACTATTTTTGTTTGATCTTTCTATTTTTTTTTATTGGTTTATTACCTTCTTGCAATTCAAATCCTGAAAAAACTATTTATGGTGCATAGGACATTAAAAAAAAAAATGTATGAAGTTAATTATTTTAGGACCTGATATTGTATTATATTAATTATTGGTTAGCCTAAATAAGGGACAGTTTATATATAAACAACTGAAACCTCAAAAATTGAAGTTTGATCATTAAAATTTTCTTTAAGAATAATGCTAGAGGAGCACTCGTGGCGTCTATTGGGATAACTAGGAATGTAACCAACTTTTTGTAGCAAGATCCCAGATTTCATTATACTTCTTTTTTCACCTTGCCATTTTTAGGCATATTATTGTTAAACAATGGTTGGTTATTATTCAACTTTTTGTAGTGCCATGAGCTCTAAAGGCATTACTTTATTGTCTCACATGATGTTGATATTATTATTGGTGCTTTACTCCAATATTCTTTGAGATCAAATGAAATAAATTGTGATTGATTAAGCTTTATCAGAAAAAGATTTGCATTCATTTAATAGTGCTTATTGAATGTTGCAAGATGTGTCAAAATGTGCTTACAAAGGTGTTAAATTAATAATTTGGTTAATTTTTGCAGGCCTACTAGGGAGAAAGTAAAATTTTATAGGCAAATTGTCTTTTAGACCTGTTTGTTCTGGTTACTTGGAAAAATGGATTTTGTTCGTAAGAGACGAATGTATTAGTGGCTGACATTCATAAACCATTTCATTCAAGAGCTGAAAGCATACGGTGCCATCATATCATACACATTTTCACCTGAGCTACTAACAAGTGCTTCAATCATACCATTCAGTTAAACAGCTTAAAAATTGATAGCTGTTTATGCTGAATAATGGGGAAAAGAGACATCTACAAAGGCAGAAACAATCATTGGTTCTGATTACAGTAGAAACCTGTTTTATACTTTTAACGACACATGAGGACTTTCAAAGTCATGCCTTTATATCTGGATTTTCATTGTACCAGATAAAGGACTGAATGTAAAAAGGTCACATTTCACAGATTTCAATAATTTATCACTTTTTATATATAGGTATTGATATTTCTTCAAGTAGACTGCATCTCTCTCTTTCTTTTCCCCTATCTTTTCTCACGTCAAGATTTAGCTGACCAAAAGGAAGAATTATCAAATATTCTAGGCGCATCTATAATATCTATGATATGAGATTAAAAAAAAAAGTATCATGGGGCTAAGTACTCTGTGAATATCGTATTATCGTTTTATCATCATCAGTATTTATATTATTATTATATTGTTTTTCTAATCTATACAAGTTTTTTTTTTAATCACAACTAATGAATCTCACTGTGGAACTTTAAGAGCTCATCCTAAAATTATTCTTTTGACTGCACTGTTTTTTTTCACATATTGGTAAGGATAATTATAATTTATATCAAGAGTTACTCTTCTGAAAAAAATATCTTTGGATGATCTAGGGTGTCACTTTTTTTATGCAACCATGCACAACCAAACAAAAGCAATCAAAAACCACACTTAATCACATAAGCCAAAGATCGTAATCATGTTTAAGGGCTATTTTGTTTCCAAATTTATTGACAGCGTTAATTAGTTTACAGTATTGCCAGACAATTGGTAATCAAATTCCTGCAGAGATTGTTTCTTTAGTTTATTATCCATGGCCTTGGGTGCTTGACAATCAATCAGACAATAGAAATATATCTAGATCTAGAAAAGATAAGCTTGTCTGCCACTCGTTAAATTTCAAAGATAGCTGTAGACAGCCTTTGAATAATATGCGCACAATTTACAACTTGCTAACATTAGTTTCTCAATTGTAAAAGACGAAAGTGCATGTAACTCTTTCAATAGAATGTCAACGCTTTTATTTCCTGGAGCCATAGACCAGGAAAATCTTAAATCTAGTCTAGATCATCTAACACTAACAGCCAACTTTTTTCTGCTTTTGTATGTGAAACTGAAAAGGTTTCCTCCCAGGAGTGGCTGATATTCTCAAAAAGAATTAAAGAGAAAGAGAGGATATCTTCGAAAAAGATGGATCTGGTTGCATATATATTGATTCATACTTGGTGTAGCTTGGTTGCGTAAATGACACCAATTATCTAAGAAAGATAGAAATATTAATAATAATAATAATAATAATAATAATAATAAAACTTCTATAAATGTAGAATTCTTTACAGTTCCATTGAGACCACTGACTACTCAGCAGTTTACCCTCTTTAGTTATATATATATTTTCACCTTAACACAGCACACATAAACAAATGGAGCAGTTGATTTTTGTTTAAGATGTGTGGAGATGGACTCATACTCGCTGGTTCAGTCAAGTGATGTTGCTAAAGAGTTGTAACTGTGATGTGACAGATTTGAATGCGGAGAAAAAAATTGAAAAATTAAATCTTACTTTCTCTATATTATCCACTCATGAATACCAAAAAACTTAGCAGCAAAAAAGTATCTGCATAAACTCCACCTCAGTTTTTCCATTCTTTTTCTCTTGAAAATTTTACAATCCTTTTGTCTGTCTTCCTCCCTTGAACTTCCCGTTTTAGCACCACAGTCTCTTTATATGTCCAGAGTGACTTATTTCCAATGTTATTGATTTATTGAGGGCATATCTTTGTAAAGGGATCAGTTCAAAAACTGAGGTACTTAAATATCAAGCATTGGGCGCAACAACAATGAAATCCCATCAAGAATAGCTCGAGCGAAAAAAAAAATATTTTCCAGAGAATGAAATTGGTACAAACAAGTAAATACACCTCTATCTACATAGGAAGAAGAGTCTGAGTGCTATAATGAACCCATCGTGATGTATGGAATAGAAGCTTGGATAATTTCAAAGTGGTTACAAAAGAATCTAGAGGCAACAAAAAAATGTGCTTCCTAGGGAGAATGCATTGCATCTCATGAACTGCAAAGAAAAAGTATCAAATGTTACAAGAAGCTGACACAAAAAAAAAGATGATTTATAAATAGAATAAATAAACGCAAGGCAACCTTTTTGGCCAAGTGCTAAGAGAGAAATGTTGTGACAACTGGAATGATTGATGGAAAACGTAGCAGGGGAAAACAGAGATTGTTAGACTAACAATAATCTATGACAAGTGACAAATGCACTAAAAATGGCAAGTATCAGGATATGAGGGTCATGATCTTCTATGCTAAAGAGCATGGCACCTGACTGATTGATTGATACCATTATAATGCTAATAAATTGCAAATATGACTTGCTTTTATTGGCTTTACCTTTGTGATTTCAGTGCCAAGCTGTTAAACACATAATTATCTATGTGATCTCATACTTAAGTGCGATGCATTTTGCTATCCACCTGTAAATAATAAAGAAAAAAGTTCCATGGACACCATTTAAGAAAACCTGAGGTCATTCAAATAACCAATATCACCAGAACAAATAAGAAAAGAGCATTTCCAACCTGAGTGAAAGATTTGTCTCTGATGTTGTAAGGACCCACACAAGGCCTGCAGACTGAAAGTGCAGCAAAAATATCAGCATAAGGGTTTCTGGGATTAGCTTTTGATACGATTAACAAACTCTTCAACAGATTCTGGAAGATGCCGTGAAGGAAGATTACATCAAACTAACCCAATTCTCCTTGAGCAATACGGTACTCAAATTGCATGTACTAAAATAAAGTAAACATACAAATTTACACAAAGTTAGTATTTCTGAGTGATGACATTAACCTATTAATCTAGAGCATGCCCTCTAAGTTAATACGAAGGGAAAGTGTTTACGCTGACAATGAAGATTTTTAGGGCTAGATCTCATACATGCAGATCTGTATACAGTTTAATAAAACCAATTTGATATCGAGGATCTCGAAGTAAACTATCGTAACTCCTGTTTTGCAAATTTTACAAGAGGAACAAAAAACTTAATAACCTTGTAACTAATGGTCCAATATGATTCATTTTCACGTGAAATGTATTTGAAATATCTTTTCCCACTTTGGTCTTGTATTTTTGAGTTTAAATTGTAAACATTTTGTGTAATTCAACTTACGATATTTTATTCAACCAAAATTCACACGTAAACAATCGTATCTCAAGTTACGATAACCTTCATTGATAATTGTTCACATGTATACTATCGTATGTTATAGTTACGACAGTTCACGTTTAAATTCTATGTCTTATAGACGAGTTACGACAATAACAAGAAACAGTGTTAGGAAACAAAATAGCAGCAACACTTTTATAATTATTTTAAGCGTAAAATATGATTTTAATAAAAGTTTTCACATTTAATTTAAGGAAACATATTTTACTAAAAATGATTAAAGTATGTTCAGAATGTAATGATATGTATAAATTTCAGTTTACAGAGTCACACCACTGATACTTTCACGGGTGCATGAATGAGATATAAAATGCACATAATTTATTTTGAGAGTTATTAAGAACGACATCTGGGTAGAATCTTAGACTGAATATTATAGACGATGACAGAAATGGAAGACTAAATATAAGTACTATAGAGAAAAGAGGATGCATGGATATTATTATTTTTATTATTAAAATATAGGCCTACATGATATATAAATAAAGAACAAAGATAGGTACTTCAGAGATTAGACAGTTATCTTGAACCGTGTTTATTTTAAAAAAATCAATATACTATTTAAGTATCAAAACACACAACTTAATTGGAAAAAAGATTAACATAATTAAATCATGGACCTCAAGGGTTGGATTTAATTTTAAACAAGTTAAAAAACTGGTGATGGGTTTCAGGAAAAACTTGGCTTTTGCAGAGGGATTGAAGGTCATTATACTTGTCCATGTCTATGCCAGAACCCTTTCCGTTATTTAGAACTTAGAGCTGAATGTAGTTGAAGTGCCCCTTGGCCTGCACTTTCCGTATTCTTTTTGACATGTTGAGACGATGGTATTCACCATCAAAGTCATACTTGGATATGTACAAGATCGGAGTCTTGACTGGTCAACTTCAATGGTTTGATGTTAATAAACAGCTCCACCTTTGTTTTCATCTAGGTCAAAATTTTTCAAATTTGAGGCTATTTATTGGAAGTCGGAAAACTGAGATTCGTCAGGCTCCTTTACAATATTATTCTGTCTCAACTGCTTTGCCGCACTGCTAACACCTGCCCAATGAGGAGTGGTAGATCTCCAAATGCTTACTTACTCTTTCTATCGTTGTATGTACACTGTCATTCTCGTTCTTGATGTGGCCCTTTATAAAAAAAAATTGTGCTTAATTTCTGTAGAGTTGAATTTGTTCAATGCACACCAAAGCATCGCCAAAAGATATCTATTCCGGTTCTGCCCGCCACATGAATCTGAATAGAGTTTGACATGAGTCACGCCTTTCTCTCACTTGCACCAAGCAGATAATTTTAATCACATGAACCAGTCTCATTTGACCCTCTTGCAGCTATCCCTTTATGTCAAACATTGCAGATAGCTTGACCTGATCCAAGATTAAATTTAAAGATTGTATAAATTCAGTTTTCTCTTACAATACAGTGCTGATGCAATGGAATCAGGGTGTTATCTCTGAATAGCGCCCTCTCATATCAGGAAGAATATGACCATCACCATCTTTTTTCTCAAAGAGAGTAAATACAAACTGCTCGCTTATCCCCAGGATGTCCAAGAACATGGTTTTGCGTATAGCTTGCTTCAGTCCTGCTATTTCCAAATGGTGTTTTACGCTCTTCTAGCGCCTTGTCTTTTTGCTCGACTCTTCCACTTTGGTGCACACTTAACCTCTCTTTTTGTGAATGTCCCCATTATGCCAAAAGTAATTGAATACAGTCTCCCTGTGGTCCTTACCGATACGGTCTTGGCACCTCATTCTGCACTTCTCACCACATCCATCCTTCATTGTCTTTTTAAGAACCTGTCTGTTCTTTCTATTCACATAAGCTTCTCCTATATTTAAAGCTCTTTTTTCTTTTGCTGTCCTTATAATTAGCTTCATTACGTTTCCTCTTTCTACTCCTACTTGGAGACTCGACACCAGGGCTATCCAGAATGCTGGGAACCGGTGTATGTTCAGATGTTGAGGCTGCGTAGAAAATGTCAGCACATGAGGCATCGGTTGTGTCATTATGCTGACATTGAGTTTACCACTGAGTACACGACGAATGAAGGTGAATAAGACAATTGGTGGATGGCTGTGCATGCTCTGATTTTGCGTGTCAGGTGTAGGTGCCGCCTCTTGGTCACGACTACTGTCATTCTCGATTTCTTCTTCCTGAGTTTTGATGTTTGGCCTCAACTCAGTTTCCTGAGCTACGACTCAGGTGTGGTGTTTCTCTTCCTCTAGAAGCACAGTAGGGTGTCGAGTGCCTTGAGCTGGTACATAGTCCGGATCGTTGTCCAAGTAACCAATGATATATCACTGAGGCTTTCACTGGAGTCATACCTTGCATCATCGCCTTTCACACGCAATGTTCGCAAACTCACTTTCCTTTTTATACAAACAGGTCACTTGGCTTTCTTTGCCCGCAATGTTTTAATTGTTGCGAGAGTAAGATCATCTGAATCAGACGATTCGGCTTCCTCAAACTCTTTTTCCGCAAAATGAAAATTTTTAGGATCAAAATTTTTTAGTTCAAAAGGTGTGATTTCATACTGAGCTGAAAACAAACAGAAAGATGCAGAGAGAGCATAATGCTGGAGAGCGAGTGGAGATGAGTAGTTCGTAAGCACATTTGACCGTCTGGACAAAACAAGCTAGCAGAGTTTCTGCTGTGTGGGTCAAACACGAAATGAGTATCCAAGTGTTCGATGATTGACATTGAGAATGATGGCGTGCCAGGACCCAGGGTTAAGATCCCCTATTGGTGTATGTTGGAAATTGCTGTTTCGAAATTATAGTCTGGAGGAGTTTTAGCATTGCTATCAACTAATCCAGTGTATGATTCACCTGGAAGCACCTGGACCCTCAGCTCAAATATGTCGCAGACTTGTGGAAATTAAGTAACAAGAGAGAACTCATTTGAGCTACTGCTGAAGATTCTCGAATAAAGAGAATCTCCGTAGTTCAAGATTGCATCAGCGTCATTACTGGTCCATGATGTCACAGATTTGATGCCATGATACACCATAGAAGCCAGGGAATTACAGGTGCACTGCCTTCCTAAGTTTTCAAAGATGAGATCAGCTTGGTGGCATGTATCGGTAACAGACATCGTGTCCTGAAAAATGAGAGAATCGGACTTTTAGAAGGAGTCGATTTGTATAGTACATGAATAAAACTGGTACTACGGTACTTTCATTGATGGATGTAAAATGAATGTTGTGCAAATGTAAAGTATGAGCTTAACACAGAGTAGATTTCAACAAAATGAAAGTAGCGGTTAGCATTACAGAACTCAAATTGGCTAGCCTTTCATCATGGCTTGAGAAATTATCTGAAGTTGTTTTAAAAGTGATTGTCGAATGCCAGTGGTAAGAAAAATCACTTGCTGCATTCAGTAGATAAAAGTCTTAAAGTGTTTAATCAATTATTTTCATCGGTTGTTTCAGAGTCACATAACAAGTGTACAAAATCATTCATGAATGAGTCTTGCAAAAAATAACTATCTTTGAGATAAAAAATCTGACAAATCGAAAAAAAATATTTGTTAATCTATAATTTACTGTTACGAATGAATCAAAGAATCCTAAGGGAGAATAAAGAATTTAGAAACAAAAACGAAATATTAAACATACTCAAGTGATTTAAGTCGGGGAAGTCTTGATTGCAAATCCGCAGGATACCTTACTATTTAGTGTCTTCGTTCATGGAGTCATAATGCTTGCATGAGTGTGTTCAGGTTGATGTTTGATTGCCGCTGGTACGAAGAGAATTGGAAAGAGCAAAATCTACTCCCAAAGCTATACAGATTGAATAGACAACATGGGCGTTTCGGGGGTGGAGAACGTGTGATTGTCAAAGATGAAAAATTTTAATAAAGGAGGATTATCTTTGGTTCATCGAGTCCACGGTTGTCACAGCGGATATCACACTTACTGAAAATTATTGTGAAAGATGAGTTTAGCCAACCCAACGGTTTAAAATATGGTATAGAAGTTCCTCTTGCAGTTCAGGAAGTTCAGCATATCTTTGTATCCTCCATCTTTGGTTCTATTGCTTACTACTTAAGGTCATAACATTGGATCGATAGATGTGTCAGCTAAGGCACGCTGACAATAGCCATATTTCGCAGATTGAGTTACGTACTGTAAGCAAGAGTCATAACGTAACAAACACGTGGTTTCCCTAGTGAAGTGTGCAAATCAGCCTGCGTTGTTTACATCGAAAGCCGCAAGCGAGTGAGAGACCTGGTCAGTCTGGTCAGCTGTTTAGACCAGTGAAATCTGCAGCTGCTGGTAAAACTGTCTCGGATCATGTGATGGTTATGTAATGTAACTGTGAGCATTCAGTGGAGCAGTGGAAACGCTCTCCATAGCGCGCTTGCACCTTGTCCAGGCTAGTACTCAGTACCGGTAGCATTAGATCATCGCTGGCAGTCATCATGTAACCCTTACATAACAGTTACGTTCTCGGTGAGAGGGCTAGCAAGTTTGCGAAAAGCGATTCTGCTACGTACCGCTGGGTGGGAGAAGTTAATGAAAATGATGTCGGTCAGTCTAAAAATATTACGTCGTAGTCTAGCTTAGGGCCCGTAAGCCTCTCCTGCCTCTGACTATTATCTTTCTCGAAGATAACCTTTGAGTGAAATGGCTTAAGATCCTCAACTTTTTCTAAACGATAGCCCTAACGTCAATGTTATTAAATTTGCTAACGAGCATCCGGGCTCCTAACAAAATAAGAAGTAACTAATTACTAGCAAAGCCTGTTTAATCTGTTTTTGTTTTCCCCTGGAAATAAGTTCAGCTTTCTGTTAGATTTGAAATCTCTCAACTATATATATATATATATATATATATATATATATATATATATATATATATATATATATATTTGTGGACTTTCAAATTTCTGAGGCAAAAGGCTTGTGAACCACTGAACCAAATGACTTCAAATTTTGTAGGATACCTAATCTATAGTGGTAAGATGCACATCTATGAAAAAAAAAAGTGTGAAGTCTCTGTAGTTTTGTTTGTTTGAAATTTTATTGTTTACTCATTTGAATACCCTTTAATGGCCCACAAACGCCATAGTCAAACTTTTTAAAGCCAAACGGAAGTGGCCTATTGAGCGGCATACTGAACGGCAATTCACACACTTATCAATGTCTCAATCCGTACGATATGTGGCCAAAACACAGGACAGACCTTTCCGAACAATTGATGCTGTTCAAAATTAGCAAAGAATCTAGATCTAGATCTAGATTAGATCGTCATCAAGTAAGAATGACAAGTCAGACTCAGAGTCAGATAATGCAAGATCTAGATCTAAAAATAGAAAAAGACGAGGCAACAAACGTTAGTATCATTTGTTAATCCAAAACTAGGCCAAGTGTTCTTGCAGGAACGTTTGACCTTATTATTTTCACAGGGCTCGGATTTTGTTCATTCTTGCATGATGTTCTTGTGCTTCTTGTAATTTACAAATTTATAACTCGTCATTACACCAAGAAAAACTTACTTAATTCAAACCTCTCTTTCTCTCTCTCTCTCTCTCTCTCTCTCTCTCTCTCTCTCTCTCTCTCTCTCTCTCTCTCTCTCTCTCTCTCTTTCTCTGTGTAACTCGTTCATGTCTATTCATATATGCTATTCTCAACATCTTCAGTGATAATCTGACGGAGATCTTCAACCTCTTCTTCATTTTGAGAAGATCACCAGCCACAGACTAAAGAACTTGAGACAATGTGCTTTTGAAAGGGAATCCTTACCATCTACTGAGTTTTGAAGGGTGACGTGATTAGAACCAATGTGACGCATCACCCTAGTTAAGGGATTTTGCCCTGATGTGTAAGTTGATTTTCTTTTCTCAAGAATTTTTAAACTAGTTTAAATTCATGTGATCATTAATTTTGATACCATAGCAATAAGATAAGTTATAAAGGTAAAAATGAATTTAAAGCTAATTTAATATTGAGCTATAAGAATGTGATTTTCAGCTCAGCACTATATGATGTAACTGTGTAAACCTCGCCTCCATTCTCACTCTTTCTTTTCTCTCCCATTTCTGTCGATCTGTCTTATCCTGGGCTGAGGCTATGAGGATTTTCTTCTTTTCCCTTGTCCTATATCCTTTATCATTTTTCCCCATTTCTGTTTTTCACTTCATATTAAGACATTAGCTCTAAACTCTTATTAGAGCTGGCTCACCAGAGTCAAACCTTTTTTTTCTTTTCCTCCCAACTCTTGAGGCTTTTATGTGAGGGATATGTGGACCCAAGGGTGCAACTAGCCAATTTTGGAAGGGAGGACCTCGGGGTAGTAACAATAATTCTAATTCAGGTTAATTCGAGTCACTTGTGGGATTGACTGACAGTGACAAGAATAGCATTACATGAAAGAATATATTTGTGAACTTCTCTTCCTATATTTTTAGTTAAATAACTTTGTACAGTGCTATCTTTAGTTATTTACTTACATGCATCTTTATGTAAGTCGCCATGTAGCGATGTATTTTCTGGCTTATTTTTACTTCAAATTTCATAGAGGGTTAGAACGACAGAGAGAGAGAGAGAGAGAGAGAGAGAGAGAGAGAGAGAGAGAGAGAGAGAGAGTGAGTGAATCGAAAGTCCAAAACGGCGGCCACCTAAGAGGTAGCCTATGGATCAAAGAGCTATGTTGGTCCTAGCGAAAATAATTAGGTCAACGTTCTTGCTTGAACACTGGGCTAGTTTTAGATTGGAACACTGTCTAAGTGTCTTGTTCTACATTTAGGTAAAGCCATAGGTCATACACAGCGAAAACAAACACGGCCCAACATAGCTCTTCGATCCATAGGCTACCTCTCAGAGAGAGAGAGAGAGAGAGAGAGAGAGAGAGAGAGTCGAAAGTCCAAAACGGCGGCCACCTGAGAGGTAGCCTATGGATCGAAGAGCTATGTTGGTCCTAGCGAAAATAATTAGGTCAGCGTTCTTGCTTGAACACTGGGCTTGTTTTCGATTGGAACACTGTCTAAGTGTCTTGTTGCCTCGTCTTTTTTTCTATTTTTAGATTAAAAACATATCAAACTTTGATGCACCAACACTTAGCCCCCCTCTCCCTCCCTCACTCCCCCTCTCTCTCTCTCTCTCTCTCTCTCTCTCTCTCTCTCTCTCTCTCTCTCTCTCTCTCTCAATATATATAAAGCCATTTTAAAATTAATACAAAGGTATATAAATTCACACTGTAAGAAAAAACACGTCATGGTTGTGGTGGTCAGGATTGTGGTGGTAGTAGTAGCAGCAGCAGTGGATGGAAGAGGAGAAGAAGAATAAGAAGAGCAGTAATAGGAACCATAACCGTTACAGACAATCAATTAGGTGCCGTGCTCTATAGAGGAGGCGATCATGACCTTTTATTACTTAACTATATTAAAATTTAAGTTATTTTTGTTTTAAATATTTCATTATATAATCCCCTAGTTTTAAATGTTACAAAACTTAAAACCATTTTTAAAGAAACTCAAGTCCCAGGTATATAGATTGCCGATTTTAGTCGAGACGCTTATAAAACAAGCCTTTTCAGTTGAATATTGCTTACCCGATCCGCTGGTTAATCAGCACACTGTTACGATGACGTTTGTTTATAGCTATCTAGAGCAACTCCTTCACAGTCAAAACAACCTCGTTCTCAATCTAACATGGAGAGGACGTGTTTTTCTTACAGTGTGAAAATCATCGGTCTTGCTGGGACTCATCGGCCTACTTTTGGATTAACAAAAGATACAAACGTTTGTTGCCTCGTCTTTTTATCCTAGTCTTTATTTGGCTAAGGTGTCACCCCCCGTATTAATCTTTCTTTTTTGTGATTCTTATTCAGAAGTAAAACGTGGGTCCTTGTTTGAATCCTCAAAGCTTTCTTATCACCCAGTTACTATTTCTCTTGATAAGCTTTTAAAGAGAACAGGGAAAATATGTTGACTGGAGTAAAAACCTAATTTATGAATATGTGTAAAAAATCTTATGTGAATTATCAATTGTGCTTTATTGTAATGCAATGTAAGCTGAAAGTAAAACAGATTAAAGTTCAATTAACAGGCAATGCCCTTATATGTATTATCTCTTTTAATGAAAATATCATATTCGTTTATGTTATATGCGTACGTTTCATTGATGTTATTTTTAAAAGACTGTATTATGTGTCTTTTTTTAGGAAACAATGTGTATTATACAATTATTTATTTTTATATTTTTATAATTTGGATTTCTCTGAATAAACTCAGATAACACTCTTTTTTCTCTGCCTTTGTTATTTTTGATAATGTTCCTGTTTTTAATACCTCCCACATTCAATACATTAAGAGTTCAAACCCAAAGGTTTTCATATGTGTTTATGGTATTCATCAAGTGATTTCAATTCATTACAATTTGCACAGATCTGTCATTTTTATACAAAAGAAATATTGAACTCCATTTAAAGTAATAGAAACATAAACTCTATTATCGAATTGATAATGCGTGGATGGTATGTGTTGGGAACATAACATGGAATAGCCAACGGCCACATAGATGGTGAATCAATATTGAAGAATTAAATAGGGGTGAGAAAAACCTCTATACTTCTATCTCTATAAACAAGCATAATAACAAAATATCATTACAATAGAATAGAATTCGAAATAAAAAAAAATATCAAAACGGTAGAATCGAACTCGATTTTTTCTTTCTCTATACTAATACAATACCAATGCTGTAGAATCGAAATGATCTCTATAAATCATCCAAATAATACCATATTATCAAAATATAATCGAATTTGAGACCGGAGTAAAAAGTGCTCTTATATATCCTTTTCATAACATTTTTTTCGATTTTTTAAGTAATAATCATAATATTCCTCTTGGCTATGAGAACTGTCCATAGCATTATTTACAGATATTGTTCTATTTCCACTCCCTTTAGTAAGACATTCTGCTTCCACTGTTATAGCTAATCTTGATTTAGCCAAGCAGGATATAGCTGGTAACACTCAGCGGCTGCATATATTGAATTTTATAATTACATGTTGTTAATATAACAAAAATTACACGATTTTTTTTTGGGGGGGGAGGGGGTTGAGTGAGTGATCAATAAGCTTTTTAACTTGAGTTGGAGCAAATCTTTACGATTGGACTGATGATCGAGATATAGAGATAAAAGACCTGGGACGGGCCAAAAAGATGATAGTTACTGTGAAATGTAAGGAAAGAGAATTAAGCAGGTACATGGTCACTAACGCCAACCGGCACGACACTCCATAATGGTTTCTAAGAGGAAAAAAATAAAAAAATTGGGTTTTAAGATAATTTCTCAAAAGAAAAATATACGAATAAAACATTCACTATTACTTCTCGCTAGATAACCTAATTTCGATTGAAAGGTTTGAAATTGGATAAACTTTGGACCTTGATATTTTTGCAATTAGCTTAATTCATGTTCTAGGTCTACCTAGATCTATACCGGGATTGAATTGTTGTTGAAACAATAAGAGAGTGACCGCCACCCTTTATGATTTAGGGATGGCGGACGATTCAAGAGCCCAAGAGGCTATGGAAATCACTCTAAAGGATCTAGACAATCAAGAGTTTGACACAAATGAAATTATGATAACTTATAGGAAAGAGAGCTACCCAGTGTAGTTAGAATGATATTCAAGTAACTCTGAATAGAACGACTGGACCAGCCGGGGCAGAGGAGGATAATTTTTACCAAGTTTATAGACTTGAGGATCCTACACGCTGGTTCCTTATAACAAATAAACCTGAAGCTGACTTACTAAACAATACAGCAAAAGCAGTCAACAATCAACCATTCTCTTTGCACTTTAAAAGAAGAGAAAAAGAAAACTTAATTACAAGAATATTATAGGCTCCACCCAAACTAAAATTAGAAGTCATAAATTGTAAAGAGAAATCTAGGGCAACAGGCAGCAGTGAGCAGACCCGAAGACGCTAAAGACAGCAATTGAATAGACCCAAAAACGTACCCCATTGTGTAAAGTTAAATTTTAGAGACAGTAAAACTGTTAAATAAATGTTATGGTTAGTTGTAATAAGAAATCGAAGACAGCATTGTTGCTGGTGCAATATTACTGAACACTGGCCCTACAAATGTTCGAAAAGAGGGGGAGAGAAGGACAAAGTAGAAAGTGTGTTGGAGAAGCGAGAAGTGCAGAACGCAGCTCACCCGAGAAGTTATGTGAGCGCGCTGTCAGGCGGAGAGAGTATCGGAGGAGACGAGGTATAACTGAAAAGCTCACAACACAAAGAAGGCATGAAAGATTAACCAAAGAAAGTTGAAAAGAAGGAAAAAGATGGAGGAGAAATAGAGGAAAGCATAAAGAACACTGTAATCGTTTGGACCACAGGAAAGAGAGGAGACTAAGAAATTGGCAACTCTAACACAGAAGGCTCTGACCTGACTTTCCAAACACCCAACGCTAGAGTCGCTACTGACACAAAATCAGAAAACAAAGAGAAAAGCACACTTAGGAAAGGATTCACTAGAATGAAGCAAGATGCGTTGATTAAATATAACTTAGCCAACAAGCCCAAAAAGGGAGACTGTTAAAAATTCTATTCTCCGGTGCCAAATTGTTTTTATGCTATTTATAGAGTTTGAAATATTAGAATTGGATTCCCCTTTGTCTATCTCTATAAATAGCATAATTTCAATATGGCCGCCCGTTAATTCTATTTTGAGAATCTCTAAAAATAGCAAAATTCCAATATGGTCGCCGAATAATTCTATTTCGGCAATCTCTATAAATAGCATAACTCTGATATGGCCGCCGGTTAATTCCAATTTGGCAATCTCTATAAATAGCATAATTCCAATATAACCGCCGGCTAATTCTTTTTTCGCAATCTCTATAAATAGCATAATTCCAATATGGCCGCCGGGAAATTTTAATTTTTTCCATCTCTATAAATAGCATACTTCCAATATGGCCGCCGGTTAATTCTAATTTGGCAATCTCTATAAATAGCATAATTCCAATATGGCCACCGGTTAATTCTATTTTGGCAATCTCTTGAAATAGCATAATTTCAATATGGCTGCCGGTTAGTTCTAGTTTGGCAATACCTTCAAATAGCATAAGTTTAATATGGTCGCCGGTTAATTCCAATTTGGCTATCACTATAAATAGCATAATTCCAATAAGGCGGCCAGTTAATTCTAATTTGGCATTCTCTATAAATAGCATCATTTCAATATGGCCGCGGGGAAATTTTGTTTTGGTAATATCTATAAATAGCATAATTTCAATATGGCCGCCGGTTAGTTCTATTTTTGCAATCTATATAAATAGCATTATTTCAATAAGGCCGCCGGGAAATTTTTTTTTCCACCTCTATAAATAGCATAAATCCAGTATGGCCGCCGGCTAGTTCTTTTTTTCGCAATCTCTATAAATAACATAATTCCAATATGGCCGCCGGCAAATTTTATTTTTTTCCATCTCTATAAATAGCATAATTCCAATATGGCCGCCGGTTAATTCTATTTTGACAATCTCTATAAATAGCATAACTCCAATATGGACGCCGGTTAATTCTATTTTGGCAATCTCTAAAAATAGCATAATTCCAATATGGTATCCGGATATTTCTAATTTGGCAATCTCTATAAATAGCAAAATTCCAATATGGCCGCCGCGAAATTTTTTTCCATCTCTATAAATAGCATAATTCTAATAATGCCGCCGGTTAATTCCAATTTGCAATCTCTATAAATAGCATAATTTCAATTAGGCCGCCGGTTAGTTCTATTTTTGCAATCTCTATAAATAGCATAATTTCAATATGGCCGCCGGTTAGTTCTATTTTTGCAATCTCTATAAATAGCATTATTTCAATATGGCCGCCGGGAAAATTTTTTTCCACCTCTATAAATAGCATAAATCCAATATGGCCGCCGGCTAATTCTTTTTTCGCAATTTCTATAAATAGCATAATTCCAATATGGCCGCCGGCTAATTCTTTTTTCGCAATTTCTATAAATAGCATAATTCCAATATGGCCGCCGGTTAATTCTATTTTGACAATCTCTATAAATAGCATAACTCCAATATGGTCGCCGGTTAATTCTATTTTGGCAATCTCAAAAAATAGAATAATTCCAATATGGTATCCGGATAATTCTAATTTGGTAATCTCTATAAATAGCAAAATTCCAATATGGCCGCCGCGAAATTTTTTTCCATCTCTATAAATAGCATAATTCTAATAATGCCGCCGGTTAATTCCAATTTGCAATCTCTATAAATAGCATAATTCCAATATGGCCGCCGGTTAATTCCAATTTGGCAATCTCTATAAATTGGAATCGAACTGTTATTTTTCTATCTCTACAAATCGCATAATTTCAAAATGGCTACCGAAAGATTCTAATTTGTCGATCTCTAGAAAAAGCATAATTTAATTATGGCCGCCGGGGAATTCTATTTTATCAATAATTATAAGTAACATAATTCCAATATGGCCGCCGGTTAATTCTATTTTGGCAATCTCTATAAATAGCATAATTCCAATATGGTCGCCGGTTAATTCCAATGTGGCAATCTCTATAAATTGGAATCGAACTGAAATATTTCTATCTCTACAAATCGCATAATTTCAAAATGGCTGCCGAAGGATTCTAATTTGTCGATCTCTAGAAATAGCATAATTTAATTATTGCCGCCGGGCAGTTCTATTTTTTCCATCTCTATAAATAGCATAATTTCAAGTATGCCGCCATGGAATCGAATTCTACTGTTTCGAACTTTATAAAAAGCCTATAATCAATATCGTCAATGTGGAACCGAATTATAGTGTTTTTATCTCTATAAATAGCCTAATTTCAATGTGTCCGCCGGGGAATTTAAAGGGATAGGGCCGTATAATTATTCAAGGATGTCAAGATCAAGCAGGATGCTTCTATTAAAAAAAAGCACGTAGAATCTGAGGTCTAAGGAACAGAGAGGTAAATAAACAAATTTAAAGGAAAATAACCGAAAAACTGACCGGAAATTAAGGTAAAACAATGAACTCCACCCATAAATGACTCAAAATAGAGTGAGAAAGGGCAAAAAATTGTAACATTAAAAACCAAACTGTAAATAACCAATTTTAAACTTAAATAATAAATTAAAGAAATAGGGCGGAAAACGGCAATCAGTGCTGTATTACCTGACATATCGCGGCTGAGACTACAACAGTTACACTTAAAAAAAAAAATACAAGTAGAGCACGGAATATTTTTGATAGAAGAGACTCATAGCTAAAGCTGAGAGCATTAAATTTTACTAACAAGTAGAAAAGAGAGGGTGAGGTGGTGAACAGATGAATGGTACATTAGCAGAGAGAGAAAAAGAGAGAGAAGGAGAGAGAGAGAGAGAGAGAGAGAGAGAGAGAGAGAGAGAGAGAGAGAGAGAGAGAGAGAGAGAGAGAGAGAGAGAGAGAGAGAGAGAGAGAGACAGACAGACAGACAGAGAGACAGAGAACTAGGGGCTCGACAAGTTGCTGTGACAAAGCTAATTTCTAGATCCCAGCATCTTTTTTGCCAAACTGAGGAGATCTAGAAGTAGATTCTAGATTTAAAAAAAATGGTTCTTTGAAAACATTTTAAAATGTTTTTAGTATCTAGCTGTAAGACTTTGGGGACACAACAAAATTTGAGCCAGCATGGCCACTTTGTTCGGTTCTTTTCAACTCTTACAATCTTGTAATCATCAGGCTATCACCAATCGTATTCTGTTGATCTTCGTCGTCAAAGCCGTTCTTCTGGTTGTTGTTGTTGTTGTTGTTGTTGTTGTTGTTGTTGTTGTTGTTGTTGTTGTTGTTTTCCTTCTTCTTCATCTTCGACAAGTACCACTACCAGAATGACAAAAGAGAGATCAAAGAGGGTTTCCTTCCCTACACTAATCTAAATTGGATACTACAGTGATGATATTGTATAATTATGCTGGCATATGAAGATAAAAACACAAGAATTCGTTTCTGCAGAGATGATCTTGTTTTACTATGCTGATTTATACAAAAAGAAACACATGTATTCGATGTTATGTTAATTCATGGCGATAGAAACACTTGAATTCGGTTATACAGTGATAATGTTGATTTATTATGCTGGTTTATACAGGAAAAAAATCTAGAAAAATCTAAAGTAATGATTTTGTATTGTTATGCTGTTTTATACTGATAGAAACACTAGGATTCAGTGATGGTATTTTATTATTATGCAGGTTTATGGATATAGAAAAACTAGAATTTGATTCTACATTGATGAAATTGTATTCTTAAGCTGGTTTAGAGAGATAGAAACGCTAGAATCCGATTCTACAATGATGGTTTTGTATTATTTTGCTGTTTTATGGATATAAAAAGCTAGGAATTTAATTTACAGTAATGATTTTGTATTATTACGTCGGGTTATAGATAAAAAAAAATTGAAGTCTGTTGGAAAAAGGGAAAGTTGGTGAAAAGGGACGAAAATGATATTTGTGATTTGTCCTTTGAAAAAAAGGATATAAGTTTAATATATTTTAAGTAGAAATCCAACAATGAAGTTAGAAGTAAGTACAACCTGATAACAAAGTTCTATCTGTGAAAGGAACAGATAGATTTTATTGTGATTTAACATGCAAGTAAAGAGAAAGACATTTTTTCCCCAGGTTGTGGTAGATTTAATCCACAAATATATTTATTCTGCAGAGTGCTTAAAAGTAATATCAATTACTATTATAAAAATGACGGATGGTAAACTCTGTACAATGAATTTAAATCACTTAATGAATAACATAAACATTTACGTAAACTCTGAATGTATTGAATACAGGAGTTATGCAGAGTGTTATACAGAGTTTATTCAGAGACATGCAAATTATAAAAAAAATAAATAAATTTCTAATACACACTGTTTCACAAAAGTATTTGAGTTAATTTAATCTCATTAAGATCTGACATAGATTTTGGTAATCATCCAAATAGAACACACTTTACAGATTTATTTAAAAGTAAAATAAAACATTTTAAGAAAATCTTTCTAAACTTGCAATAAATATAACTGAACAAATGTTGTTGTTTTTTTTGTTTTTGTTCTTTTTTATCTACAATTAAACCTCTTATCAATTAAGGAAAATGGAGGAATTCCTCTCCCGTTCAAGATTATCAATCATTTTTAAAGGGAAATTTTCGCATAAAGAAACAAAAAAATTTTTTCGCTCATTCACAGACACATTCTAGGATGTATTTCGTCGTATGGCTATAGAGTGTCGATTTATTCAAGTGTCCACCATTCAGACAAAATTGTTTTTCCTGGATTGATTTAACAGACAAAATCAACAAAGTCCAAAACGGCAGCCTCCTGAAAGGTAGCCAATGGATCGAAGAGCAATGTTGGGCCGTGTTTTCTCTGTGTATGACCTCTGGCTTGTAATTAACTAAATCTAGAACAAGACACTGTTGAGGCAACAAACGTGGGACCGTTTTTCAATCAGTTTCAGCATTAGAAAAAAAATTTAATTAAAAAAACAAAAAACTATCTGGGTTATGTGCTCATGTGGGCGTGTGGCTGTCATTGGGTTTTCACTTTTTCCTCCCATTGTTTTGCTTTCACCCTATACGTTTTTTCGAACGATAAGCGCGACTGAGTCTACTGGCTGATGCAATATGTCGCGACATGTCGCTCAGTGTATTGACCCCGTGACCGCGTGAGCTCAAGATTTCCGAAACTGACGCACCACCCCTTGGTTTCCAACTGCGTGTGTGGTATGTAAGAAATACAGCGCAGAATGCCTCTACATAGAATTATCTTGTGCAACGCCTAGCATTCCTTGTGTGGGTATGGTGGGTCTAAGACACATAATAGAGTATTTTAAAAATAACATCAATGGAATTTATGTAAATGATATAAACAAATATGACATTGTTACGTATGTTGATATATTAAAAGAGATAATACATGTAAGATCATTGCCTATTAAATTATCTTTAATGTGTTTGACTTTCAATTAACATTGCATTACAATTAAACACATTTGAAAATTCACATCAGATTTTTTCCTAACGTTCATTAATTAGGCTTTTGCTCCAGTAAACATATTTTTTCTTGTGCTCTTTAAATGCGGTATGAAGAGAAATAGAAACTGGATGCTAAGAAAGCTTTGAGGATTCAAACAAGGTCCCACGTTTTACTTCTGAAAAGGAATCACAAAAAAGAAAATTAATATGGGGGTGAAATCTGAGCCTAATATAAGTAATAAAGACTAGGTATTTGTTAAATTTTAAATATATTGTATTTAAAATAAATCAGATATACTTTAAAGACAGTTATGATAAGAATTACACAAAATTATTTGATTCAAGAGCAAATTTAATTACATCAAGAACTAACATAGATTTTCGTATATATCTAGATAGAACATACTTTACAGATTTAGATAAAAATAAATCTGGATATTTTTAGAAAATCTACCTAACAATACAATAAATATAACTGAACAAACTTTTTTTTTGGTTGTTGTTTGTTTTAAATCTACGATTAAACCTCTTATTAATTAGGGACAATGGAGGAATCCTCTCTTCCGTTCAAGATTTATCAATCATTTTTAAGGAGAAATTTTTGCATAAGGGAACAATATTTTTTTTACTCATCCACAGACACATTCTAGGATGTGTTTTGTCGAATTACGACTCATCAGTGTTCCTGGTCCATGTAGTTCTTGAATGACTCAATTTTTCAGTCCTCCAGGTCTTTCCTTTCTCTTATCTTGTCTCCTGAACATGGAGATCCTTAGCTTTACAGGCCTAGGCTCTCTTCCAGCTATTCTTCCTGGACTGGTCTTTGCGGCTTCTGCCTCTGTGATCTCGAAATATAATATCATGACAGGATTTATTACATGTTTTTTTTTATACCCCTCCCCTTTTTTTAATCTTCAGTTCCTGATCTATATTGTTCTTGTGCACATCAATGTTTCAGTGTTCCGGGCCTTTTTCTTACCTGTCCATGACTATCTCTAGCTTAAGGCTCGGAAGTATCTCTTCCAGTTTCTCTTCGTGGTCTTTAAGTTCAGGTCTTTGCATCTCCACTTTTTGTGATCTCTAACCATGATATCATGATCAGAATTATTATAAAAATGGAGAAAACAAATTGAAAAAGAAAATACAAAAAATATTTTCATTCAAATTGTGTGTATATGAAGTATTGAAAAGAAATGGGATTATTTGTCAGAAAATATTTTTTTATGCTGGAAAACAAAGCGTCTAAGCTAAAAGCAGGAAAAAAGTATCTTACCTAAATCAGTTTATAAAAGCCCTGGCTGGGAAGGAAAAATTCAGCAAGTTTTCGTTAGTAATACATCAAAGTAAAAATGACAGGAGAAAAAAAAAAAACGCCTTAAGCTGGACTACGACGTAATATATTTTTAGACTGACCAACATCATTTGCATAAACTCCTCCCACCCAGCGGTACGTAGCAGAATCGCTTTTCACAAACATGCTAGCCCTCTCACCGTGAACGTAACTGTTATGTAATTGTTACATGATGACTGCCAGCGATGCTTTAATGCTACCGGTACTGAGTACTAGCCTGGACAAGGTGCAAGCGCGCTATGGAGAGTGTGTTTCCACTGCTCCACTGAATGCTCACACAGTTACATTACATAACAATCACATGATCCGAGACAGTTATACCAGCAGCAGCAGCAGATTTCACTGGTCTAAACAGCTGACCAGACTGACCAGGCGTAACGCTCGCTTGCGGCTTCCGATGTAAACAACGCAGGCCGATTTGCTCACGTCACTAGGGAAACCACGTGTTTGTTACGTTATGACGCATGCTTATGGTACGTAACTCAATCTGCGAAACATGGCTAATGGCTCTTTATGGACACGGCCAGTGTATTACATCTACTTCGTGACAAGTGAACCATCGCACATGCTCTGAATTTCATCCATATTCTTTATTCTTTGTCTTTGGTACATGTACAAAGAAGCAAAAAATACATTGTGTATTAAACAAGAAATAATTTTAATGATAACCAATTCCTTCTTTCAAACGTCAGATAGTGTACTTAGGCTTCTAGAGCCTCTCGTGATCGGCAAAAACAGGCAATAAATGGTTTCAATGAATGTAGAAATAAATAAGTAGTAATTTCTGTGGCTAAAATAAATGACACCTTACCCACACAATTTTTTTTTTCCTTAAGAATAACATTGGCTTACAAAAATACAGTTCATAAGCAATATAGATCTACAGTATGCAATTGTAATTACCAACAGCTCTATTATAATTACATTCTAAGATAATCAGAAAATTAATTTCAGAATTTTACAGCCGCATACAATCGTATCTCGAGTTATGAGCTAAAATATCTCAAGTATACTATAGTAAGCCAAATTTCGATAGTATACGTTATGGATTTTCACGGAGCTCAAGATACAATATTTTAATTAATTGTAGTTACGAGGTCATAATTAATGATATGACTCACAGGTTTTGTCACAACATGCGCATGGTAATTGTCTGAATTTTGCCGAAAAATCTCGATTTCTGAAAAAATTCGACTTACGATAGTTTACGTTGCGCCCCTCGATATCATGGTCAGTGAAGGCAAGGCAGTGTTTACTAATTTCAGAAAAGATGAAACTAAAAAAATTGGATCTTCTCTGACCTAACACAAAAAAAGGATATGAATTTCTTAAGATCATTTTCACAGAAATCTGAATGATGACTGACTCAAGATTACAGAGATTGCTGTGACTACATGGAAGTACAAGGTAATAAATCTTGTCAGTCATTGCTTAAAATTGAAAACAAAAACTGCGGTGAAAAAAGGTGAATGAAAAAAAAAATAATAAAATCATATTGATGTCTCGTATCTTTGATTTTATTCTGTTGATAATTACTACAAATACGTGAATATTGGATTGAATGAAGGGAATTCTATAATGAATAAAAATATTAACAGTGTATTTATAGATATCCATTATATTTCATTGCAGCAATCTTTTACATACATTTTCCAGAAGAAGGGAAAAAAAAAACATTTATTTTATAGATAATTGTACATTCAGCTACTTCATTAGTATTTTCCATACAATAAATAAAAGATGGCTTTTCATGATTTTCAGAACGAAAAGTTGTACAAAAAAAAGTTATAAAACAGAAAAGAAACAAAGGATTTTATATCACAGAAAAAATATAATAAAAAGTTAAACAAATCGTAAGCAATGAAGGGTACATAAATTTCCACGAGTTGCTTGGAACAGAATTGTATAAAATAGGCTTACTTTTTCATTACCTTTTTTTTTTATTTCAAATAGTTTAGTTTTAAAATATGTGATTGTGAAATTATTTGTGCCTTAAGATTTTTCAGCCTTCAAAGAAGAGAAAAATCGGCACAAAGGATAATTAGGATGGGCCTGATCATCACCTTCAGATTCAAATCTATGACCTAAATAAACAAGTCATCTAGAAAAAGTTTTATAGCTTCCAAAATGCTTGAGATGGTGAAAGGAACTGACAGAAGGTCAAGAAACAGGGATTTCATTAATTGTGTATAAATGTACTTCTAGATTTCCAAAAGTCTATTCAAAATAAAACTCAAAGGGAATTTTTTTTCTACAAAATGTGAAATTGTTATCACTCGAAAAACTATCAAAAGGCTGAAATATTAAAATAATCTTTGCCATAACGGATAAATAAATTAGATTTAATTTTAATCTAGATCTGCCCTAAATTCCAAATTTTTTTCATTGGAATCAACACTTTCAAAAATTCTCACACTGATACAATGGTTCCAGTCTACAGCTGTACCAAACAATGGTGCCATTTCATGCTGAGTAGCTGATGTAATGGTTGCTAACACATGGCCTATACCACTTCTTAAATCTCACCTAATCAACAGTAATACAAAGACTCTTGATATTCAATTTGAAGTTGTCAGTAGCATCTAAAACGAACAAAATGTTACAGTTGTCATGTCAATTTTTGCCCCTTGTCAAATAAGTTTATTATTTAAATTCAAGAAGATAAAACATGCTCTTATAGAGAGGCCCAACTAAGCATATGCCACAACAAAATGTAAATAAGCCAAAGAGGACCATTTTGTCTTAGGCTAATATGTTAATTTCCTGTTGTTCCTGACTCATGTCAGTGAACTAAATGTAGATGCCACAGTATACTGTTTTCTTGTTCATAACTTTGCTACCTGTGAAGCTAGCACCGTCAAATAAACTGCAACATCACATGAATTCAATAATAAAGGCTGCATTTAAAGCACTGCAGGAAATATATTTGATAGAAGAGAGTCAGATGATTCTGATGATCAACAAATCAAAATTAATACTTTACTTTAATGAATAACTCTGCTTTCTGTGAGCTAAAAATGTCAAATCAAATGCAAAATCACACCAATACTGACATTTCGGTATTAACTGCTCAGTAGTTTTTTTATAAAAACATAGACATAGTCCTTGGTGATAATCTGCAACCTCGTACCAGCGGAAAAAAAAATATGACGGTGTAGTTTACACCTTAAAAACTAGAAACTTTTTAAAATGATGAAAAATTAGCTGCTACTATTGCAGAATCACAAAAGACCAATAGATAAGACCCTACAGTAGACCATTTAAGAATTTTTTTATATTAAAAGAATCGAAGTACATATATCTGCAGCTGCCGCCTTACCAGGTAGGAAGTGTTTGAGTTATAAATAGACAATTGATTCCCAAAAAGTTCGTACCATGTACATAAACATCTGTTGTGTTTTTCGAGTCGTAGATAGACAATTGATTCTAAAAAAGTTTGTACCACGTACACAAACATCTCTTGTGTTTTTCGGAATAAAATTAAAGTGACAAAGAAGGGGTGGATTCTTTTAAGAAGATTCTATCTGAAAGCTTAATTTGAAAATATTTTGAAAAAAAATGACAAAGAATGAAGAAGTCCACAAAAAAGATTAAAAAACAAATCCTAATTTCTGATTAATGGCTGAAGACTAAAAAAATTAACTACCTTTACTAGAAAAAATCTGAGATATTACAAGATATTAGTGATAATACAATAAAATCTTTCCAAAATTTTAACAGTAACATATATTGCATGCGTTTGGATGCCTATGTTTAATGTGGATTAACCTAAATAGGAATTCACAGTATTTGGCTGCATGAAATGAACATAATATACACATACATTCGAACTCTTTTCATAAAGAAGTATTTTAAAAATGTGTTGTTACATAATATAATTTATAACAATGAGCAATATAATACTGGTCTCAATCAACATAAGCATTTGCTTTACTAGACAAGTCTGAAAATTTTCAAATGCCAGTGCTAAACTGAGAACATTAAGTTGTCTGTGGTGTTTTTTTATAATTCTTTATGATCCAAGTTCAATGGGCTTAAAAGTAATCTAATTTAAAAGAACAAAAAAGTCTTTGAAAGTCTCTTCATGATTTTTAAACTCAACAAAGGTGTTTCCAAGAATCTCACACTTTTTTCCTTTTCAGGGCTGCAGAAAGGATTTTCCTTGCATACATAAGATTTATAAGTTGATGTAGCACCATAAAAAATTGTTTTTTCTACAATAATTACATGAAACAAAGGAGATGATAAATATTAATTTCATCATTATAACTTGATCATCTACATTGTATACGACAGAAAGGGCAGGATTGCTAGCATAAATATACACATGTAGTGAGAACTTGAAAAACAAAATATCACACGGTTCTGTTCCCATCATCTAAGTAATTAAAATCAATATACATGAAAAGCAGAGAAAAAAGGTGGCAAAGTGAATACACATTTAAATAATTTAAAAAGTGAGCAAAACTATGTATATTGAAAAGTTATTCACAACAACTTGAAGAAAAAAAATCAAAAGTTTTTAAAGTGGTTCACCATCATCTGAGATTCCATCATTTTATTCCAGTATATCTTTAAAACCCTTAAAAAGTTACTCACACATAACTCATGCTTTTGTAAAAATTGTATTTCAAACCCTGTGCAAACTGTTTTATTACCATTATACTGAATTTTTATCGATTCAAACCACTTCTGGATAAATTGTCAATTTGAATAATCATCTAAGTTTATTGTTCTTGTAAGTAAAGATAATCAAAACAGTGGGTGGGGGGATTTTACAACTTTCTAAACATTGTAAAATTTCCATCCAAATAAAATGGAAAAAAAATTGAAAGACTAATCCCTAGGGTCAAATTTTACATGATGTATGATTCTTTAATTGATTTTACTTAAACTATTCTCTCAAATTAATTTTCAAAAAAATTTTAAAGTGCACTGTCAATCTTAAACTATTGCCATTTGAATTAGTTTCTAAGAATTTTCATTCTCCTGATTACATGCCATACAAAAATCAATAAAAAAATTGATTGCATGGTCATTGGCGAATATGAGCAATTGCTATTTACTAATACAGTTTTTCAAGCCAGAGATATCCAGTGATGAAAATTGGCTGTTTATGGACATCTTGTGCCTAAGTTGCCATAAATTTAAATGTGCTTCATAAATACTCAATGGCGCCATCCCACTTCATGCCCATCAACCATCTGAGGTTCTAGAAAACCCCTAAACTTTGAACCATCTGCAGACCATCTCACTCCATAGCCCTGATCTTGCCTGGCCTCAATAATAAATACATCATGTGGCAGCCAGTGGATATTTATCCATACAGCATTATCTAGTACCTTGTCCATCAGACCTTCAGCATGGGTATTCTTGGAGGCCTCTGTTCCAGTCGCATTACCCCACCAAGAGTCAGTCTGATCACGGTGGAAATGTTTGGTAAGAGCCCTTGCCCCAACACTTAAGTCACTTTTTGGATTATTCTTCTCACAGAAAGAGCTTTTCAGGGCACTGCGTGATGGTGGCAGCATTTCTTTGGTGCCCACCGTTTTTCTTATCCCCAGGAGGTCAAGAATGCCTCTTAATCCAAGAAGGACTAGGATTTCCCGAATCCTGAATTTTATTTCTTCATCTGTCCATATATCATATAGTGTCTCAAGACCAGTCAGCAGTGGGGTGATGCTTGCTATTGTTCCTGCACGAACATCAGCATATGATTTCTCATCCAAAAGATCAAACCTTGAAAAAAATAAAATAACTTTCCTGAGATCTGTGCAAGCAATGATTTAATTATTTATTTAATATGTTATGCATAACAATTTGCAAGAAATACAGAAATTTTTCTAAAATATGATACAAAAATGTTAAAATCAAATATGGACCCTAACGGCTGTCAAATCATTTTTCCTTAAATTTCGATGCTCTATGTTCTCTAAAGAATTTCTACAGAAAATATAATGAACTCATCCAAAGTTGAAAAAAATTGATTCTGTCAGAGTTAATCATGGAATACCTTTAGTCAATTTCTATTTTCATGAACTAGAACTTTTAGTTTTGTGCACCCTATTGTATTTGCCATTTGATTACAGACCTTCAAGTGGCCACCTGCAATATTTTGATGCACCATGGACAGTAGTGAATACATCTATTAATCAGAACATGAGTCCCTCAAAATCAGAAACTGTGATTAATGAGAAATCAGTAGAATATGATGTAATATCTTCAGATCAACCTATCATGGGTTTTGCAATATTTTGATTCAACCAAATGGCCAACAATTTCAATTATAGGGCCTCTAGACTTGCAGTTCCAGCACTGCTAACATGTCCATACTTGATCACAAAACATTAATGGCTATATTGATTCAAAATGTCTTTTGCAGGTAGCACAAGTCATGATGTTATAAATGCTTATTATATATTTTGTTTTAATGAATTAACATGTTAAACACTTGAGTAATCCAAGCTCAACTGTTAGTTTATTCCACAGTAAATATAACTTTTCATTAGCTTAAAGACCACCAACCTTTGATTATTAATCAATAATGCTATTTGAGCACCTCAAACAAATTACTTACTGAAACAATTTTATTACAGTATACCTCGAATCTAACGAACTCGGATTCAAAGAACACCTTGCATTCTATGAACAGAGTAAAATCCCCGTTTTTTTTCTTCTTTGACTCTCTTAAAATACCTTGCATCAAAAGAACTAATTTCACACCCATCCTCGGGTTCAACGAACTGCAAGTATAGGCAAATTCGCTATAGCATGCTTTTCTGCTTAGAAACTATTTAGTTGAAATTCAATCAAAAGATCCACTGTCAGCTGTTAAGAAATGCTTGAAGTACATAGGTTTTTTTCACCTGTTATGCCATAGTATATACTATGGGTAGAGGAGAGCAAAGTATTGATATATAGGGAGAATATAACAAAAAGAGAGGGGGAAGTGGGCAGGGGGCAGCCGCACATGCATGGGAAAATCACCAGACAGAATCAAAGAGCCAAAGCGGCGGCTACTTGGACAATAGTAGGAAGTGCAAATGATGGCTTAAAAGACACATGGTTAGTTGATAAAAACAAGGGAGATAACTATGTGGTAATTTCTCTTTGGTTGTTTACTTCCCTTGTGGTATCTTATGTCCAACGAATTATGTTAGAATGTTAAAAATGACCGAACTAATTCCTTGAGTCTAAGGTGTACTGTACCAATCATGTGGGTCATATATATGTAATATCAGCTCACGTGTTATTATACCTGGGTAATTCTAGCACTGGGCACTGCTTATCCTTTAGCCAAAGCATCAACATGTTGCCAATTTCCCTGTAAAGCGGATATGTTGGGTAACCAACAATAGATTTTCTTGGGCCTTTGACATCAGAACAGCTGTCATCCAGGAGAATTTGCAAGTCACTTTCACTGAGAAATTTGTCTGTCCGCACAAGTTCATCAGTAAAAACCTTAAAATAAGATTAAGAAAGAAAAGTTTTCACATTTTTTTGAAAAAGACATAATATTTGTAGTGTATTATCTATTCACTCACACTATAGTCTAAGGTTTGATTTTGACAAAGCAACCTGGTTAAATTATTATCGTTGTGAAAAAGAAAATAAAACTCATAAATAATATCTAGCACTATACATAAAATTTATTTATAATCGTGACAAAATTTATCTTTAAGATCATTGTTACAGATCTGTTTAACTATATAAGCACAAAATACTTCACACACTGAATCTAATCCTTGATTTGGGGAAATATATAAACAAGACAAGATTGATACTGAATTCAATAGACCTGACTTTGAATTGGAAAAAAAAAACCTAAATTTACAAGATTTGCAAAGGAATCTTATTCTTAGAAAGCACTGTGAAACAAAATTTATTTGTTGTGAAACTTACATTCTTAACATGCTGTACAAAATCCAACGTTCTCTTGTTGTCAGCAGACATTATAAATAAGCTCTATACATTTCCTGATAGCTAAGACTTATGATCGGCAGTGTTCAATGAGGTCTATAGTTGAAATTTTGCTCTCCTAGGTAGAAAAATGGAAGGTATACATAGCACACCTCTAAGTCTGAAGATAAGAAAATAGGTTCTAAAGATATGTGAAACATTCTAAGAGATCTAGAGAAAAGATTGTATGAAGCACTTTATAAAAACAGGCTATTTTATTTCTTTGGTTTAATTTAAAATTTCATTTCTTATACTAAAATTTATACAGCTCATTTAGTATGGGCAGGTCTTTAAACTGATACCAAACAAAATGTGTTGATTTTTATCTTTAATTGCAAATTGATAAAGTTAGAAGAATTCATCATTACTAAAACTACTTAGGCTAGCATTTACAAAGTAAGATATCTGTCTTTAAACTCAGAAATTTTGTAAAACGAAAGGGAAAACAATCCAAATTGCAATGATTTATTATAAGTGTTTTATCTAGCTAACCAAGATCCCGCGATCATTTGTTTTACATGTGTTTCTTTTTTTTCATTATTTTTCATTTCACTGAGCCACCTCTTGTTGAACAAAATGAAGTACAGCTCAGTATTATTTGTTATACTTCTACCCTAGATCAGTTGACATAAATCTAGCTCTAGGCGTGGTAGGAGAGATCTAAATTAATCATCAGATAACTAACTCTAGATCTAGATTTGAATTTTAATTTGACCAAGTTAGACTAAAGATATATTAAATAGCATTTGGTCTTGATCAGTTAAGACTGAGCAAAATCCACAGCCATACATATAGATCTGCACAATAGTGCCAGCCACTATTCATGACTCGGTGCCAAAGATTATAATTTTCTTATAAATACATAAAAGAAAGAAAGATCTGGAATGAAGAATGATGAAAATAGTGGTTAACCAGGTGAAATACGTTGAACCTAAAAACAAATTTGTACTTACTTTCGCTTTCATTTTTTATGTTCAAGAAACTTCCGGAGGAAAAATTTCTGCTTTCCCTTGTATTATTATTGGTATTATTATTATTATTATTATTATTATTATTATAATAGTATTATTATCAAAATAAATTGTAAATCATAACAGTAGTAGTAGTATCAGCAGCAGCAGTAGTAGCAGCAACAGCAGCAGCAGCAGCAGCAGCAGCAGTAGTAGTAGTAGTAGTAGTAGTAGTAGTAGTAGTAGTAGTAGTAGTAGTAGTGGTAGTAGTAGTAGTAGTGGTGGTGGTGGTGGTGGTGGTGGCGATGAACGTGCACGAATGAATTCAGGTCATCTTTGTGGAGCTCCATTTTACTATTTAGCTCCTAATTTGACTTTACCACATATTTATGGATCGTGACAGCAATGAATTTTTTTCTGTGGACAAAATCTACTCCCCATGAAATCCTTAAGGAAGACACCATTTTAACTCTATGAGCTGGACAGGTGACAGATACCATGAAGCAGCAGGTTTATGTTATCTTATCTACAATATGTGGGCATGCAAAGAGCATAAAATCAACTGGATCAAGAGTAATGATACTTATTTGAGAACTCATGATAATCTTAAACACTTTGATACAGTATTAACATTTCATTAGATATTAGAATTTCAAACAAATTCCATTTATTTAAAGTATCAATTTCATCGAGGGTTTTTTTTTTTTAACTTGTTCTTCTCATCTATACTTTATTTTGTACTTTTAAAAAACTATACAGTAGTGTGTGTGTGTGTGTATTATACATGTACTGCTTATAGTCATGAATAATAATACTTTCATTCTCGTAAAAATTTCAAAAAGGAAAGCTCATTCCTATCTTCTTTTTTTTCCTGAGAAAAGCTGTGATGGTTCAAAGATGCTCTCTGTTTTGAAATTATTTAACACCTGTCTCTCTTTTCAACGAAAAATCAATTCTTTTTACATCAACAAATACACCTCATAGCATTAGTTACATTTACGTATTTTTCAACTACACGCTAAATTGTTTTATATAAATAGTATTTCTTTTTCATTTTTGTGATAAATTATGATGCTGATTTTTCCTTTATTTAAACTTCAACAGTTCCAATCACACTCATACAAATGTAAAGCACATAGAGCAAGAACACAAGGTAAATGCGCTTTATGGATATAAATTATTATTATTATTATTATTATTATTATTATTATTATTATTATTATTATTATTATTATTATTATTATTATTTATTATTATTATTATTATTATTATTATTATCATCATCATCATCATCATCAACATCTTCATTATCAATATTATCATTGTTATTGTTGATTTTCTTCTTCTTCTTCTTCTTCTTCTTCTTCTTCTTCTTCTTCTTCTTCTTCTTCTTCTTCTTCTTCTTCTTTCTTCTTCTTCTTCTTTTTCTTCTTCTTCTTTTTTTAATCGCCATCTCAACGATGCTGTAGACCTAGATTGTTTGAGCCTGACTTCTCAAGAGTATTAATTCATAAGGCACAAAGTGAATGATTACCTCTCTGGAATGAAGAGCCAGATCTTGGTCCGTCAATTCAATGCTTCATTTATATAATTATCTCTATCTAAGCATTATTTTGTAAATCTTTGATCATGAAAGAATTTTACAGGGAAAAAGTATGAATTGCACTTATCAGATCATACTTCATCTAACAATGAATGTATTGAACAACTCTGCATAATACAGATCTAAATTCTGGAGTTCGTATGATTAAAGCATTTGAAACTCTGTAATCAGCTCACTCATTGTACTGAATTTAAACGATGTATTCAACCAAAAGTAGAACGTTATTGAAAATTGTATGATAAACGTTAATTAAAAAAAGTCTAGAAAATGTAAGCACAGTAGTAGTAGTAGTAGTAGTAGTAGTAGTAGTAGTAGTAGTAGTAGTAGTAGTAGTAGTAGTAGTAGTAGTAGTAGTAGTAGTAGTGGTAGTGGTAGTGGTAGTGTTGGTGGTAGTGGTAGTAGTAGTAGTAGTAGTAGTAGTAGTAGTAGTAGTAGTAGTAGTAGTAGTAGTAGTAGCAGCAGCAGTAGCAATAGTAGTACTAGTGTAGTACTAGTAGTAGTGGTAGTGGTAGTGGTAGTGGTAGTGGTAGTGGTAGTGGTAGTGGTAGTGGTAGTAGTAGTAGTAGTAGTAGTAGTAGCAGTAGCAGTAGCAGCAGCAGCAGCAGTATTAGGATTCAGTTATTATACTACATGTATTATTATTATTATTATTATTATTATTATTATTATTATTATTATTATTATTATTATTATTATTATTATTATCACTCTTCTTTTTCTTCTTCTTCTTCTTATATTATTAATTTTGCTGTTGATGTTGTTGTTGTTTTTATTGAAGTATGCTCTGTAATGTGTTGGTATTTAAATTATTCTTGATTGATAAGAAGTTTGAAATGAAAAAAAAAGAGAGAGAAAAAGTTGATTGTATATATACAAATGTAAAAAATAAGATCAGTCAATTTTGAAGGACAAAAATCATCTATTGTGTAGAGAGCTTCTCATATTGAAAGAAAAACCATTAAGTATGACATGCAGACAAGCAGGAAATCAAAATTCATTCTTGTGTCAAGTTGTTAAACTTTTGTAACCTTCCCTTGTTTTACAATATGGGTGTATGATTGAGCTTTAGTTATTTATTATTTAAATGAAGGTTGGCTCTTTATATATATTGAAGCTTAGTTAACCATTATGCTACAAATTTAAATGGCCAAAAAACAAAAATAAAAAAAAAAAAAAAAACAATCAGTGATAACACTGATAATGATATCAAGTATGTTCTATCCAATTTTATATGAATTTGCATTGTATATTAACTTCAGAGTTGTGATCCTATGTTCATATAATTAAATATTAAGAAAAAAAAAACATAAATTGGATAACAAAAAAATTCATAAAAGAATTGAAAAAGGTCTATTTATCTTGGATACGAAACACTGGGTTTAATTCATTGCTTGGCAGATTGACTATAACACAAGTTTTTAAAACTATACTTTGTGTCATGAAGAAACTAAACAGAGAAATCTCATTCACTCTCTGTCTCTCTCTCTCTCTCTTTCCCTCTCTAAATCCATCATTCTACAATCATCTGTAAACCCGACACTCCATTTTCTAACTTACTCTCCCTCCCGTAATCCCCTTCTCCACCCCCCAATCCCAACTTTTCTGGTTAGCAATCTGGCTTGATAAGCAAACTGGATACAGCAAAATCCACCAATGAGAAACTGATTTTTTCTTATTGTATTTTGGCTATATATTTGATTCAAACCATGTTATTAACTTATCTTTCAACTTTTGTTGTTGTTTGTTTTTCTTTTGCTTAGAAATATTCATCAATGTTCTTAAAACTTTTTTTTTAAATCTGGGTCTCCTTAAAAATGAAAGAGTGCGAGGAGGAAAAGAATACTTTTGCACTTATCACAATTTTATACATTCTTAATGTCATTTGTTTGATGAGCAAACTATATGCAATGAATGACCAGTAAAAGATATTCATAGCTCATTTAGCGCTAAAATACAAATCTTATACAATAAGTTATAACGCATTGCAAATCACTCTTTTGAAAACAATTTTTTTAGGAAATATTACACATTAAAGCTTATTTTATTGGCGACTAGTAAAATTATATTCCTAAATGCATGTACTATTCTAAATGATTTCCTAGACTAGCTGATCAACAATTTGAAATATCTTAATTTGACCATAACATTTCCTTTTAAAATCCTGCAACCCACTTTTAATTCAACATGGCAAAAATATACTCATAAATTCAGAAATACAAAATATACAGCTCATAAATATTTAAAATGGAAAAGTTTATCCCTTTTGTAACCCATCACAGAATTGTCAAACCCCTATATAGAATAGAAATCCAGACATGAACAACAAACACAATAACACATCAGCTGAATAAATAGATCAGCGATAGTGACTATAAATTAATAATATGCACACTTATGTAAAACTAAAATATACCTTGATTTCAATAATAGTAATGGGAGGACAGTGATTTTGATAGATTGTTCAGTAAAAATACCCTGTAGTTTTTTGTTTTGCTTTTCTTGTTTTCTTTCAACTGGCTCTTCCTGTATGTCAGTTATTATATTTCTGGATTTTGGCAAAGTTAAGGTGCAGAGTAATTTTTCAATATCAGCACTCCACCCAAATCAGTTGTATATCCCTTTTGTTACATTTTAAGAACAATTTATTGTCAAAAGACCATAAATATTCTATTCAAGTCTAGAAAAAAAGACAACTGCATAGTATACGTGATGGTTTAGTCCTTTCCCAAAAACTGTTTTATTCTTATAACTTTCCTCATACAATTGATTGTTTACATGAATCGTAAAACATTTTTAAAAATCTATACTTCTGAAAACATAACCTCTCTTAGCTTTCCAGCTAAGAAAATTGCATGAAATTATTGAATTGCTATGAAGGGAGGATTTTCATTTGTTTTCTTAAAGCAGAATTTAAAGGATGTATAGCTATCTGAAATTCTACACTTGAGACTAATTGCAATACTTTCATTAATAAATTTAAAAACTGCAAAACTTATAAAACCTATTTGTATTATTCTAAAATAATTATAGCAAAAGGAATAAAAAAAGGGGAGGAATTGGCAATAAAACACAATGTATATAATACAGTATTATATAAACAAAATACTGTATGTATAGCGCTTTTAAACACTTTGCATTTTGGATTATTTTTGTACATTTAAAGCATATATAAAGAAAAAAAATAATGAATTGTAAAAAATTACTAGTGGGATAGCAATGAATATAAAAGGTAAAATATAAGCTTCAAAGAATAGACAATACATTTATTATGAAAACCTGCACTAAAAATTTAGTATAATTGAAGATTTGTCATTTATATGATTGACCAACTGCAGTAGAATTGATGAAATATAATTTATACTCAATTTATGTCTTCAAAAATTTTAAACAAATGAAAAATGTATATGTTCAGACAAAGCAATGGTCTTGTGTTAAAAAGATAACATAAGCCTACCATACAAAACCCACTTTCCTCTACACATTCTTTTCATGTCTTTAAAGACCTAAAAATAACACCAAACCTAATGCAACTACGCATGATGTAAAGATCATCACTAGGCATATTTACTGTAACAGGATATTTAATCCTCTTTTTTTCTCTATTTCATTCAATGAATTTATAAAAGTTGAAGAGAAAAACAAAAGTTAGTTCCAAGTGTAAGGAGACTATGGAAGATAAAATTATAGGAAAGTAGCAAGATAAACTTAAATGCTTAAAAGAATTATACAACAAATAGAAGAGTCAGATAATAAATGAGAATCGTAAGTAGAAGGGATGAAAACTAAGATTTCAAACACAAAACAAAACAAAATCTTTTGTGAAGACTTAATATTTTATGTAAATATATGACAATAATTTACACAATTTATTATTGCAACCAAGGATGTGGCTTTACAAATCTTGTTCCAAAGAACTTAGGACAAATATCCTTTAAGTGTAAAGTCATTGCGAGAAAATTTATGATAAATTTAGAAGAAATTAATGCTACATTTATATAACTTTATCATGAAAGCTGATCAATGCAGTGCAATTTCTTAGTATGTTATGGTCTTTCTAACAAAAAGAAATATATCTTTGAGCTAATGTGTGGAGACTGAAAATGAAATATTTACAATACTAACAGTCACAGCCCCCTTTTGTTATAAATTAAAAACAAAATTAAAAAAAAAAAAAAAAGATAAAATGTCAAATCTCTTTTATGTAGGAAAATTTTGTGATGATTCTCAACCTATAAGTTTATTGGAGGTAAGAAGGATATTTATTAATATCCCCGGTTTTACTTTCAATTTAATAACCTGTAAATGAACAGTAAGTTCATGTGATTACATTTAATCTGAATCAATGATAATATTTATATAAAATTCCCACTATATGTTCTCTAAAGCCATAATGGGACTTTAAATCAATTTATGCTAAAATCGCAATATTTTTTTACATAAACATTGATGGTCAAAACCCATTAGTTATGAAATGCTGATCCTTTTGGCCTATATTTTTAAAGTTTGTTCATAGTAGAATCTTTATTTCTTTACTCTTTCAGTAAAATTTTCTGTCTACATATTGTTTTAATGACAGCTAACTTACATCCTGTCAATGAAACATTCTGAATGATAAAATTTGATGCATCTGGGGCAGACGAATTACATCTTAACATGGATCTGTTTGGATTACCTCATACCCTTGGTAAAAATTTGTTTCACTCTTTTTTTTTATAACTCTCTTTTACATTATTGGCAATGCTTGCAATACCTGTCTTGTTTTGCTCTTTGGTTTATTTTACTTCCAACACCTTTTTAGACTAACTTGCACATATTGCATATTAACTTCATAGATGTTTGATAATTTCACCATTATTTATGTGGATAAAGAAGGTGGACATGTGGAGTTCAAACTAAAACATATGCAAAAAAAATAAATGAAATAAACAGCCTGCACAAAAGGCAACACTTATGGTCCATGAATTGAGTAAGTCAGAAAAATACATTCTTAAGATAATGTAAGTTACTCTTGTCTTGCTAGTAAAATTGAAGACTCCAATTACTAATTTAATATTTTGAGTTCAAAAACACTAAAAAAAAAAAACCCAAACCAATAGTCTGCTTAAACAAAGAGATTTAGAGATAACATGAGATTGGAAAACTTAATCTCAAGCCCGTTTAAAGAAGCACTGAATAAATCTACTTAAATTTTACAGTATATGGAAGTGACTTTTTTCTGAGTGTTTCTCCAGAATTTTATAAATTTCAAAATTTATGAAATGAAAAGGAATCGTTATCTCTGTCTATGAACGATAGTGGGAAGATTGCAGAGATGAATTTGATTATACATATTCTTAATAATCATGGTGAATCCCCAAACCACAAGGGATATTTGCATTTTATTACTCTTTTTCTTTCTCTAAACTTGAGACTAAGATGTCTTTTTGGATCCATCATCAGTGAGAGACATATCGTAAAGTGTCTCTAAGATTGTCGCTGAACTCCAGGCCTGAGTTCGGCAGCTGCCATGACAAAACTGCATGAAAAGAAAACGAGATGACATGAGATAATCGTAATGAAGTAAACTACAGAAAAGTGAAGACTTATACCAGAGGCTATACAAGTAGTAATGAACTTTGAAATCTATAAACACATAAAACAATAAGAACGCAATTTATTTATTGAGGAAACTTAATAAGAGATTTAAAGTTTTGTTCCTGAAACATTAATTAGAATTTGCTCAATTTTTCTTAGTGCATGCAAGTTCAGCCCCATGTTTCATATTGCTTTTTTTTTTTCCTCTTTCTGATTTTGAAGTGAAAACTTGTACCTAAGAAAACTCATTTGTTCCTCAATAGATATTTATAAAAGACACCATGAAGAAGAAAAAAAAACAGATCAGAGATTATTTTTTTCACCTGTCCATTTGAGTTGGTAAGCTCAGGTAGTCCCTGCCATGGGTTAGCCAGGATCTCCTCGTAATGCTTGCAGAGTACAGAATTGATATAAAGCTTGGTCTCCTGTAATGTGCCTTTCTTAACAGCTTCCATCTTACCTGCAAACAGCAGCTTAGCTCTCAAAAAGTAACCTACAGGCCACACCCATTCCTGCAAATGGAACAATGAGTATTTCTTTCATATTAGCCTCTAATTCTTACAGTAATATTAAATTTGTTTGTATTAAAAAATGGTGTTTATTTAGCACTTAACTGATAAAGCTGAGCTTCAAGATAATTTAAGATTTTAGCTGACATGATTGCAAACCCAAAGGACAAAAACCGCATCCCAGTTAAAGATCTTATACAGGTTGGCTCCATCACTACAAAATCTATATGGTGTTCCTACTTTTCTTTGGAGACTTGTATAAAGGTATCTGTAGAGCAAATAACAATTAAAACTGCACGACTGATAACAAAAAGGAAAATTTTGCAAATGTCTTTGAGAGCTGTTCTTTGCCTGGTTTCAAAAGCCTTGCTTCGCACAGATTAAACTTGAATTTTTCATGGAAGCATTCACAAAAATATAAAAACAACTCCTTAATACTTAAGAATGTGTTGGAAAATTTGCATAAGCAATATTCGGATGAACACAGCCTCCTTTCATTTTACTTAACCAGCTTTTAAACATGTCTTCAGCAAATCCAAATCAAGTGAGTAAAAGTTAGAAGAAAAAGGAAAAGCACTAAATAAGCACCAACCTGTGTGGCTTAATTTTTTATTTGTTATCTAGATTTGATTGATCTGCAACACCCTATGTCATTCCTTTCTGAGCTCTCAGATGTTTCGGTCTAACTAGAATCCTATTATTATTTGTCATTCTGTCCAATTATGACTTTGTCTAAACACAGCAACTCTATATTCCCTCATCTCTAATTGAATCATCATTAGCATGCATATATAGATCTGTAAAGTGAAATAATTATGTGAAACCTAGAAGCATACATGTACTCAGGAATTAAAGAAGGACAGTGCAACGTAAACAACATGAGATACACTTATGATATTGTGATGGTTGCAGAAAATCAAGAAGACTTGCAACAAGACATTGCTAAAGAATAAGCAGAAGGAAAGAGTTAGAGTTGAATAGCAAAAAGACAGAAGTAATGGTTGTCAGTCAAAACAATGAATGTCCATGAATCTTTACGAACGGAAATAAATTCTAGCAAAGAGATCAATTCAATACTTGAGTACTTTAATATCCAGCAATAGACGCTATAACACTGAAATAGCATCAAGAATGGCAAAAATGCGTTTCCAAAGAAATATGGATGCAAAGCCTGGACATATTCAAAATGGTTATAAAATAAACTAAAGGCAACAGAAATGTGGTTCCTACTCAGGATGCTTTGAATCTCACGCACTGCAAAGAAATCAAACAAAAGCATTACGAGTAACTTGACCACTCATTATTAGGATACATAAATGCCTGGCAACCTTTTCAAGCCATATGATGAGAAGTGAAAATTGGACATCTATTGACCACTAAAGGTAAATGCAGCAGAGGAGAAAAGCAAGAAAAAATGCTGGATGGACGAACAAAGTGGCTTAATGTAGGGCGAGTGACTGATGCATTAAAATCAATGACGGATCAAGATACATGGAAGGGCAAGAACGCCTATGCCAAAGAGCAGGGCACTTGATTGAAAGATGGATATAGTTCAACAAAATCACTCTCTTTTCAATGGTTTATTGGTGCATGCGTGGTAATAAATCAAGACTGATAGTTTTATTTCTTGCCAAATAAGCCCAAAAATCTAGGAGCAGAGACATACCTTATGTGTATCATCAATATATGCACATATTTGAAATTAGGATATCACAGTGCATACTTACAGGGCCCTGATGGTAGTTGAAGCCTTTAGCAATATTCCTGTCTGTTGAATCATCATCATTGTTGTAGTCTCCTCTGTAAGCCCAGTCACTGAAAAAAACAGAGGAAAAAAAAGGTTTATTTCTCATACTTCATCAACAAAATACAGAGGCAAAAATTTGGTCAAACCAAATATTCAGATCACAGACTATATAGTTGTGTAGAAAAAACTGGTATTCATTTTTGCACCAATTTTAAATAAGTTAAATAGATAACTTTCTCCCATTTTTATTTACTGCAAGGAGTTAATAAGTCTAGTGGAAAATCAAAACACACAAAAAATATATAGCTATGCACAATAATGTTAAATATCATCTTAACTCCATAATATCAAGATTTTGAAAGTGAACTTTGAAAATACAAAATTCTGTGTGTTTCTTTATGATCAGACATTTCAGAATTGTTGAGAACTCACGAAGGATCTAGCGTTTTCATCCCGAGTGGCCCCATCAGAGTCTTGCCAGCTACTCCCAACGCTTGCCAGGCATTTTGAGCGGTGAAGAGTTCTGGGCACTGCATCAAAGAGAAATAATAGATCAGGTAACTTACAGCCATGATTTCATTCCTTTATCGACCAGCCTCTTTGGCATCTTTTCTTTAAGTTTGGGATTTATTTCACTATTAGTGATATTGATATCTGAATCAAAATACAAACTAAAACTTAGATCTAAACAAATCAACTTGTTTTATTCTAATTCTATAAACTATTAATTATGGAACATAAGTTTCCCTCATTTTAATTCAAGCAACAGCACCGGTATTATTTTATGTTATACATCAGATTGGACTTTATTCAATTTATTAAATCCTGCCATACAAGAGGTCATTAGAAACTTTCATATTTGAAAAAAATGAAATAGGATATAAATTTTAGTGTTCAAATAGGAAGATCCACTTAATTATGTGAACAAGTTAAGTTTCCTAAGTTCAAGCATAAAAAAGGAAACCACATAAATTATTATTCACTTTGTATATGAATAACAGTGATAAAAACTCATGCAAATGATGGATTCCATTTACTTATTGGTTTACTAGTAATTAGCACCAATTTCATGTGGACAAGATGGGTGTGACCTAGTTTACTGACCGCCATCATAGCTACAGGAAAGTTTGGCCTGAGCTGATAATCAGTCCACTTGTGAGTGGCATTAAAAGTGTCTTTGTAGATTCCTTTTTTGTTGATTAAGTCTGGGTTAGCTTCCTTAGAGCTAACAGTCTTGTCCGAGACAAAAAAATGAGGTTCAAAATTGGTCTTGATTAGGTCAAACCACTCCTTGAAGCTGATTGATTTGCCAGTACCTGCATGAAAGAGAAAATAATTCTTAAGTCTTATTGGAAAATTGCTAAACAAAAAAAAAGAAAATGTTCAAAGTTATACTTGAATAAACCTTAAAAGATTCCGTTATTTACTTCAATATCCTAAAAAAATCAACATAAAGACATGGCCACCAAAAAGTTAAATGAATTAAAATAAAATCTCATTTTTTTCATAAGACTGAGCTTCTGGGCACTACAGTATTTTCTTCATTTATTTCCTCTTGAAATAATCTCGTTCAATATGGGCAGCAATCTCAGGCGTTAAGATTATTTTTAATCCTATTTCACCAATTAAATTATAGAAAAAAAAAATGGATAATTAACTTTGAGCAGACGAAAGACTTAATTGTGGTACAAATATACATCTTGAAACAACTGGTCCTCAAAATATGTATTGTAAAATTACTGAAAAATTTTTTATATACTATTCTTATCTATTCTTGAACTAGGGAATAGATTTTCACAACAAAAAATTACTATAGCTGTGAAATAAAAATTACAGATGAGCTCATAAATAGTAAAAGCAATAACCATTAGAGACAATATTCTAACAAAAATTTCAGTACTCTCACTTGATAATAAGATCCATTATGAAGGTTCATCTCTCAATGCAAATTAACATCTTCTTCTTTCACCCTAAGTTTTGATGAAATGATCAAATTTTCTGATCTGTGCGTCTTCAATCTCTAACCATTAATCTTGTTTTTTTTTTATATGTTTTCTGTGTTTTAGTGTTAACTTTCACCTGATTTTGTTAGGGTATATTCTTTTGGCATTCGATAGTAATTTTGGTCACAAAGTGATTTTCTTTGAATGAACATCTATGACCAATGCTTCTACTCCATACATTAATATTGATGTAACATTAACACAGCTTTTCCACATTGCTTCTTTTTTCCACCACTTTTATCTGTTTTAGTTGATTTTCTATTGTTTTGCCTAAATCGAAGCAAGTAATAAAAATAACTATAGCATTAATGATGCATGACATTTGGTGATTTTGAAAATTCCAAAAGGAAAAGCAGATCATATCTGCATAACTTACATTTTATAAAACTAAATGACTTATAGAAACCACTTCCCACAGATTTAAGCAATTTGTAGAGTAAAAAAAATTGAATCAGGAAGGAAAGAATACTTGAAAGACAATAAAGGCACTTACTTGTTTTGACTCCATTATGAGGATACTGTTTGTTATGATGTGCCTCAGCAAGCCATTTGACTACTCCGGCACACATTCCCACTAGCTCAACTGCTGAGCCATCTCTGCAAAGAAGAAATAGAATACTTCCAGGTTCCAAAACTATGCAGGTTGGATGTTGTTTAAGCCATCAATTTTCTGAAAAATGGCAGCTGGAAACAAAGCTTTTGGTAAACTATCAGATAGCAAGCTGAGAAGAGGAAAAAATTTAATTTGCTCATATTCATGCAAAATGAAATGAGTAAAAAGTACCTGGGTGTTGCTGGCACACCTTTGTTACCAGCTTTTTCTGAACTGCCCATTTTATCCATCCAAGTTCCACAATTCCATTCTGTACCACCAAACACGAAACCAGTCGACCAGTCCACACCAATCTGATTATTAAAGCCTGATAATAAGATGTTTGGGGAAAAAAAAATGAAAGATAAGTTTCAAAGATAAAGGGATGAGGACTGGACAAAAATTTTTTTACTGAACTTTTGAAATCAATCAATGCCAGGAGCTTAGATTCAAGAGAGTCCCCCCCACCCCCTCCCTTCCACTAGAAAAATTAGATCACAGCAGAGCCATATGGAGCTCATTTTTTCTATGCTTAGACTAACAGGTTACATTTTGTAGCCCATCTAAAGCTGTGTCCTTTCAATGTTATTGCCTTTTGTATTTCACTGACGGGACTAAAACATCATTAGAGTGTATATGTATACCTAACATACTCAGCACACCTTTCTTTATCTCTTCCTAAAACATTTGAGCTGAGTATGATGAATATTAATTAGTTCTAGAACTCCTCATAAGACTCCAAACAACTGCTAAAAAAAGATAGAAAAAAACTTTGACTTTGTTTTATAATTATTTGCTTCGGAACAAAAATCACCTATTGATACTATCATTATAATCTCTTGTCGCACCCCGTTTTCAAATATAAATCTAGGTATATGGTTCAAGTTCTATTAAAGATTTCTTGATCAATTTGATAATCGGGTGGATTTAGATAATATGAATTTTGATGAAAAGGTCTGGATGTGAAAATGGAGAGAATGTTTTTTGATGAATGAATGATAAAGAAAATAGCACGATAGCATCAATATCTTGGATCAACTACAATAAAAATGTTAATATTATAAAATAAACTAAAAAATGATATCGTTATAATATATTGCCCCATTTTATCCTTTCGCACAGGATGGTGGAAAAAATGTTTTCACAGTTTTACAAATCTTCAACCATAAGTTCAACCATATGGATATAAATTCTGACAAGCGCAATGGCAGGATTAATGGAGGATCCTATACTGTTCAAAACACACAAAATTCCTTAAATTTGTGGAAAATTCTGTTCCCTGAACATAAAAGGAATAAACTTTGTTTATCCCTATGGGAAATATTTGGATGAACATGCAAAAAGTACTTTTTTAATTAGATGATATCTACTTTAAAAAAATATTCCAGAAGAGGGTTTGAAAAAGATAATGTGTTGTTTATTTTTTAAAGGAGCTCTTATTTATTTAGCTGGTATGAGCATTTATAATCTGTTTTATTTTAGAAATAAAGAATATCAAAATATTCATTGATATAAATTAATAAGAAGGCTAAACAAAAATTCAGATATTTATTATCTCAGAAATGCATACCCCGATCTGACATCTGATCATCAATTTGGTGACCAGCATTTCTCTCTCTGAATTGGACACCTTCTGCGTGTCTACTTAGTGCTTCTTGAATCACATCGTGTAGTGGCTGGTCCTGAATCATAGCAAAACATGACAATTTAGTAAAAAAAAATATGGGAAAAGTGGCACCAATATTTTAGAACCTTCTATACTATATCTTTAAAATCCAGCTCTTGTTTTTCTTAGGATATGTTTAACTTAGCCTAAAAGAATAAAGTGACTTGACTTGCTTGATGTTTTACAATACATTACATGGCATATTTAAAAATCCAATTTTTTACTGTGCTAAAATTCAGAATAGTTTTGTCACCTTAGCAAAAACATTAATGTAAATGAGGGGCTTATGATATATGAATTAAGTTGACTTATATTTATGATGAGAAGTGAAGTTACTTAATTTGGCAAATAATTCTGCCATGAATTTGATTTGTGCCAGACTGTTCTCCTGCTTCAATTGATTTGTGCCAGACTGTTCTTCTGTTTTCATTGATTGCCTTGCTTGGATAATTGAAACAAATATTCTTAGGCATTTACTGTTTGATATGGACATGGTCTAATTTGAAAGCAAAACATTGCAGCATATGAAAAGGAAATGTAAAAGAATCCTTTTTTTGCACTCCATGTCAACTTGGAACAGTGGGAATATTTCTGGCTATTCAGAATGCCTTGTTTTTTTTTTTTTTTAATTCTTTTCTTTCTTACACATAAGACAGTCTGTTCTTTCATGTTGTCATGAAGTGGAAGCTTCTTGTATTTTCTTTATATTGTGCTTGTTTAAGTTCTCGATACAATAGTTTTCCATAACATACTTAGTTAAAAGAACTTAGCTATATATATATATATATATATATATATATATATATATATATAAAATTAAATTAACACTTACAACCATATTTTGGAATATCAATTCATAATGACTCAAAATTGAGTTAATAAATTGATGAATTGTAGACTATATAAGTTTAAAATATTGTATACATTTATACAAGCATCATATTTTAAAACTGTTGTTTTCAAAGTAATTGAAAAGATAAAAACTTCTAGCTGAAATGCCCAAGAATAATACATTGATTGCTTGCAGTATCAACAGCAGATGTTGTACAAGAAGCAAATTTGGTATTAATATTTGAGCATGATGCAGAAACACAGGCATTGTATAGCTGACTACATTTATGAATACAGGCATCACAAGTTTTCAAATTGATAGTTTGGCCAACAGAATTGAGCTGTGCTATCTTTACCTAGAGTTATAGTTCTTGTAACTTTAACATTAAGAGCTAAAAAACTTTATCTAACACAAAATACATACAAGTATTTGGCTTATGATAGGGTGGGATTTGCTCGAATTCTACCGACAATTCCCCAGTGAAGGCCCATTTACCTTCCTCAAAGCTTAATCCTGTAAATCTAACATCCCACTTTAGAATCAATAATGCACTAGTACCTTTGTGATTTTTTAATGACTGATTAGAGATATTTCATCCCAGGCTCTAAACTAGATCTAACCTAAGCCATTCAGGGCTGGGGTCTTAATTACAGGTTTGTTCATTTGAAAAATAGTCACACATTACATGTAATCTCAGCATAAATACATACCACCTGGCCTGGTCTCACTGGTTCAGAGTCATCTCTAGGGTACATGCGTGCCACTGGGTCCTTGAGGATGTTGTAGCCATCTGGCACTAACAGACAATACTCTCTTATGGCAATGAGCCAAAACCAGACAGCATCTCTGCAGTTGTAGCGAGCTCCCTTTCCTTCGTTTAACAGATTTGGGATCAAGCCATGTCGTAGGGTGCCAGCATATGCAAGGATGATGTGCCTATTAATATAGACTCAGTTACAGCTTAAGGAAAGAGCTTGATTTGAAGCAAAAATATATCATAATAGTTTCAATCAAATGCTCGATGCTCTATGTAAGTCTAAAATGTGATTTTATAATCCAAATAAAGAAATTTAAACAACAATAATATTAAAATTTCAAAATTGGGCGAACTCAGAATACATCAACCTAAACACAAAATGAAGTGTGTTAGATGAAAACTAGGTTGAGCTGAAAAAAAAAATACATGCCCGTAAAATAACTTGACCAACAAAACTTGTTCAAGTTATTACTTGCATTGAATACAAAGTCAACTAAATCATTTTAATTTACCTATCAAATAAATTGATGAGAAAAATAACTAGATCTAAATCATTTCTTAAAGTTGAGTCGAGATAATATCTAGGTAGAGGACAAATCCCATCACCCAAACAATCCTCATTTCCTAAAAAAAAAAAAGAAAAGGAGGAAAAAGAGGAAATTTTTGCATTAAATGCCTATTAGCTGATACACCTTCCAAACTTTTTTGTCCTTTTTTCGGTTAGTACTGGCCTCAAATCAAATCATTTTGTAACAGTATTTTGTAAACACTGTGATTCAGAAAAATGTAAACAAATCTTTAAATTTGTTGGATTCTATCAAAGTTCACCTTGCTTCCTCATGCCTGCCTGTCAAGATGAGCAGACCTCTGATGGAGATAAAAGTGTCCCTACCCCAATTCCTCATATAGCCAGCTCCAAAATGAGGGAACCCTGAAGGAATTACATTTTGCAAGTATTTTATTTTATCGAAAAGAAGCATTACTTTTTTGTCTTCATACATATCTTATATTACGAAACATGTGTTTAATAATGATGGCTTTTAAAATGAACAATGCTGATCAGCAATGTCAAATTTCAGTTTCATTACTTAGACAAAGTGCCATAGTCTTTTCAAAAAACTTTAAAAAAAAAAGAAAAAAAAAAAACAGAAAAAGTTTCAAATTAACATAGAAGTCAGATAACCTACATATACAACGTCAAAATGAGTTTGGCATGGAAAGATTCTTCTCCAAATAAGATTCTTCAGGATACTTAAAGGATATTAAAACTTCTGAAGGAAAAAATGTAAAGATTAAATTATTCAGTACCCACAAATGATAGAAATACAGAAATTTACCTACCTGCTGACATAGAGAGAGTTGCTTCTTCCACTTGTTTTGAGTTATTGTTAAAAGCTTGTCGTGGTTGAGGTTTCAGGGCAGGAGAGAGGAAAGGAAGACGGGCATGCGGAGTATAACCAACAACTTGTAGAGATGTCATGGCCAGAGCTTTTGCAAAGGTGGAGCTGTCTCTCACAAAACTAAAATGCAAGTTTTCATAATAGATATAGCATTTGAATAAAAAGACTTGTGGACTCATTAGATAACAAAAGGTGTTGATTTAAGAATATTGATTTTATCTTTATTATAAAAGATATATATATATAAAGTCAAAGAAAAAAAAGTATAAAAACAGATAAAGTTGAGGAGGATTCAGTCAATCATGGATCCCTCAATATAAAAAAAAAATTCCTCAAACTCATCTGTTTTTCACTACTAACTCTCTTTGTATCTTTGTGATCTTTCCCTCGATGTCAAATTATAAAACTCATTTGTTGAACAACATGCCCTCTAATATACGACAAAAGAGATTGTAAATCTTCCTCTTATAATTATAGATATAACAATATTAAAACTTGTCCATGTCAACCATAAACAACTATAACAAATCTGAAAGCTTCCTAAACTTGGAATGTGCTCAGCAGCCCTCTTTAACCTTTACTAAAGCAACATTCCTCTCTCCTACCCCCATCCAATGCTAGTCCAATGCATCCAGCAAAATTATCTTAGGAATTTGAGAGATCCCTGTTTAAATGTAAGCAATCAAAGTATTTGTAGAATAAGAATACTAAATAATACTTTGAGGTCATGATCTACGAGTTCCTTCACATGTCAATCCTTTAAATTAGGTTACAAAGTTCCAAGTGGCAAGAAATTCAGCTTTATGGATGGGAGTCCTGAGCCTCACATTTTGAAAACTGGCAATATGACTCAAAATTAATCTCAAATCTTACACAGAGGCTACAAAAATAGGGATTAACTTCCTATAGGTGTTAATATTTATTTTAACTCTATGAGGATAACAAATAAAGAATGAAATTTCTATTAATTGGATCATTAAAAGTGGAACACATCTGCAGATAGTATACTTCTGAGAAAGTTTGTTTGCATAGGAATTGGCCTTTTCATTAATTTTTTTTAAACCTTCAAACCATCACAGCTTTTGAAAAAAAAATTTACTAAAACAAACACTTACTCTGACATCTTGCTTATGGCAGTCTCAAACAGGACGATATAAGCTCCAGTAACGATGGCATCAAAGTAGCTAGGTACCAGGAAGCGTGGTATTTTTTTCAGATGTGTAAAAATGGATTCAAACCACAGCCCCAACTGTCTCAATCAACAGTCACAGAGTCAGCAGCCAGGCCAGATGATATTGAAAATGTATTTTAATGAACAATCTATTATGATCAAATTTCAAGTCAAAAACATATTTTCAAAATGAGTTTAAAAATTTTACTAAAAAGAAAAAAAAAGTTTTTGTATAAATTAAGCTATTGGCATCTAAGTCAAATCTGGCAAAAGTTTTAAAATTATTATTCCCTGTTTTAAAACTTTGAATATACTCTAATAGTTTACCTTATTTAAAGACTTGTGGATTTTGAGCCTAGCACCAATATAATCTGCAAGCCAGTTTCCTTCTCTTAGGTTGCCACACAGAGGGTGTCCAAGGTCATTGTTTGGTCGCATACGAGACAGCTCTGATATCATACCTTATTCAGAAATTCATTCAAAAACAATCAAAAGTTAACTTGTGGGTAACATAATAAGTGCAAAAATCTGGATGGTATTGAAAAGTGCTTGACAAAATGTCAAAAAAATAATTTGCAGCCTAAAAATGCATTTTACTGACCTATATTTTCATGAATAATTCAAAACATGAAAAAAAAAAACCTGCAACATAATATTAACTACCTCTTGGGAAAGATGAAATTCAAATTATACAATGTCCACTTAACCTTCAGCTGAGACAAATGAATAATTATGTAAGGTTTTCAGAAAAACTACTCAAAAAATTGTTGCCAGAGATCTGGGAGATCTAAAGCAGTCACAGTTCATCCCAATATAGTAATCAAATTTGATAGAAACATAAAGATAAAATTTGTTGGGCTGTAGCTTGACCAGTCAAATCAATTATGAATATCTCATCTTTTTAAAACAAATTGAAGGAAAGAAGCTTCATCTTAATGTCTTAAATCTGGATGAAAGGTGGTTACTACAAGAGTTATGCTGCCACCCATTTAACAGGTTTGGCTGACTATTCAAACAGTTTTTTTGCCTTAAAGTATTCCAATATCAGATAGCTATCTTTTTTTAAATCTACGTCTTATACTAAAAAGATCACTCATAGTTCTCCTCTAAAACAATTAGACATGCTGCATTGAAGGTACAGGGCTGACAAATTGTCACTTGTCAAAAATCAATATTGAACAGGATGAACACTATCAATGATCGCTAAAAACTTACGATTTGAAAACCATGTATTCAAATACCTCATCAAAACAAATCTTCTACCTCTGAGTCCGCAGTAAACAAGAGGCCCATGATTTGGAACATTGTAAGTTCCAAAACCATATCCATCATCTCTTTCCTCCTGATCAATGCGATAGAGACACTGATTGATGTCACTGAGATCTAGTGCCTCTACAATATGACGGAAGCTGGAGTTGTCATGGGACTGATCATGATAAATGACTGAGCCACTGTAAGAGCGCATCATATAACCAAACTGGCCAAGCCCACGTCTGATTTCCAATACAGCATTTTTTGCTTGGATTGGCAAAGAGCACCTAGTGAAGAGAATAATTTATACAAAAGTAAGAATGAAATTTGTCAATGAGCTGCCAATTGATTTTAAAATGTAAGCATAAAAGCTAAAATCATGAATGACTTTAAACTAATAATGAGACAAGTTTAACTATATTTCATTTTTGACATTGCTCAAAGCAAAAATTTACTTACTTGATAGCCACCACACTGCCAGGAGTAAAATTTTTGAAGTGAATCTCATTGTTATCACCATCAGGAAAAGTACTGATGCTGATCATAGAACTGGCATCAGGCTGAATTGACTCTTTCAGATCAAGATAATAGTTTGGAAGACCATTTATGTATTCAGAGTCTTTCTTGTACTGAAACTGCTGACTCTCCTTCATCTTGCCTTCCAGAATGATGTTGTCAATGTGGCCTGGTTAAATGAAAAGTCATGGAGGTGATATCCTCCTCATCCTTTTTTCTGTTTCTTTGTTAACATTCCCATCATATCAGCTTTGCCAAATGTATGGGGTAAAAAAATTCTGTCTTAAAAAATTATTTCATACTGGCTTTTCTTACTTCATTAGCTTGCAAAAAAGCACATGTGATAATCAGAGTATCATTCAAAGCAAATTGTATCTTTCTTTTTTTTAAATATTTTTTTTTCCTCATTACTGGCAATATTTAAAATTTCTTTTAAAATGCAACAGATCTCTCCAGAGGAATATTTTTAAATGAATAATTATTTTGTAAAAACTCATCAATATTAAATGAAGAGGGAACTGAGTCATGGAGGAATGTCTTTTAAAAACACCCAGCTTATGACCTTTTATGACAAATGACAATAAAATGTTATTTTGACAAAATTTCTTTAAGCTCAGACATATAATTTTTGTTTAAATCATTAGGTGACTTTGAGCAATTTTTTTCCTATTTATTGCAAAAGTGTTCATTGGTAAATAAACAGAGTTTGTAATAAATTACTAAAATGTTCTTGTTAGCAGTTTTAAGAGTAATGTTTAGCCACACACTGAATGTTTCTGCTTTTCACTCCATATTATCAGTAAAGCAAACCTAAAAGAATTATTATTATTATTATTATTGATAATCAATTTACCCTGTATCACAATGGGTCGGATGTAGCCTTGCTCAGTTGGATTGTCAGGATGTTGGAATGCTGTTCGGGCAATTAGCACAACAGACTCATGTGTTTGAGGTTTGTGGCGGGTTATAGATACAGTATTGGCATCAACCTGATCCACAAACACCTATATGCAAGGAGCAATAATTATAAAAATTACCTAAACGCTGGTTAAGGAAAAGTTAAAAATTAGAGACAATACTACTGGAAGTTGTGGATAAGCTTCAGGTGACAGTGAGAGTGAACACATAATGTCACGCTCATTCAATAAATGCCATACTCAAATTTTGACAATGTTTTGATAATACAATTTTGGATACTAAATATTGACTCTTCATTTTGTTTGAGCCCTAATAGGTTTTGGTTACCAAATATTTGAATTAATGAAAATAATATCACTAACAATAAGTTTGTTTTATAGTGAAAAGAAAATTTCTTCTTTGCATAGCTCAAAACAGATAAAAATGAGTTAGACATTTATCGAATGAGCATGATGATAAATGAAAAAAGATAATCCCTATCTGCTTCTAAATCATTAAAAAAAATTTCTAAAAACCCCAAAAAAACAAAACAAAATGAGTAAGTAGGTTTAAGCATTTAGGGCACATAAACATCAAACAGAGAAATGAACACAATTCTGTGATTACCTAAAGGCCATGAGCATTAAAGTTCTTTAAAGAAATATTTCCTTTGTTTAAAAAAAAATATTCTGATTTATTTTCCCTTCTTTACTATGAATATAATGCCTTAACAAGAGTGCATGAATCATTCCAGAAATGTGAAACCCCTTAAATTAAATAAAATTTTGCTTTTCATTTTTTATGCGTATCATGCAATCTGTTTCAATGAGTAATTATGTTCAACTTTATCTTACTCTGGGATTATTTTCTTCAAATCTTAGCAATTTTGTGCAAGCAAGCTTAAACTTTCAAAGATTATAAGCAGAACGTAATTACCAATAAAAAAGACAACCCAACCAAAAACAAGCAACTAGAATCTTCGTTTGGCATACTAATATGCCTAAGAATAAAAGATGCAAGCATAACCTGAGTGTAACCTTCCCTTGCTAGCATGTAGTGTAGTCTATTGAGCACTCTTTTGCCTCTTGTGATGCCAAATGTTTCATTGATGAATGGACGCTCAGGATTGTGCTTGTTTATCCAGGAAGTGTACAGACGTTTTTCTTTGACTACATTGATCTGGGAAAGAAAACAAAAAAAAGTTCTTCAAAAATTGTAAAGAGCAAACAAGTTGGCCCTTAAATTGAAGCTAAGCGTGTTGGTTATCAATATAAAAGAAAAAAGATGCATGGCCACTATTTCAGTTTGATTTCAGAAACTAATCATGTATATATTTTTCAATCAATGTGGATATTTGTCTGAGGTGCATATTAAGCGGAAAATTGCTGTTGCTATTAAATGATATCTCACATTTTTATAGCATGTTTACACATATACTTAACATTATCTTCATGCAAGTACACAAAAGTTTAGGAATTTACCAATTTCATAGGAATGATTATGACCTTTCTTTAATATCTCATACAAAAAAAAAATCACAGTATTTCTTCATGGTTATATAAAATTTTCACTCGTAGAAAGTATTTTTCGAAATTGAACACACTATATTTGATTGATTAAGTTAGCCCCTCCACATCAAGATGATTTCATCCATTGAGTTTTTCTTTTCTCATGCCATGGCCAAAAAAGTAAGCTAACACTGTGTAAATGAAGCTTAATAACTAATTCAATGAAACAGAAAATTTGAAAGATTTTTCAGTTAAATCAACATGCTCACATGAATGGGCACCAATTGATCAAATCCTCTGTTGCTTCCTATGGCACAGTTCGTGATGGCTACCATTGCACCAGTGGGCCACAAGTCATAGGCTGACCGTTTCTCAATGGGACATTCATTGTCATGGGTCTGATCATAGAAAAGTGCATGGGCCATGGTGGGGACCAAAGGTCTCACACGTGGCTGAACAAATGCACCAACAGGATCACCACCAAATCGGTACACCAGTCGCCCTTGCTCATGGGAATCCCAAGCTGTCAAGCTTTCTGAAGAAGTATGTAGAACAACAACATTTGTATATCTATCAACCAATATAAAAGGTAAGATCTTACAAATTAACATTCAGCAATTATGATAATTTTTAATAATGAAATGAAATGTGTAGGTCTCTACAATGGCATAACTTGCACAATCATCAAACTTTTTCAAGAGATGATAAAAATGTTAAGCTTTTTGAAATAGAGTTTAAAAAGAATCAAGTGAGGTACTTTATATTACTTTTCAAAAGATGCCTCTAGGTTATATCCATCTCATAAGGATTAGACTGAAAAGATATCAATGCTGAAGATATAAATACTGATCATTTTACTATATTTCAAAAATGAAAAAAAAATATGAGTGATTAATGCAAATAAAATTTCCATGTCGAATACTAAGTGTTTCATTTTAACTTGTTCCATTGCTTGCTAAAAATAGTGCAGATAGAGCTGAATAAAGATATATTCTTTGGTCTTTTCATCATTGTTTTACAAAGCAGTGCTTATCAACGTTCATACAAACTTAAACAGAGAAACAAAGTTGTAATTCACCTCTGATGAGAGAGTTTATCCCAAGTCTGTTCATGAACAAATTGTCCAAATGTTCACTGCCAGTAAAAAGCTCAGCGATAACGTACAGATCAGGTCTTACATCTCGGGCTATATCAAGCATATGCTGTTTAAAAAAAAATTTCAAATAATAAAAAAAAAGACAAGAAGTTGGATGAGAGAGATGCTATCATATCTTGTATGATGAAAGTTGACAAAAGTTCTCTGTGAAATAAACCCGTAATCTAGGAATCTCATTGGTGAATTTTAAAGACCTGGAAACAAATAATTTATTTTTCTAAGTAATAGACCTGAATGTCTTCCGACAATTGTCGGAAATCCGACAATCGCGCCGAGACAATATTTGTCCGGCATACCGGCAGTTGATAGAGGGTTTAAGTAACCCTTAAAATTATCTTTAATTCTGTGCGCACAGCGCTTCCGGAAATTTTCAGACAATTTTGGGTTGGACCACATTCAGGTCTAAAGTAAGCTTGTCAGAAAAAAAACCTGCAAAGATTAGACTTAGGTGGCACTGTGCCTAGGTTGCAGCTAAGGTCTGCCTACCTCTGCTACATGTATGGGTGTACTGTGGCAGTTGTCTAGCCTCAAACCCTGAAAGATTTTAGCAGATTGTATTGTGTACTCCTCCATGTGTTTCCACAGGTATGGGCAATCTGCTGGTGATTCTCCATAATTAAGCTTCACACTGTCCCCCCATGCAATGAGTTCTCTTCTAAGGTAAACATTGCGGCCTGAAAACAAAATTGATTTCACACAATTACTTCATGGTTTCAAGCACATACGCTGCTTTAATTGAAAACTTCTTCAAGGATCAAGATAAGTTTATTTGCTTCAAGTACATTAGGTGGTGAAAAAACACCTCACTATCTTTAGAGCAACATCATCTCTCATTCTTTTTCTCACATGGCCTCTGTTTTGAACTCAATCTGGAACAGTGGAATTCTGATACAGTAAATAACCTGGGGAAAAGTGTAGACTTAAAGCTATACTGACTACATCCATTTTCATGAGACAAAACCCAAGTTTGACAACATGAGATGATGGGATTGCACTGCGTTTCTAAATACTTCAATGGTCATCTTTCTAGGCTCAGTTTGTATAGTTTTCCAAACCTAAATTTACTTCAATGGATTTATGATTTATTAATTTATGATGTAAAAGAAAACAATACATGATTTGGAAATGTCAGAAATTTTTTTTCTACTTTTTCCTTTCAGCTATAGACTTAAGAGGATATTTTGTTTTATTTTAGAAAATTAAAATTTTTTCAACGCAAGAACCCTTATTGACAATGCTAGATTTTTCAAATAAGGCATTTAATAGATCAGTTGTTTGAAATCTAAAGAAAAGTTTTTCATAAAGTTGGTAATCGTAAAATAAAATAGGCATTAACTTCAAATTAAGAAACCAGACAAGTTTAAAAAAATGTAGAAGCCAATCACCTGGTGCAGCGAAATTTCTTAAGGGATCATCTCCCATGACCCATCCATTGACAGCCATTACATGGGCTCCATCCTCATAGGACATCTGCTCCTCTTTGGTCACTCCTCCTTCATGACTTTTTGGAATAGCAAAGTATCTGCAGATAAGAATGAAATGTTTCTTGAACTAGTTCAAGCATACTTGATATCAGAAAATTATTTCCTTTGAGTTGCATTTTGACTGTCCTGCAGTATTTTTTCCACCATTAATTCAAGATGCATGCCTGATCTTATTCAGCTTTTTTTATTCACATTGTTTTTACACTCAAGTACCTATACTTTTGGATCTCTGTCTATGATCCCTGTCTATTACAGAGTTACAGGTGTTGTGTTTTATGCTATTCTAAACTAAAAATACCTTATGTTACTTATATGTTGAGTGATCTAACTCGCTACAGATAAAACAGATAAACTGATCATTATTATCTTCCAGATAATATTTGAAAACTTTGAAGAACAGACACTGCAAAACCGCTCTTCAACAAGGTGGAGATCTATATAGGATTATAAAGTCAGCTATTTAGACTATGGTATAGATTTAACTCTTGGTAATCTGTTATATAAGGTAACTAGTTGCTCTGTAGATGCTTAGGTCTAAGAGAGTCATTTACAATGTCTTAAAAGGAGAGCAAGACTAACTGTAACCCAAGAGGTCATAAGAAAAAGAAAAAAGACTTCTGAAGCAATAAATAACAGCATCTATTTTCTACAGCTTGACCTATCCAACCTGACAAAGGGAATGATTAAAATAACACAAAAGAACTTTTTCATTTTATATAATGCATCCTACAGTGAGATACTCTAAATTCAAATTGCCAATATTTCCTACTGCTCAAACTAACAACACACTATTATAGTTACCATATAATTATTGGGATATGCATACAAGGAAAGTAAACAATTATTGCTGTTTTTTTTTTCTTCTTTTGTCTTTAATTTTGAAACCTAAGCAAGATGATCCAGTAAGTCAAATGGTTTAGTACAAGAGTTTGCATGTCTTTAGCCATCTAATTGCTTGAACCTGCATAAGTGTTTTGGCCCATTAATTATATTCTTCTTTATCATATCTTGTAATATACCCATGCATGAGTGGCTCATCAGGCGTGACTACACCTAGCCTTGGTCCAGCTGGGTTGATAAAACGCCAGCGTGCATTGGCAATAAAGTTTCCTATTGCAACATTGAGATGATCTTGCAGTTCTCTCTCTTTGACAGCATTTAGTGCTGCAACTTCCTTCAGAAGGGCTTCACAACACTTATTGATGCGGTCCCCTCGAGAGAATACACCTGGCCTGTAGAGGAAAGTAGGGAACAAGGAAAGGGTGCATAATAATGTTTGTCTTTTTTTATCATACAAATGACAATGAATTGTTGTATTATATGCCAAAAACTTCAAATAAACATATACCAAAGACATTTTTCTATTTAATTTTGTGACGAAAATAAATGAAGCGACACATCCATTTTAATTACTCATGATATCACAATGCTTAGTTCCCTCAGTTCTCTTTCCTTCCTTCTTGTTGATAATCTAGGCTAATCCTTGACACAGCACAAGTGCATATAACGATACAAAAGATAGATTTCTCTAATTTTCATGGTCCTATTTTTTCCCATGCCTTTTCTGTGCCTCTGAAAAATTAATGAGACAGGGTGGTAGACAAAGAAATCTTTTGTAGTTTGTTTTCCCTTGGAGAAGTCCAAACATATGATTAAAGTGCTATAACTCAGAGGTTTTGAAATCAAAGATGTTAATGGCAAGCAAGAGATCTAAATATTTATTTATACATAAGCTGTAAAAGTTAAAAACATAAAAATGTCAATTTGAGGAGGCCACACTTAATGCAGAACATTTGAGGCTTTATGAAATTCATAGATTAACAGAGCTTCACAGAGTTATCAATATAAGTTGAGTGAATGGGGTTATCATGAGGACAAAGACGCTAAGAAAGGTGTACTATCTAGTCTTTCTTTATATTAATAGAATGGCAATAAATGCATGCAATATCAGAATATTTCATTTTTCTCAAGGTATCAATTGAAACAGTAATGACCATTTCAATTAGACCAAGAAAACAATGGCCAATTTTCAAATAATCTGATCATAACTTATATTTGCACTCGTTTACCATTGAAAAATCAATAATTTTTCATTGCTTAAAAAAAATTGTCTCGTTTACTGAGCAAACATATATGTATATATATAAAACAGTCTCATACATTTTGATTAAAAAAAAAAAAAAGTGCCTGATAAATTTTGAAAAGAAAATAGTTTTATAAAATTACAACTTATGTGTACTCTATTTGATATCATGACATTAAGGTAAAAAGTTATATATCTTGGCAAATAAATATAATAAATCATGCACTTTATAAGAGTCTCTAATTTGAAATGAAGCATTAGTTAATGCTCAACTGTTGGATGGTTTAGAAAGCTAAGATTTTATTTTAAAAGTAGATGAACCTCCTCCCCTTGAACCCTTTGTAGCTGGAAAATTTGACAAATAAAATCTATTATGTTTGCACAATTATCATCATTGTATGAGGTTGAAACTCGTCTCTTCAACTCTGCAGTGAGTCACATGGAGTAAAAATTTGTGAAAGACATGAGAATATCATGATGTGAAATGCAACACCTCTGACTTTATCCTCCTCTTTCCTATTTTTTTCTCCAAATGAATGCAAACATAGGAGGCATTCATAAATTTGCAAAAACGTCTAAATTATTTTAAATAAAAAATATTAAGGCTGAAGGACTAACTTACAATCCATAATAACATAAAAAGCAGTTGTTTTTACATGTTAAAAAGAGACCAATCTGACATGCTCTATGTTGCTATGTAACAAAGAGGATAAAATGTTCATACTTCGATCTCTTGTGCTATAAAATAAAAATAATGCTGGTTGTGAAAAATAAATATCTCAAAATATAGAGCTGATTTAAAAAATATACACAAAATGAGACACCATCTGCAAAACTTTAAGCAACCAATATCAATATGCTGAGAAGAGCTATCAACAAACAAAAAATGAACCAAAGAAATTCACAACATATAATCTACTCTAAAAGCAAACTTAAAGGCAAGCTTTGAAAACTAATTAATAGGTCTTAAATCAAAAGAAATCTCTGCATACAAACTAAAAACAAAATGCAACATCACATTTACCCAAATAGGTGATGTCTGAAATGAAAAAGAGTTGACATAAGTAAATCCCACACAAAACTTACATAAGGAAAAAATGTCATTAAAATAAAACTGATCTGTCAAAAATTCTCAAGGAGATGAGCAAACTACATTTGCATGCAGTCTATATTTTTGTTACATTTACCTGTTTCCATTAAATAAGTTCATATTTGTTAGTTGGTATTCAGAACAAAGATCTGGATAATTGTCAAAGGATATTGCTTGTTTCTTTTTTTTTTCTGTTCTTGGTTGTCGTTTTTTTTAAGCTAAATTATTTTATTACTTTCTTATTCATCTCCAGTTGTCAATCTAATTTAGAAAATTGAAGTATGTGAATTTTTTTTTTATCTTCATCCATGATTCATGGGATCAAGTATTTTAAAATGTCAGAAAGCTTTATAATTATGTTTCTCAGTTTTGCATATTATTTCTATTTTACCATCCATGCAACTATCCTCTCAAACTTTCAAACTCAAAACCATGACGTTAATATGTGTGGAATATAAACATTTCAGATTTCATTATGCTGAAGACAGAGTAATGGTTTTTTTTTTTAATTATTCTATTAATATGTGTGTAATATGAACATATGAAGAGAGAGTATTGTTGTTTTTTTTTTAATTATTCTATTTTCAAACTGAAATAGTGAGACATTAACAGAGCTTCAACTTTCAGCACAATAAATAACAATGGTGTTAGTCAATTTCTTAAAGCTTCAATATAGCTGAGATTCTTTTGGAATCTGTAGATAAGAAAATGGAAATTAAAAACCCACAATGGAAAATTCAATGATGGTAGACTATGCAATGACAATGTGAATCTGACAAAGTTCACTTCACAACATGAACAGCTTCAAAGAAAGAGCAAGAAATGTACAAAACTGTAACCCTTTAACAGTCAAAGTTTGAAAAGCCAAAACTATTACTTCAAAAACCCATGAGAGACAGGCTCTAAAAGAGATGAATCAGGTTACACAAATCATATATTGTTACAACAGGAAATTAAAATTTAAAAAATTGTGCAATACTATATCACTTAAAGTTAATATTGGTTTCATGACAGAACTCACACAACAAATTTGTGATAACATATTTAAGACAAATTATAACTTTCAGCTACAAGCATAACAAAAAAAAAATGTAAGCTCTACAGAATTCCTCAATTAGCAAAGATAAAAGCACTTTGAGGCAAGAGATAACAACTGCACAGGAGTATATACCAAGTGGCAAACATTTCATATACTTCAACTCAAGAGGAAGACAATCCAAAAGAACCTCGGAAAATTAAAAAATGTCTTGTTTGGACAAAATCTCAAAAAAATTTTTTAAAAAAAGGCAAAAAATAGTTTTTTTAAATTGTACAGTTTCCAATGCTTTTTGCAGCACACACAAAAAAACATTTCTTTGACTTATTATGAAAACAATAAGTCCTCAGTTTGATGGAGAACACAAATCGTACATGTAGATGTAAAAAATAGACTAAGTAAAATATCAAGTGAAAGAAAATAACAATAAATGAAAAAGCAGAAACTAGGATGTTATGATTCTTCAGTCAATATGAGAGTTACTTTTAAATGGAGAAAACAACATTAAATGGATAGTTGAGTAGAAGGAGGGCTAGAGAAAGACCAAAAAATATTATTGCACAAAAATGGATAGGGCAAGCTACAGTCAAGCTCTGCCAGTGCATAACAGATAGATTAATAGAAGAATGAATACAGAGACTGTCTATGCTGCAGCATAAGAAAAAATGATAAAGAAGGTTTTGGGAGATTTCATATAAATATTGCAGAAAGTTGTGACATTCAGAACAAATTGCATTTTCTAAGGCTGGATAAAGACGAAAAAAAAAGTAAACAGTGTGACACTAAACTACTCTCCAAGAAAGAGGCTATGATGGATTAAAACTGTTCATTTGATTGGTTTGGGGCAGGTTTAAGTAAAGACAAAAAAAAATTCCAACAAAGACAAATTAGCAGAAGTGAATATTTTAGAAGATAAAAGATGCTGCCAAGGATATACTACTGCCACATTTTGAAAAACAAATATTAGGAAGAGTTTTCAAGTATGATGTGTAAAACCAAAAACGGGAGTAGGCTTGTATGACAAAGCCTATTCATAAATCCATGAAAATTTATGAACAAATCAAGCTCATACAGAAATCAGGTACTGCAAAGTGGATTCCAATGTCTCAAACAAAGGTAAATGGATTTTTGCAGTTTGCATTTTTCAAGCATTGTTACAAGATCCAAGTTTGAAACATCTTAGAGAGACTAGGCGGCATTGAAAAATTAAAAATAAATAAAAGAAAGACCATTCATTTCATAAAAAAAAACTTCATCGTTTTTAAAGTTCATCTTTCTCATTGCTAGTAATATATTACATGAAATATAATTTACACACAATAATATAATGCACTAACATCAATAAAAAACACAGCTGATAAAGCTCAATCAGTAAAGCAAACAAGTTAATTTCTTCTACTACATATATAAATAATGTTTAACATTGAAGTCACACATACAGCCAGAACAATAAACCCAATCAATCATCGACTAAAAAAAAGATGTTCTACCCACCTGTCGGTATTAAAGAGGCGAAGTGCAAGCTTCATGTCTATAGAGCTTTTGAATCGACGGAACTGAGGGTCTTGAATAATGCTAATTTCAGAAGGACCTCCTTCATGATGAGCAGTATTGTTTTCTGAGAGGGGAACCAACACAACAGTAATCAAAAATCCAAAACTATGTTATGATAGGTATGAATATAATCAATACTCAACTCTTACAAAGATATTGTGGGAGGTATTCTCAGGATAGTAATGAGCCCATGATATTCTAAAAATCTCACACATTCTATTTGAATCATCTTTTTATCACTGATATATAAAAAATGATATGAATATAATTTTATTATTAAGTTTACATGAATAGATATTGCTCATAAACATTATTACGTTCTATGGCATTCCTGAAATCCTTCATAAGCTTCTCTATGTTGACACAGTAGAACTCATGAAGTCTGAAAGTTGGTAACACTTTGTGTCGAATGACATTATTTATGGCCTGCAGATAGAAATTGGGCAATAAAAAAGTAACATTAGATACCTTGATAGATTAGTGAAGATATTTAATAAAATTATTCTTAATTTATGGCATATTTTACATATCATACATAGGTGTAAAATAATAAATACAGCATTTCATTATCACTTTTAAAATCATTTTGCTCAGCATAAGAAATCATTTAAACTGTAGATAGTTTTTAATATTCAAAATAAAAATAAGATGTTGAAACAATAAACATTTTCTGAACTTTCATTAAATTGTCAAGAAAAGAGTTTCACTCGGTGATTGCATTTATCAAAATGTTTTTATCTCTTTCTGGACAAAGTAAAAGTTTAACATGAAGCTTTCATACCAGTACCAGAATGCTGACATTACACATTTTTATCATTGTCATGTAAAGGCAAAAGCACTTATATAGAGAGTTTCATATCAGATTTAGTGCAATAAAAACACTTACATCAAGATGCTTTTCTGAAGAAATTTTCTTTGGGATACCATCAGGCTCCCAGCGCCCTTTGCCAACCTCCAAGCTAAAATTTTCCAGAATTCGGTCCAAAATATATGCTGGTCGCAGGTGGGACGAGTTGTCCATATTGAATGTACACTCAGGATGCTCCAATACCCAAGGACTGTCCTTTGATGTATGGTTGTAGACCAGGTCCGAAAGGCCCATAAGCTTACAAGACAAATGTAAATAAAATTAAATGTCTCTTGACAATAAATCATATGGTTTAAGAAAAGATTCTTATGTGATCCTTCACTTAACACTTAGAAGTAATCAAATTCATAACATTTACATTTTCAACTTGGGCATGTTTATTAAAAAGACTATTTGAGGACAAAATACATTGGTTAGGAATCAGAAAAAGTGCATTATTCTTCACATATGCATTTTAGTTTATTTTGATATAATTGGATCTGCCGCAAATGAGAGAAAAGAAATACAGATACATGAAACACAAAGAGAAGTAGATAAAGAAACATTTTAAATTTGAAGAAGAAAATATAATCTCATTCATGTAAAGTAATACCATTGCAGACTATAAAATTTATAGTCTGTAAACTTTGCTTTCTGTACAACTGTAACTGAAGGCATATTAAAAATAAAAACAAAGAAGAAAAACTATAAGGTTTAAAATTAAATTGAATAAGGGCAAAATATCATTGCTATTTAAGTGGTCTCAAAAGCTCTCCTCTCTTAGATTTAACTATTGCAAGTCAACATTTTAGCTTTTAACTTACTCCCAGGTTCTTGTTGAGATTCTGCATCAGATTTTCCAGGTCATCTAAATCATACTTTTTTGAACTTCCAGGCCTTGTGTAAACTGGGCTGAGGTGCAGCTGATGGCGAATTGAGTATGCTGAGTTAGATATGCCAAGCTCCTGAACTGGTGTAAAATGGATCATGTTGTAGCCAGACTCAGCGGCAACCTTTTATAAAAAAAAAGATAAATAAATATCATGAATTGTATATGACATGAAACTGAAGATCATTCTGTAGCCTTATTTAAAGGGAGGTGTGACAGTTAGGAGCCTTGTTCTAAAAATAAGTATAACCAAAAAATAAATGTGATAATCAGATAGCCCGTGTCCAAATTAGAAGAAAAAAGTATTGGTATGAAAAAAAAAAAGATTTACTGTTGTTATGGTGACAGTCTCCATCTTGGATTTTTGTGTATGTTTTATAAAATGCAGAGGCTCCTACAGTTTCCAGTGAAAAGACTTCAAGTTTTGACCATTGAAAGCTATTAGTCTGCTTTACAATATGTTGCTACCAGAATTTTTAAGACCCTTTCAAAGTTAAGATGTACTATTTTTGTTATTTTACGGGTTTTGTCCCTTGAAAAAAATATTCAAGAGACAACAACTCTGCAACAAAACATTTTTCAAAATTCTGATCACGTTTTGTGTGTATAGGCAAAACGAATAAGTTGTGAAATTTTCAAGAAAATCAATGAAAACTCTAAAAGGTGATAGGAAAAAAACTGCTGTTGTAAAAAAAAATAAAAGCAATTTTTTTAAAATAAAAAAGGGAGAAGGGAAAATTGAGGAGCTAGCACAGGGACTTTAAGGGTAAAGAATTATTGAACATCCATCTGTGCAATGGATTAGAAAGTTTAGGCTAAAAAAATGGAAAAATTAAGTCTGGGATTATACACAGCCCATAAAGAGGCAGACACAGAATTAAATCTCCTTGATAGAATCAAAACATAACAAGCAAAGTTTGTTGCCCATGTCATACGCAAACATAGTTTGGAAAATTTTCTTAAAAGTGGAACGATGAAAGGAAAGAGAGCAAGAGGTAGACAGAGAGGAAAGATCAGGGACCGGGTAGGAATATGGGTTGGTAGAAGCAAAGGGATTGACCTGATTGTGACATGTGAGGATAGAGAGACATGGAGGGACATGGTCACCAACACCTACCGGCATGGCACCCCATGATGATAATATAATGTAATATTAGTCCGCCAACTGAAGGTTTGCATAATATTAAGCAGAGTTGTCTTCAGAAGATAGTGAACATTTGAGGGAGATGAGTGCCAGTTATTTGGTAGGCAGCGTATGACACATAAGTGATCTGTCAGTCAGCAAAACGCAACCCAACAGATCAGGTCAGAAATTAAGTAATTAATTAATCTATGACAAATATGTGGCAGATCCTCAAAAGCAGATCTCAGCCAAGTTATAATATAAGGAAATATCAGTCACGAACTGAAGTTTTGCATAAAATTAAGCAAGGATAGGGAGAATTTTTCATCTCAGATCTTGAGGTTAAAATGGTGTGGGAAATTTCATGTTAATGACTCATTCAATTGAATTTATGCCTATACATCATAGTGGTATTAACCATGAACATCTTTGGAAATAAATTTAAATTACTGTGTTTTTTGTATCTGAAAATATGTGTTGTTTAATATGTTGTTTCAATGACAATGTTAAAAACTTGTATTCACCTTAAATTAGAAGGAGAATGTCTACTAAGTGATGAAAACCATGTATTTATAGATATTTTATTGAATTACTGTCATCAAGGAATGACGTGGAACGTTGGGCAATTACCAAAACGGAGATCTCTAATGCTACTATTAGGAGAGTTACAATCCAGCCTAGCAGCAGTAGAATGAGACTACACCATATTATTATAGTCAAAACAGCTTCATAAAATGCAGCATCTTGATCTAGACCCCCCAAACTTAGGATATACAACTAAAAGAACATTTGAATATTCCTTTAAAATTATATATGACTGGAGGATATACATGACTTTTAATGTTATCAGAGAGGTATGTGATTATCTTGATTTGAATTATTTTAGAAATAAATTCATTAATTTGTTTTTATAACTGGAGTCTCATTATATAATACTGTTCCCCTGAGATTATCCCAGTTTGTGACAGTTATCTAAAGCCTGTGTTAGAGTCTAAAATACAACTGTGGTTTATTTCTATGTTATACCACCCAATGAGATGATTTTCTATGAGACTTCTGGCAAGAGTTTGCTTAAAGAGGAAATATGGCTTTTATCCTTTCTAAATTGTCCAGCATAGCCTATGCCCTAAAATTGCGAAAGGAAACTCCCTTTAATTATATACAAGCCTAAGTTTTACTGACATTTCAGAATATGACATTTCTTTTTGAAAGTATACTCAACAAAAATCTATTTTCATTATAACAGCCAAATAAAAATGTTTTGATGCTCTAGTAATTATGTAATATGCTATTTGTACTATGATTCAGAAGGACAAGCAAAACATTTTGAAAAATGTTGATCACAGTAAAAATTCCCTTAAAAATTTTTTAGTTACCTGCAATCTAGGGTGCCATTCATCAAAGTAGCCAAGCAATTTTGTGATCACTGATTGACATACAATGGCATCCATTGTAATTTCTTCATTTTGGGGGCCCAGATGAAGTGTTGGGTCCACAAGAAAATAGCCTGAGCCATTGCATTTCTTTAGATCATCACTGACAGATAATGGACGATGAGAAGGGAAAAAAAGGTAAGAGAATAGATAAAAAAAAAAAAATCTTTGTATTGGGTCATAATACCATAAATATTTGTAAATTGTTCTTTAAATCTCTTATTTGTCAAATGCCTTCCACAACCAACCTGTTTTTTTAAAAAGAAAAGTAAGATCGAACAAACAAACTGGGTGCCATAGCTTCTTTTACATAGTTAAAAGCCAGACAATGCCATTTTTATGCGAGTATAAACGTCTCTATTCAGCATGAGTAAATTACCACACTTTTTGACAGTAGCAATGAGACCCTAATCAAATCATTAACATTTCCCTCTCTGCAACATAATGTATTGTGGTACACAAACTAAAAGGTTATCTCACCTGCCATCCGCTGTAAAGAAAAAGTTGAAGGAGCCAGCATAGTACATGTGCACCTCAGCTGTCAGATTTGTACGATCACTGCTCAGACCAGTTGATGACCGCCAAGGAACCTCATAATACTTGGAGCGTTTGTATCTTGTCTCCTTGTTAGGTGGGTGATTGCAGAAGATTCTGACATTTGATGCCATTAGAGAAGGGCCCAGTACGAACCTCAGGATCCATCCTAAAGAAAGAAGCACAGAAACCTCGCATGACAATATTTCAGAAGTGTATGCTGAAAGATAAACATTTAAGCAATAGAATAAAGGCAATTTCCTCCTTTTACATTAATTTCAATCTTAAATAGGATGGAAAGCTTTTTTTTTTAATTATCTTTGTATTACTGTAGAATGTCCTGTTGGTATTCAATTTTTTCTCATTACAAGAAACTTTGT
>JAWDGP010004170.1:1757500-1767500 GCA_033675545.1 Elysia crispata
TTTTTTTATAAGTGTCAGAGTTAAACGTTATAATATAATAACTGTTTTCGCTGTTGTAGTGGTCTTTATGATGCCACTGAGTTTTAGTAACAGCCCCATTGCATCCTACAAAAAACCAACAGTCGCTCTTATTCTTTGGGCCTACATGCAATAAAAATGCTAGACCATTATGAAAAAAAAAATAGTAAAATCAACGATTAAAAAAAAAGTATAGAAGATTAATACATTCTGATTTTGTTGTGCCCCTTCTGATGATATCATTTAGACGATATTTATTTATCTGGACATTTACACTAAGTTTTATTTATGGGCGTCACATGAAATAAAGACAATTTCAACGTTTAAAGATGTGAATTATAATTAGAGTCCTTCAATGAAGTTTTTAGAGGATATGAAAAGAGTAGGCAGATGGGTGGGGGTCAACCTCGTGTATGCTCTTTTGCTCTTTCTCGGCCTCTACATGAAACCCGTTGAGCATAGCAACACATTTGTGCAATAGACCAGAGGAGTGGGATTAGGACACCTAGACAGATGGTACTGGATTAGGACCACAGAATAGTAGGACCAACCAACATGATAGTTACATAGATGAAAGTGGGTGACTGACATTATTCGCGATAACACTGCAGGCATCACTGCGTGGTCTTAGTCACATATGGGACATTAACCTACCTTCACTGGGTCTGAAGCAAATTATATATATATATATGTGTGTGTGTGTGTGTATTAATATAAATTTAAATTAATGTCGTGCGTCTAACGTGGTGTACTCGAGGGAGTAACAGCGGTAACAACAAAAGATTTATATTTCCGTCTAGATTATATCAACATCGTTGCATGCAAATAAGATTGGCTCTGTAAAGATAACTTAAGTCACAAAAAGCACGAAGCATGCAAGGCTGACACATCTCTCTCTCTCTCTCTCTCTCTCTCTCTCTCTCTCTCTCTCTCTCTCTCTCTCTCTCTCTCTCTCTCTCTCTCTCTCTCTCTCTCTCTCTCTCTCTCTCTCTCCCTCTCTCTCTAATATCCGTGCTTACCAGATTTACCACACGAGATTTCTGAAAAAAGACTTTCAATTTAACTCTCTGGAACGTCTTCTTCTAAAGACTACTTACCGAGAGAAGTTTGCTCACAAATTCAACATAATCTGCAGTCCCTCACAATACACTGTACACTTAACAGGACAGCACCTAACAGAATAAACAGAAGGAAATTGTGAGAAGAGTAATAGCAACAATCAAAAGAAGCACAAAGCTTTATCATAAAAAAAAATAATAAATATGGGTAAATAACAAATATACACATGGTAAGAGAGAGAGAGAGAGAGAGAGAGAGAGAGAGAGAGAGAGAGAGAGAGAGAGAGAGAGAGAGAGAGAGAGAGAGAGAGAGAGAGTGGGAGGGGGGGCAGATTGATAAATACCAGTTATCAGCAGTTCGCAGTTCATCAAACAAGGTGATAGACCCTTATTTCCTTGTCGTCTGCCGTTGGCTGGCCCGTCACACGGCCGGCTAGGTCAAACTCCAGCTCAAGGTTTATTTTTTCAAGGTCAGGAAAGAGAGAGATAGAATGACGGAAGTTTGAAGCACCAACTGCTTACTAAGCATTTTAAACAGTGATAAAAATATGGATACTTTTATTGTAATGTCTGAACATAAACATGCCTTTAGTATGTGGAAAAAGAAAAGATAAGAATCAAGGCAAATGAGTGAAGTCCTTTAAACTAGTTGAGTTGTAATGACATAATGAATGAGCTTTGAGGATTCAAGGGTAACATCATCGTCCATGTAACATTACCCACATCACAGAACGTTATCATTATTTGAATTTCTGAAGCGAGAAAAGTCTAGGCCTTATAAAGGGTATACAATTTTCACATTCCAACTGTTTTAGTTGTCCTACTGAGGCGGGCCCCTGAAAGTGAATGAAACTTGGAAGGTACGAAAAAGTTTCACAATGTTTTGAAATCTACAAATTGCCAGATCAAATTTAAAAAATATGCAAAATAAATTAATACTGCACTTTCCCGGTCTATTCTATGACGTTTATCAGAAGGTTATGAATCCCCGCAAAATTTGTTTCAAGTTGTATGGCAATTTACATCTATTGTTCTAACAAAAAGGTTTTCATTTAGCATAAACTTGTAGCCTTTATGCAGTACATGTACATATGACTTGGTCTTTCTCAATGAACAATTTTTTTTTAAACGGCCAACAAGAGTATTATAGAAGTTATCGCCTGTTTTCGACTGCCTACAGGGTGATAACACATAGTACATGTACATGTAATGGATGGCAAGGGCTTGTTGATGTAATATTACAGGTGTGTCAATGGCCGTTGCGTTGCGCATCACGCCAGGTACAGGCTAAGATCACATACTCGGTTGTCTGGCGAGATTGATTGCGACCTTGGGTACGGAAAAATCCAAGCCGTGTAAATGAGAGACCGATAAGCTCATTTGGAAAGGGAAAAAAAAAAGATGGGAGGTCTCACTGATTCATACGAGTCTCTGTCTAGGAGGACTTATTTTGGGAAGAGCATATTAATCATCTTCATTTTCTAGAGAGTATTCTCTTGATTGAATAAAGAGAAAGACGCTATATCTTCACGAGAGACTGAATGAGATCGAGTCGCCTCAAAAAAACAAAAAAAAACAAAAAAAAAAGAAAAGTGGATTATTGTGATGACTTACATTCTCTCACCTCCACAAGTTATTTGATGGGAGAGTACGTATCGATAATTCGGCAAAAACAATGATGGTTTTGGTTCGAAATTTTTGAAAAACGGGAACAAAGATGGAACATTCCCCCTCATCCAAAACATCTGTCTTAAGCAACATGAAGTGTATTGATGCAACTATGATAATTCTGAAGCATGGTTCATTAGAACGCAATCAAATTGACTTGGATCTCCTGAGGCATAATTTATCTAACACATTTGTCTCTAATGCATATAATTATGCTCAGATACTATTTAATAAAACAAAAAGGCCATTGGTCAAGCTTTCAGATTATAATAAAAATTGACTCATTATTATTTTAACAAAAACAATAACAACAACAACAATAATAATAATAATAATAATAATAATAATAATAATAATAATAATAATAATAATAATAATAATAATAATAATAGTGATTATAATACTAATAATACATTATACTGTTAGAAAAAGGAACATTTTGATCTCAAATTACTCATGTGTCTTTAAGGTCATAATGTATTTTAAAGAAAGAATGGAAACCAGTAATAAATGCTTGAGAAAGCTAAGCAATAAATCTGGTAATTCTCTTTCGAAATGAAAAACCATTGGATCAAACGTTAAGTTTGACTTCAAATAAACGTTTTGAAAATTGATAAGTATTCAAATGAAATATATTACAAAAAGGAACTGATATACTTTGATAGTTAAACAGATGATGGATCTTCATCAGTCAAGCCATCCAATTCTTTTTAATTATGTGGATATAAATGAATAAACTTTTATAAAATGCATGAAAATGATGAAGAGAGAAACTTACAGAACATTAATAATTAATAAGAGATGAAGTGGTTATCATTGAGTAACATTAACAAGTGAACCAATTTAGTCACTTTCAACAGTACCAGTGCACTTGCTGGTATCGTTCTTACTTTTGTTTTTCATTCCTTCAAAAATGACAGTGTTAAGAGCTTGTATACAATATAAGCTAAGTTTCACTACAAGAATAGTTTCATGTTTATTGATACTAGTAAAACAAAATCTCATTCAAAAATCAAAGCTAAATTCATAATCTGCAAACAAATTGATTAATTTATAGGTTAAAGAAATTTCGAACTTATTAGAAAATTTTGTAACATATTAGTTAAAAAGATAAAAGGTTAGTTTTCTTCATACCGATGGCAAAAAAAAATTGGAAATATTTCTTTCTGAGCTATGGGAATTAAAGCTCACGGTGCAAGAGAACTGGGATTTTTCATTGCCCCAAATTTTTAATGAACTAGATCCAAATCTAGATTTCTAATTCTATTTAACTCACATTGTAATTACCTAATTTTCTTTATGGCTCTCTGATACATGCTAACAAATTGTGGCAATTCTATACTGATAAAGAGATAAAAATCAATGCCATAGCAAATTTATCAATGCATTATGAGAGACAATTCTTGACTTCAGTGATTTTTTTTTTTATAGACCATGAAATTTCGAATTTTCGGTATTATAATTATTGCAGACATAGGCCCAACTCACCCTAAGCTTTAAAATTGTACTTTCCTGTAGGCCTTTGATATGATGAACACGAATATGAAGGTTTTATTCATTGCAAATAAATACTTTTCAAGATATAAGCATTTTTGTGTTACTCTAAAATCCCATTCAATTACAAATTTCGATTTCGTTCAGAAACATTCAATTGTGAAACCTGACGTCAGTTGGGCCGATATCTGCAATTTTACCAATTTTCTACTTTTTTTTTCTTTTTAATTTCCTTCAGAACGCAAAATATAATTTACCTGCAATCTGGATTTGGATCTACATGTGAATCCATACATTAAATAAAACATCAAAGGCTAACCCGATTCGCGTTCTTTTCCATTGACCGGCATGCAAATTCAAGATCAAGAGATAGCGACTTTATGATAAAATTAACCTAAAGATGGTATTACTTACCTTGGATTTTCAACTTCCAACTTATAAATGCTAGTCTGCAAAACTCGGCAAATAAAAGTATACGCAGACTTATTTTGGTGAAAAAGAATGCACATGTGAAAAGAACCTATTGGTTTTAGTTCCAGTAAAATCGAATAAACTAATTCAGCATCCTTTCACTTTTATCTGCCCTGTACAGGTCTGTAAGGTCTGCAGACGAGGTCACTCCTCCAAAGACTTCAGAATAAACGAAGTTTGTGACCTGACTTTTGATTCGAAGTAATCGAAATACATGTTCATAAACAACTAGAATTTAAGTTAAAGACAATAAAAAATTCATTGATTTACATCTGCTTAGGTTTTATATAATTGAAGATCAAACAATGACATTTAATGGAACAATATTTTAACTAGATAATATTGTGTGATATTCGCTCAAAAATGATTGAACTTATCAAGAAAATCGAAAAAAAATAGTTACCGATACAATTAAACGACCTTGACCTCTATAATGGTTATCAAAATAATAGAGATCTAACTGTTATCGACTATATGCATACTCTACACCATCACCATTCACCAAAAAAAAACAACGTTCAAATATTTTTAGTTTAAGAAGCAGACTAGATTCTAGATCCGGATATCCAGCCGTAGGCCTCATCTACAGTCTCTCGATCTTATCTATATTGTACACATTTAATTTGTTCTTGTGAAATTCTGGACGGTCAGATAGAGGTATGAAATAAATAACTGGATCAAGATTAGGTCCAGGCCTTGTTAAAGTAAAAAAGGATACCATGGTAACGCCGTTTTTTTCATGGTTCCGTATCCCTTCACCCTCATCCTGCTAACGCGGTTACCCACAGATAGAGCCGAAAACTGTACCGTTGCCACAGCCAGTTAGCTTCAGGAGTCACCGCTGTCTAGTTCTTTTATTTGTTCTTTGGTCTTCATAACAACCACACGCGAAGGAAGCCCGTTCCCATGTATCGGTAACATTAACTACCTATCTCGTAACATGGTTCCGACAGACATGCCTAAATTGCAATTTGTTCTTCACACCTCAGTAGTTCAAACAGGAAGAAATTGTCACCTTTTCATTGGTTGATATTCTTAGAAAAGATATGAAGTCTGCTGAGTATATGAGCTGGGGTGGTTAGAAGATAACACGATAACCCGCCAGTCAACCATAATAATGGCGCTGCAGCTCTGGGTTCAGAACCTCAGCACATACATTTAATGGCAGAACCCAGGTTATCGTCAGGGCAAAGCCTAAATATAATGGGTGCGCGCTACCAGGGTTAAAGCTCTTACAAGAGATTTAGCTGTATATTCAGATAAGTCGATTGTCTTTGGAATGATTGAATGCAACTCATTTTTTAGCTCTTTTAGCTAACAAAAAAATTCTCTTCTATGACTCATCTTTTACTGAGCGCTCGATCATGCTTAGGCAAGTTAATCAAGTGCTGACAGGAGAAATTTATAAACAGGGGTTATTTGCGTAACCCGAGAGGCTTGCTGAATTCATTGGTAGGCTGCTAGTACAACACCAACTTCCCCCTACCTGCTCCTAACTATCATCATTATCAAAGTGTTCAAAGAACTCAAAGACATGAACTTGTGTCTGTGTGTGTGTAATTGTGAAAGTGTACACTTACCAGAGCTAGACTTGAAGTTACTTGGTGTTTTGTGTGTATGTTTGAACTGTCTCTTTTGTATTTAAAAACTCAACACTGCTAACCCATTCCATCTCTTGCAGACTTTAGGATTAGGTCTAGAAAAATCAGTGTTATTGCTTGGATCAACATTTTGCGTACATTGAGTTTGTAGGCTAGATCTGCTTCTCTGTGATTCATTTGTTGAACATAGCTTTCCCATCCTATCTCTCCCCTCCATTGGAGCTTGGTCTAGAATAGTTGGTGCTATAAATTTCTCTTACACTTACATTTTGCGTTCTGATGGCTGTGAAAATCTAAACAAGAATATATATGCGTGATCGGAATCCAACAGTCATTTTGATTTCTCTTTGCCTATACTCTAGATTGAGAGTGAAACAAACTAAAAAATTTGAAAGCTAAGGCAGACAGAATATTAACAAGCCTTATTCTGGAGCAAAAAAAAATAAAATTTATTGATAATTAGGGAACTAAAAGAAGAAACAGGTAGATGTAGCACACGACTTTGCTGTCTCAGGGAAAACAGTCTTGGCAATAAAATGAAATGCAAAGATCAAAAAATTTTATTCTGGTTGGGCCACATTAAAATAAAAAAAGGGTTAGCGACACCCAATAAGTGCTGTGGTTTGGAGAAAAGTTTTCACACGAAACGTGTTGGAGCCTTTGCACGCTATTAAAGTACTTTGAAATATTCACAAAAGTTGCCCCAAACGCAAATCAGAGTGCTGAAAATAGAATTTTTCAAAAACAGCCTCTTTGAACATATAAAAATTGCCCAATGAGTAGGAGAAATTTGTGCTCAACTGTAATAAAAGTATATCATTCACGGCCATCTTTTAGAAGGGAGATAACTCTGTTATTTACTCAAATTTTTCACATAAGTTGATTTTATTAATTCTATCCCCTGAAGATTTAGTAATGTCTGATCTAGATCTATCTGGAGTCTCAATAATATTGGCCTCTAGAGAGATATGCTAATTTAGACACTAGTCTAAAGTGACATCTACAATGGTTTAGTGCCAACTTGCACTTAAGTTGATTGCCTCAATTAGATTTATTTAACATTCATTCTCAAGAAAACAGATATTATTTGAAGGCTCAGGAACCAATAATCAATTCAAAATAAATTTGTAAACTGAAATATGATCTATGTTGACAAATTAAAATACAGTTTAGTATGAGGATACTTTCACATTGTCTGTTTTAAATTTTTTAGAGCAACCGCTGATGCCTACTAAAATTCCAAACCAAAAATTATTTATTAGTTAATGTGGTTGATTTTGCCCATGCAAAGTGCATTGAACACAATTGTTGTGGAAGTGTGCTACAAAATTGTAAATTATTATTTTTATTATTTATTGTATAAGTTTGACTTGTCAGTAGTCTATTTCAGTTTCACTTTCAGTGACTTGTGAAAAGGTTCCCTTCTTGCTTGCAATAACATAAAAAAGTTGTAATCCAATCTTGCTGAAATCTTTCCAGTATATTTTCAAGTCATGAATGAGGACTCTGATGATGATATGCCTGAATTGGTTGCAGCTGATGTTGCAAAAGTTCCTGTCACAGTTATCACTGGATTTCTAGGTGAACATCTGTTTTCTACTGAAAGTGAATGACATGGACTTTATTAAAACCTGTTGAGTTATTTACAGGAAGCAGTTTTTTTCCTTCTTTTCATCTTTCGTGAAAAGTCACCAGAATTCATTGCAATCATTATTTTTTCAACTCATTTAGATTTTTTTCCGTTTGGTTGGGCTGAAATAAATTTACCTTTTTACTAGATTTGTATATATTTATATATACATATTAAATCTTGACTGTGAGTCATATATTTGAATTTGAGTAGAGATTAAACTTTCAATCTCTAAGCCTAAAGACTTTCAGCCTAGTCCATTCCTCCCTGCAAAAAAAAAATTATAATGGTTACAGATCAAATTCTGGGAACCAGAGTTTTTTTTTCCAAATCTAATGCAGACTTGATCATTCCAGGGGCTGGGAAGACAACACTGCTGAATTATATTCTGACTGAGCAGCATGGAAAAAAGATTGCTGTTATTTTGAATGAGTTTGGAGAAGGTAAATATCAAACAGTCTAAAGGTTTCATGGTATCCTTTACCTCGGGATCATTGAAATATTAAATATTCTATCTCTGCACAGCCTTTTTAAACAGTTAAATAATTTTAACAATATTTGATTTAAATTTACATATTTTTTAAGTAATTCCAACAAAGTTTCGGCTAGCTTGAAACGTCATTTTTTTTTTATTACCCCACCCCCTCAGGCAGTTGATATGCATTTAAAATAATAAAAAAAGAAAGAATTTTGATTTCTTCTCCCCCCCTCCCCTGCAACTGCTGAAAAAAAAAATTGTTGTTACTGTTGGGATACTTGTGTTGATTCAAACTGCGCTTTAAGAAAATTTTGGATGGACATTTGAGAAACTATTAATACATTGGCCAAAGCTTTAATAGGAGAGCTACAAAATCAATCTTGCCCTTTTACTTAACCTAGATGTTAATGGACCCTTATATCAGGACATTCTTTTTCAAATCATGCTTGTGTCGATTTCTGTTTGTGGCCATGCCGATCTTTTCATTTGATTTCTTTGACCACATTGTAGGTCCAGAAAACATTTCTGCTGCATCATGATGTTATTGTAGCCTTTTATAGTTTTAAAAACCATCATAGGGAGGAGCATAATCGTATGCAAATGTAAATGGTGTGCTGCATTCTTAAGAAAGTCAAAACTATATCTGGTTTAATGCAAAGGATTTATGCAAAATGGTACCAAAGAGCTAAAAAATGATGTACATATATAAAAAGTAATACATGAGCAGAATAAAACTCAAATAGTTTCAAAGTTAAAACTTATCATATCAACATTACTTGTAAATTGATTTTATAAGGAAGCGACTGATCTTATTTTTTTTTCAAAGTGTTTTCCAGCCATGCATGTATGCTACAAAAGCAATTGCTACTACTGCTTCTGCTTCTGTTGATGTTGTTATGACTACATTTATGATTACTGTAATAATATACTCTCTTTAGCTAATGTATCTTCTATCTTATAATTAATAGGGATATCTAAATTTTATCTAATTTATAAAATTTGATTTAACTCCTTGCAAAGGACTCAAATTCTATAAAAAACAAATTATTTATACTTAATTTAAATTCATTATAATCCATAATAAAATTTTAATTATAACGTTACAAACATATATAGATTTATATGACAGAATAAAAACCCAACGATATTTTAGAATTTTAATATTTATTCTAATGAATTCCCCCCTTCTACATAATACAAAAACAAAACAATAATTTTAAGAAACTAACTTAATAAATATATCTGTGAAGCAAAATTATAAATTATCCTATGCTATTTTATTCCTATATATATTCTATATTATTACATTTTCACATTCCAGGTCTTCTTCCACACACACCAGTTCTTGTCTGTTCTTGAGTTTCCTATCTTCCACACACACACACCAGTTCTTGTCTGTTCCTCTGTTTTAATATTCTTTTGCTTGACTTGTCTTTTTTTTTTTTTTTCAAAATTGTCTTCAAGTTCACTTGATTTATTAACAAATCAGTTCAGGTGGCCGATTCTTATCCGATTTCTTTTCAGTATCGGCCTAAAAGTATTTTTGTTTTTTTTCATATCACACTCATTGTGAGTGGTATCT
>JAWDGP010004170.1:1772500-1815000 GCA_033675545.1 Elysia crispata
TAACCTTCTTGAATGTTTTTCCTGTTGCATTTTTTGTAAAAAAAAAAAAAAGGCTTTATTTATATGAAAATCTCCATAAAGATTTTGATACCTGCATCAAGAATCGTGGAGGAAGCTTTTTTTTCTTGTTGTCATTTCTTTACAGCCAAATATATTTTGTCTTTGTTTCTCTTTTTTTTTTTTTTTTTTTGTATCAGGCAAGTAGCACTTGGAGATGTCATAATTCTGAATAAAACAGATCTGGTTTCTGCAGAACAGCTTAAAAGGCTTAAAGACCGCATAAGGTGATAAAATTTTCCTTTAATCTGTCCTTTTTTTGCCATTCATTTTCAAGGGCAAATTAATAAGTTGCAATTTTTGATACTTTACAGTCCTCTTTTTACCATTCTGATTTTAAGGATTAAAATCACCATGCACTAAAAATTTTGTTTTTGACAATGGGGCTTCTAAAGTCTCATTAATTTGAAAATATTTTAAAAATATGAAGGTTTTACATTTTCCTTTTCCTCATGAGTTTCTTAAGAAAGGAAGTGAGTACCTCCAATGGTTTGGAAGACAGTAACAAAGTTGTTTTTTTCAGATTGACGGTAGAGTTATCACATATTTAAACTTTTGGCCAAGGCGGTATTGTCTTGGCACTTAGTGACTGACATTATCTTTAGATATAACAAGAAAGGTCATAAAATAGACATGGATAAAAAGTGCACAATAAACAAGAATGAACTGTGCCATTTCTAGGAGGAAGGGATATGAGAACTCTGTTTTATCAGCAAGGAAATACATTACTGTGTAGTGATGAGACAGGTTACAGTTCAGACTAATTAAGTTGAAACGCATGGGGCTGATCAAATATAGTTTGGCTTTTGGTATTATTATGTTCAGTTGAGTTTCTTAAATAAGGCCACATAATTCAAGTTTCACTGTAATGCATTCTGGTTCTATACATGTTTGCCACAGATATACAGATCATTGTAAACCCAAACTCATTAATCAATCGGATATTTAAATAACATTGAGAGGAATGTGAATACTATTCCTTCCTGAATTATTTTCTTTTCTTATCTTTGATTTATTATTAAGCTTTTAATTTCCTTTTCTTGTAATAAGGAATATGCAAATAGTTCTGAATATATCTATCCTTTTATTGCTTTTTTAGATATTGTCATTTGATATCATTGTTGTTATCATTATGACTTTTGAATTGTCATTATTTTTTATCTTAAAATACAAAACGGTGAAAATATCTTCTTTTTTTTTTCTTCTCAGATCTGTAAATAACTTTGCTAAAGTTGTGGAAACTTCTCATTCAAAGTGAGTCAAATTGTTTTTTTTTTATAAAGGAAAACTGATGTTGCTTGTTTCTTATTGTTATTTTTTGTCATTTATTTTATTAATTTTTTGGGGGATAACCCCAAAATGTCAAGACTTATTGAGATTAAAAATGTTCTCTATCCCTATAGTAAAAATGAGGCATGAAAAATCTTTTTTTTTTTTAATTCATTCCGCAATTAAGGTGAATGAAATATCATTTGAAGGTTTTGTTCTTGTCTACTTATTACATCATTGCAAAATAAGATCTTATCATGTGTTCTGCCCCAAGAGAACTTCAGGAATGTTTGAGTGCTGCCTGGCTCTTTTATTTTTGCTTATTCCTTATTACTTATGAACTGTTTTATCGTTACTAAGACTATCAGCCAATGCAATAATAAGTTCGCTGTCACATCATATGCCTTCATGCATGAAATCTTTTGGTATAAAGCCGAATCAGTAAGCAATGCAAGGGAGTTCATGAAATATATGTTCTATATTGTAATGAATTTTTTTTGTGATCAGTGCCAAAGTATGTTCTAAGTTATGTGTATTGTGGTATATGACAATTAATGTAGTTGTGATTATTTGATTCAAATTGTATTTTCTAGTTGACTGGAGTTGATTTCTTTGAATTTCTGCTCAAAAAATTCTTTTATAGTCTTGAGAACTTTTTTTCAAATTTTAATTGAAATTATATTACATTAATAGAATTGATCTTCAGAAAAAAGAATTCAGACTGACTAAAATCCTTATCTGTTATATAATATTTAGTTTTATTTTGTAGAGCAAGTAATGGAATTCTTCATATTTTTTAAGCCACAAAACTTGTCACTCTTTTAATTGCACTTGATTGACCTTATTTAGGCAAGTACATCTGTTGTTTTTCTAAGCTTGAAATATTGTGCATCATGATGGTGACAAAACCCCATGAAGACAGTTGTTTTATTTATCTTTGACTCTTTTCAGAATTAATCCTGAAAGTATCTTGGACATCAATGCTTATTGTCTTTCAGGTGATATGAAGTAAGTGTCTATGCTATGTAACACTTTATTTCCTCGATATTATGGACACCACGTTTTTTCGAAACAGCTCATGTGAAAGTAAATTTCATATGTAGTTTAAGTGGACCCACCACTTCAATGTGTTGTTTAATCAAGGAAAGATTTTAAGCTAAATGTCAGTACCACGCATATATATATATATATATATATATATATATATATATATATATTATGACCGCATAATGTTTAGATATATTTTGCACTATGTAATTCTAAGTTTGCTTCTTTTACTTTAATTAGTTTAAACCAAAAAATCAACTTATAAAATGTATTACTCAACCAAGTTCTTTCTAGTTTTCTCAAATGCTTATTTTTTTATGATATGAATATTTATACGTTTCAGACTCCAAATTGTCTTTTCTTTTTATTTATTTCTTACAATAAAGATTACATATAGTTATCCTTATATTCAATGGTTTTCACCCAAATCCGTACCTTCGTATTTGGTTTTAGTTAAAGAAAGCATGCTGAAGACAATTTGAGTTTTCACCAAAATCTCTTTAAATAAGATTTTTTGGGAAACTTAATGAATGTTTAATTTCTTTAAAAATAAGGAGAAAGGGATACAATTACAGTTAAAAAAAAAAAAAGGAAACTGAGTGTTATATATGTTTTGATTTTATTCCCTTTTTTTTTTAAAAGTTTGATTAAGATTTTAATGCAATAATGAGCAGGGACAGATTTAAAGTCTTGTACTTTTTTGGATGAAAGGAGTTTCTTGTGGCCAGATTGACTAATTTAAAGAAAAAAGTACACTCTTTGAAGTATGCATTCTTCTGCATCTTGGCGAAAATGACATTGATAATGGATAGACCCTCCAGTTTCCACTTTCAAGAATCTGTTTTTTGGAAGGTGTTGCTGTTATGAGTTAAAATCTCATAGTTAAATCCATGTGACTCAAGGTATTATACGTATCCTGTTTGTCAAATGTGTGCATACCCTTTTTACAATTTGGCTGATAAGAAAAAAAACCTCTGATTCCATGACTAAAGCTCAGCTGATCTCTCTACTAGCACTTGTATGTGGGACTAAGACTAGTCTCTTTTATTTCATAAAGGATGTGAATTGACATTTCACTTGCATTATTTACATGCATCTTGTACTCAAGGTTTTTTTTAATAATTGTTAATACATGCATATTTTATCAGTACTATAGATGAAAAGTACAGACCCATCTTGTTCTCACTTAATGTTCATTTTCTTATGAGTGTATTTTCTATATTTTCTTTATATCAGACTGGAAGATATTTTCACTAAACGAGGATTTTCAAAGGAAGACAAGCATGTCATTGATCAGGTAGGCTTACGGGTAAAGAAAACTGATGGAAATATTTGTCTTAGTTTTGATTCCCACTCTCCCCCCTTTGGTTTTTTTAAGTTTATTGTAGCAGCACTTCATGAGCAAGAAAAATTTTGTCTTTATGAGGATCAGGAAAAAAATTGTTAGTGTTTTGTTTTTATTTAATTCTTGCAGTTTTTTTTTTTTTAAAAAGAATATTGAGTTGTTCAAAGGCTAAATTTCACTTGTCACTGTGTTTTGTTTCTAATGATACTTGTGTTAGAAATTTTGTAGCAGCTGTACTTCATCACATAAGTGACAGTTATTAGTTGCAGCTGTTAATGAAACATTGAAATAATGTTTCAAGGTAAAATTTGACCAGCATTCTATTGAGATGTTGAATTATAAACTTAGAAAGGGCATTATAGGTGGGCTCATAGTCGTTTAACTATTTCAGTGTAGATGAAGTATAAGAAAATGCTTCTTCAATTGTTATGCTCTCAAGGCAGGAACTTAGTTCACTGTCAGCTATCAAGGAAACACATAAACAATTATAAAAAAATTAAACTTAGATGTTAAGTTTTAGATATGTATCACAATTTTATGCAACTGATTAATTCAAGGTCTGGAAGAAATTTAATGGGTGTGTGAAAGCCAAAAATTTGTTTTGTTGTATAATATGGTTGCATCAATTCTGAATTTATGAAGTCAAATCAGTTAGGTCTTGCAAATTGCAAGCACTAAAAACTTTGTGGCCAACATTTTTTGAACATTGGGCCTGATTCTTGTTCAATGAATTTTTTTTTTTTTTAATTTGTAGCATCCAAAATTTTCCTGGGATATTTGAATGTATTGCACTAATGCAATGAAATAGTTTTGAACTAAATATGTTGTTGTCTACCTTTGACATGTTAATTTTGAATGAAGTGCATCATCATCGTAATAGTAAAAATAAACAAGTCTTACAGATAAAACCATGTATTTTAAGATGAATCCATGCACAGCACATTAGGATCAGATATATATTGAAACACACAAAAAAAAAGAAGCAAAAACTGCAAATGTTGAGTTTCACAGGTGATCACAATCATGCCTGTAGGTAATATGATAGTCAAAGATTGTTTAGGTGCAACTTGTCTGACAGGTAATTTATTGCCAACCTGCCTACTGCTAGTGGATATCTAGACTATGCTATGAGAGAAACTAAAAGCCATTGTCGATTGTTGTAACAGGAATGATGTTCATTCCTGGCTGGAACACATCTTCCATTTTTTTTTTTAGTTTAGGGTTCTGATATTCAAATCTACAAAAATATGTGAGTAACAATTCTTTCTAATTACATGCTATGTTTACTAATGCTTGTAAACTTACATAATGGCTTTCTTCGTCCAGTTGTAGCCGAGGCTGAAAAGAAAATTTCAATACTTCAAAATAACTGAAAAAGTGTTTGGTACTTGAATTTAATGCAGTAATTTTTTAGGTCTCAAAGAGAGAGGTTATGAAATTAAGAAATACAATTTAGGTCACAGTCTCTCAAAAACATTTTCACTTTATGGAATTGAGAAAGACATTGATACATTCATTTAAGTGTTGCACTTGTTGATTAGAGGTTTCAAAGTTCAGGCTTATTTAAGTGAGTTTGGGATATATCTGGGCTATAAAAAATTTATTGCGTATATGATTTTTTATGAAAGAATATGTTATCTTTTACCGTAATTTTTTTCATGGTAATTGATAATGCTTGAAATAGTATTCAATTCAATTACTATCAGAAAATTTCTTGTGCTTCATTACAATCCTTTTTTTTTACTTTTTGTCCAGAGTGTAGGAACAATGACTCTTCAAGTACCTGGAAACATAGATAAATTTGCCTTAGATGATTTCCTGCAAATGTTGCTTTGGGAGAAAACAGTGAAAGATGCAATGGGGAATGTCATTGAGGTTCTGCGATTGAAGGTGTGATTCTGTTCAAGTTTAAAGTCTTCATTCTTCATGTGATTTTTTTGTTTTGTTTCATAGCTGGACTTTTTTGGGAAGAACAAGCCTTGATATCTGCCACACAACATTATATTATGACTCTTATTAGCAGGGCAACAGTAATGAGATTTGAGTATTTTAGTACTGAATTGACATTCAAATTATTGAAGAACTGAAGGCAGCCTAAAATTTTTGAAAGAGCTTGGATCTGCTGAATTGCTTTTAATTGCCTCTTAAAAACCTTGCGTCCTTGATCTAAAAATAGTTAAATGTCCATATGTACATCTCATGTTTATTGACACGATTGGCATGAAAAGGTGTGTCAAATGTCGAGGAAGAAACCACAAAAATATTTTGCATGTTACGAATTAAAGCAGTTTAATATACAGTATAACCCACTTATATTGACAGAAGATTTATTAACATCTTTGTTTATCATCTTTTCCCAATTTTTTGCCTCATTGTTCTTTGCAATAAAATAATTCTCTTATATTTACTTATTTTTTTCAGTCACTCCGCTTTATTGACATGTGCCTTACAAGTTTTAGCCAAGCCCAAATAGAAGACGAAAAAATAGTTGGGAGGAAAAAAATTCTGCAATGTTTATTCCTGCACCACCCCCCTCCCCCCTTTCCTCCTTCCATATATTGTGCTTATCAAATTCAGCATCGGTTACACTGAGTGTTGGCCTACATAGTGCTAGATTTCTCTGATGCCAGTAGGTCTATCAATCATTCTATCGACACTGACTCAGTTCAATCAAAGCAACAATCATTATCGCTTGGCTTTCTATCATTTCTAGATCTAGATTTGGCATTGCCCACATTTCCCAATCAGACAAGTGCTGTGGTGCATCAGTGGACACCGTCTAAGCACTATCGCCCCATCTAGCACAACATCTCACTTAGGCTAATACGAAACAGTGAGAAGGAGAAAGGAAAAGCTCATTGATTGGCATAAGACTTTTACCCAGCCCCTACTCCCTTCTCCTTATATCATCACATGCCTAGACACTAAGACAGTGTCACTGATTGGCACCATGATTCATCTTACTGTCCAATGTGGGCGAGGCCTGATAGAAAGCCAATGTGGATTGATGCTGTGAGCTTTTGATTTGTGGAATGCTTGTCGTTGTTCTTGGCCAACAGCACTGAGTTAGGCTAGCCTTGCCTTGATCTTCTAAACACAGAAATAATAAATTTTCTTCAAGCTTGTATAGAATATCATTGAGAACCATTTTGTTGACTACTCTGGGTTTAACTCTTAACCTTAGACCTACAACTGTCAGATTTTATCATGACCATGGCAAGAAAAAACTTAAGCATTGAGATGTAGATCAAACTGCTAACGCATGTTGACAACAAAATTACTGTTAACAGCGGAGAAAATATACCAAATTCCAATTTCACACGTAAAGAAAGTAACAAGGGAGACAATCGAGACCTTTTCAACACAGTGAACTTTTTTCCCTCTTTCATTTAGTATTTTCCTTATTGTCTTTTTGTTGGTATTTTTCTCTTTATCTTTTTTTTTTTATTTATTTATTAATATTTCAATATATGGACATAGTTTTTTTCTTCTGAGAGCATGTTGATATAAGTATGTTCCACTCTTTTTAATTAGCTTTTATCAACAACAGGGCACCACCAGTGTGTGTTTACTTCTTTAAAATAAGCCATTTTGAATATTAACAAAACGATTCGTAAAATACTGAAATAATTACATGTATTTCTTGTCAGTATAAAAACTGTCTTGAGAGTGGGCAGCTCTATATTGGTCTCCATATGAATTTCTGAAAATCTTTTTTTTTCCTGCATTTGTCAAGATAATGATAAGGTTTTGTTGGCTCAATAATTTCGTCTCCCTTTTCCTCAATTTTTCTTCTTGCCTGTCTTAAAGGGTGTGATATCTGTTGAGGGTAGTGATCATCGCCTAGTGGTGCAAGCTGTTCAAGAGCTTTATGATTCTCAGACCACTACAGTGTGGGAGGAGGACTCTCCCAGAATCAGCACTGTGGTATTTATAGGTAAGTGCTTTAAGTTCTTTGTCAATGATTTATGCAAAATGAGCATGAAACTTCTATTCTTAATTAAAGACATTTTTGTGCAACTTGAATCAAGTAATTGTTTTAAAGAAATGATTGAATGGTCACAATTTTCTGTACATTGGAGATCCTCCAGCTTTGAAATGTGACTTGCTGGCTTGCCTCACTTGATTGTCAGGTAGTTTCTTAAGCATAGAATTCTGTCTTGCCAAATATATAAGGAATCTGTCAGATGATCTAATTTCAAGCAATGAAAGGACAAGAGTGCAAAAATTGTATCAGAAATTTGAAAAGATCAGTGCTACAAATTTTCTTTTCTTGAGAATTTATGTAGCAGGATATATCTTTTTTTCCCTCAAATAATTGTATAATTGTAAAATTTCTTCTAATCTTTTGTGCTTTTATATCCCTAGGACGTAATCTAGACAGAGACATTTTACAAGAAAACCTGCTGAAGTTGACAGTGCTGAAAAGATAACATAACACTGGCATTTTACATAAAGTTACTCAGGGATTTCTCAGCCAAGTTTCGTCTTCTGAACAAGTGTATTACGTGTGTCTGTTCCTTTGTGTATGGCTCATATGGTTTTTCCAAGTGTTTTAAGCTTATCTCAGCTCATCTCCTTCAAATTTAGATGTTAATAGATTATGATAAATAGGCCTGTGCTATAGATTATGCTCTATAGCTCAGGTATAAGTGTACAGGTAATATAAAAAAAAAGGTTGATTAGCAAATGTCAATTATTAATAAGTGTGAATTTTTTTTAAAAAGGTATATACAATTAATTCACTCAGCACTGAGGCCTATCTGTATAAATCCCCTTTGCCATCGGCCATTTTTAGGTTACTTTAAAAGATAATATTTCACAGTTATCAATGCAAAAACATTAAATTTTTTGTGTAGGTAGATTCTTATCTAATCTGCACTGCACACAAGTTTGACATACAAGTTACGCATGGTTATTTCTAAAGAATTTTCTAGTGGCACATCAATTTCGAAAAAAGAAAAAAAATTACCCGCTGCAACAAGGGTGATACACATTATTGTATTAGATGAAAAAGAAATGAGAAAATCTACATATTTGAACTTGTTAAATATAACAGTCAGACAAAAATAGGAGAGCTTGGAGAATCCATTCATTAATTTTTACACATTCAATGCCAGATCTAAATCTAGTTTAGAAATCTAGATCTAGATCTAATTCCAATTTAGATCTAACTTTTTTCAACAGCCTAACAAAGTTTATTTGGATCTAGATACCCAAACTAATAAATTTGAAAATATAAAGTTGTTTCCTTTCCCTATAAACTAGATTTAGACTACTAAATGTTGGTTTGGAAAGTTAAATAGACATTCAAAGTTAAAACTGATCACTCTCGGTATTCGTATGCAACGGAAGTAATAGGGCAGCCGAGTATACTCAATATTTGTGCTGAGTGAGTTAAGTAAGATGAAACGATATGAAATAGAAATTTATTATTTTCTCAAACTTTCCTTTTTTTTCTTTTGACTCAAGTCAAAGACCTATCTGTATACAGTCAATAGCTACATGTTCAGCATGTTCTGAGAAAAAAAAAATTGTTTTATCATACCCCGGTAATGAAAATTGTAAAAGAGGAAAAAAATTATTTTAATTAATTCTAATATAGTCTAAAGAATGGTGAATGGCTAAACAAGGATGATCATTCTATGTGCATATATTTTTCAATTTATCTTTTTCTTGAATTTCTGGTAAGCTGAGGTAATTTTCTAAACGCAAAAAAAGTCCTTTTTTCTTTAATGTTCATATTTGAATTCATGCCCATTAAAATTCTATTAAATTCACACTACTAATTGATTTAGTGCCAAACAGCAGTACCAAACTGTCTGATATCAGATGTCATCAATTAATGTCTACGAGGGCTCTTTCATAATTAACCGAAAAATGCCTGTAAAATCCGCGTTTTTTATGCTATCAACAAAATTCTTGCACGTGTTCATACCTTGACTCGTCCTTCATTTCTCTACGTAACAGCCAAGTCTGTCAACAGACTTCTGCCAACGCCGCACCATGGAATAGATACCCTCTCGGAAGAAACTTCCGTCAAGGTTTTGTAGCCATTTCCGCACATGGTCAAGAAGCTCTTCATCGTCATCAAAGCGCTTTCCTGCCAGCTCACGTTTCAGTGGCCCAAAGAGGTGATAATCAGATGGTGCGAGGTCTGGACTGTGTGGTGGGTGTGGCAAAATCTCCCATCCATATTTCTCTAGCCAACCTTGCGTCACTCGTGCTGTGTGGGGTGTAGCGTTGTCGTGTTGCAAAATGACCCCGTTGGTCAACTGCCCTGGGCGCTTTCTGCGAATGGCCTCCCTAAGCTTGTCAAGAGTTTGGCAGTACCTTGCAGCATTGATTGTTTCTCCAGGTTGTAAGGTTTCGAACAGAAGAACACCACGACTGTCCCAGAAAACAGTTCCCATTATTTTCTTTGCTGACCGCATGACTTTGAATTTCTTCGCGACAGGTGAGGATGGATGTTTCCATGTCATCGAATCTTGCTTTGTTTCTGGGGTGCAATGGTGCGACCAAGTCTCATCACCGGTGACTATGCTGTCAAGAAAAGTCACATCGTACCCTAGAAAGTCTCCGCCGGCGTTGGCAGTATGCCCGTGAACCCTGCGTGAGCTCTTGCTTCTTCTCATAAGTTCCCTGCAGATGTCCAATCTTTGTTCTTTATGATTGTCTGTCAATTGCTTAGGAACCCATCTTGCGCTGACTTTTCTGTAGCCAAGTTCATCAAATACAATTCTATGGGCAGAAGTTTCCGAAATTTCAAGACTGCTTGCGATTTCATGAAGTTTCAACCTCCTGTCTTGACGAATAAGCTCATCAACTCGCTTCACATTGTCTTCTGACGTCGCAGTTATCGAACGCCCTCTCCCTTCCCTGTCTGTCAAGTCGGAATGGCCGGCTTCAAACAAATTCCACCAGTGATAGACTTGTGTACGGCTTATAACATGCTCACCATATACACTCTGAAGTTCTTTATGAATTTCGGTAGGATTCAGACTTTTGGCATTCAAAAAACGTATGACAGCTCTGATTTCCTCCTTTGACCAAGTTTCAAGGTGGGCCGCCATCTTTAAAATCGTCTAGACATTCATTGTGCAAAATGATGCACTTCATAATTTCTGGGAGTATCCGTAAGGAAATAAGGAATATCATGTCGTTTACAGAATTAAAAAAGCTCCACTGGTTGCTGAGCAATGGGCATTTTTCGGTTATTTCTGAAAGAGCCCTCGTACATATTTACACAAACAGTTCAATCCATCTCATTCCTATAATTGAAAATTGAAAATACTAATATGAACGTATACTTTTGAAATACATATACTTATTGTTCTTGATCTCCACACAATGCATATAATAATTTTGGGATATTTGCGTGTTTCTCATTTTAAACATATGATTTAAATTGTGGAAATGTATCCTTTCTCTATTTTTTTTTATTATTATTTACGTTTTGTCACTATGACTTTCAGTTGTACTGAAAATCAAGCTGAATGCAAGTGATCAAATACAATTATGCAATGCTTTTGAAAATTTATCTTTCTTTTTTATGTGTGCATATGTTTATGAGTGCAGTAAATAAAATATTTACAAGTTTGACCCTACCATGTTAAAGTGGTGGATCTTGCAGATTATATTAGATCCACACTAGTATTGGAAATTCCAGCAATGAAATGAGACCCTGCTTCTCCTGTCAGAAAATTGTTCTGCTAATGGAGTAAGCTAATACCTACAGAAAATTTGTATAGCTAAAAGCAAAGATTACAGCTGTGATATGCGGTCTGTGGCTTATATGTTTTGTCCATGGAAAATTTTGAATGGCACTTTTAATTCAGAGTAGATTGGAAAAAGCCTATGATATGACTTAGAAAATTTTTAAGCTTCAAATTATATTCAGGACAGCCAAATTATGAAGCTTAGGACTGGAGAAGAGAAGGGTGGATTCAGTGCTGTATCTACTATTGTAGACATTTTAGAAAATCATTTGAATTGAAGCAACAAATGTATGCTTCCAGAAATTTAAAAAAAATAAAAAGAAAATTTGGATTTGTGCTTTTAAAACTAAAAGTAAAGACAATGAGATTGAAGCCCAGGCCATATTTTTTACGTTTTTGGCACTTTAGCAGATAAAAGAGTGTCAATGGCCATGTACTTGGAGAAAGAAATTATAGGAATCTTGACAAGAGAATCACAAGACAGAAGAATCTCAAACTATCCAAGTAAAGACATTGGGAAGCGATAAAGAATCATGCTTGCCAAGGCATCCAATTCTGTTACATAAAGATGATAATGATATTGCCATCATTCTTAAACACTTTGGCACAAAATGATAACTTCTCAGAAATTGCTTTTGAGTTGGCAGTTTGCCAAAACATGGATTAAAAATGGTAGAAAATGCAATGACTTTTCATAAATGAATTAAAAGCTATGAATGGGTTAGTGTAGATATCTCAATAGTTTTATTTTTTGTGGTCAGAGTGTCGACTCTTACTCTAAAGGAACAAATTTCACCTTTGAATGCATCAGCACATGCTTTAATCAATAGAAGCAGATCTTATTTATTTTTTTACCCTTTCTGTTTTGAAAATGTATACTGATTCATTCATTCTTAATTGCATTATTATTTAAAGAAATTTTGAAGTAGCTTTCTGAAATGGATTATCTATGTATGTACCGGTATAATATAAAAAAATATATATATCATTTTTTTAGTGGGGGTGGGGGAGAAAATGTATCTGTCTCAAGTAGTTTATTAGCAGAAGCCTAAATATAAATTCAAATTCAATTTGTTTTTTAATCTCAGTTGGCTTCTAGAGGTGTTCTCATTGTGCAAATTTTGCAGAAGAAATAAAAATTAAAAGGATAAAAGCCAGGCACTAAAAGAATAACTCAAATCTTCTGATTTTTTTCCCCTTGATAGTACTGTTAGATTTTTTATTATTTTTATTTTCTTAAGTTGGGATCAGTAACGGGCAGTTCCAAGTAAACACCATGAATGTTGCTAAAAAGGCTGATAACCTGAGGAGTCTGTACCCTTATTAAAACCTATCAGCTCATCTGTCAATAATGTTTTTTTTTTACTTCTAGCTCTGCACTGGACAGAAATACTAAAGTCAAGTAATTAAAATGCGGTGAGCGTGTGACACAAAACAATGTGGAGTTGAGACTTTAGCTCTGTACGCCAGTCTTGATTAATAGGTGATAGTGAGTTTTCTCAAAAAATAGTTACAGGTGAAGCAATAGGCCTATGTGCATCAGAGACTTGGACATATGAACTGAAGAAGAAAAAAAATATTTTAAAAGGCTTTCCGACGATTTTAATTTCCACTAATCTGGCCTTCAATACTTTGTTCCTATATACATGTATATGTATTAATACAAGCCTGTATGGCACGATACTTAGAATATATGGTCAACTGATTCCCATACCTGCCAGTTTTTACCATGCGTTACATGATGCTATTGGTAAGGCAACGTACATGTAATAAAGTTAGTGTTATTTACTAACATAAATGCAAAGAAATAAAAACTGTTTGCTGACCTGGATCATTATGAATATGCGTGGTGGCTTGTGTACACCTGATGTCAAATCATCCCAGTCAACAACACGCACCCGATTGCCACAAGCAGGTAATAAAAATCCCTATAATGAGGGCCACTTCATTAATGAGATAATTATTATTGATTAATCGAAGTAAGAGATGTAAATTTTTTGGTAAGCCGATCATGTCCGTGATGAACACCACCAGGTGATCGATTTCCAGGGAATGATGAATGACACCTGTGGCATTATTTGTCTTATTTTAAGCATAATTAAGTGAGTGGACATTTTTGTTTCAATAAGCAGTTAAGCATGAAGGCACCAGCACATTTCTCCCCGTAAAACTTGAGAAAAGCTCAATTGATATTACACAATTTAGAGCTACAAAAATCTTTCATGCATGAAAGAGCTTTGATAAGTTTGCGGTCATTACTGCACTAATATAAAATTTACGCAAAGCCTGACAGCTTTAACTGTTTGTTTTGAGATATCGTCATCGGCTTACTGTTAAGACTAAGAGTACATTCATGTACTTTCGGGGATGCATAGATAGTTACTGAAAAAGATGATGAAAACAAACAGAAGAAGACATTGTTAATGTTATTATTTATCTTGCTGAAACAAATAAGATGTGGTAAAAAGCAGAAAAGTCTTAGTACATCACATTGCATTAAACTTGAAGAGATTTGCGTAAGTACCGGTAACTTACCTGTATTAATTCTCTGCATTAGTATAATTGTAAGATATCACGTGGTAACGGAGAGTCGTGTGAAACATTTTTTGCAAGTTTATAGATAAGAGAGAAAAATGTAATAATCGTGATAATTTTCAATGCAACCATATCACCTTATCAGCTCAACGTGAATTACATCTAGGCTCCATGGGAAACAATTATGCATTCACGTTACCTTTCCTAATTTTTTTTTGTGTCTCTATATGACTTTTATGAGAGAGAGAGAGAGAGAGAGAGAGAGAGAGAGAGAGAGAGAGAGAGAGAGAGAGAGAGATTTTTTGAAATTTATACATGTATTAGAAAACTAAAGGCAACTTCAATTTCTTTCTCCGCTATATCCTTCAAAGCCACTCAACGTGCAGAAGTTAATTGAATCCTTATCTGGCAAAATCAGCGTTTTAAATATTAAATATATATATATATATATATATATATATATATATATATATTTAATATTTAAAAAAATAAGGAAAATTATGCATTTAGGCTAAAAATATACAGTATATACTTAAGAATAGAAATATTATCCAAGAAACAAATATTGCTCCTTGTCTATAGATCTTCAAACTTTAAGCAAAGCATTGAATAGCTGCTGGTGCACGAATCAGCTTTTTAGTCCCGTGCACATGAGGCGATAAACACAAGGGTAACTTTATCTTTCAAAGTCACTCATGCTAAATTATTACTCAGAGATATAGATCTAGACCTTCAGTCGGGAATTATCCTCTACATTAAGATTTTACTTCCATCTTTCAGTGTGATTAATCCTAATAAAAATTAAAGCACAAAACAAAACAAAAAAACAAACACACACACACACGCCCAAGAGGCACCACCCTGCTAGAGCTAGACCTGTGTGAAATCTCTGACGCTTTGGTTCATATGACTCTCATTTCATATCTAGGTAGAGCTAAACTGCTCTAGTCCAGTATTATATTTTTTATCAAGCTTATTTGATCGAATCTTCGTCATCGTGACTTAATTCCTACCTGAAAGAGACTAACAGAAATTCTTTTCTCTTTTTTTTTTTTAAAATAGCCCGCCCACAACATGTGAGCTCAGACCTCTACCGTCGATCAAACAACTCCTGCCCAGCCAGACGGAACTGAAAAGACGAAGCCTTAATCTCCCCCTCTACAATACGGGGCTCGAACCCGCCGATATTTAGGGCGGATGCTCTTAGCTAATCCTAGATCTACCATAGGTGTCTGCATGAATTTTGGAACTTTGGTCAAGCAAGGCGTACATGTATTAAAAGTCAAAAAAGAATTAACTGAGTGATTGTAGAGAGCTACAGTAGTAGAACTGGAACAGTAGAAGGGAAGACAATTAAAAAACGAGGGAGTGTATGTGTGTACACACACTCACACACACATAATGTACATACATCTGGAAGAAGATTGCAAGCGAGACGACCGTTTCCCAACAACCATGTAATAACTGCGGCAAGCAGGTTAGATCATGTCTCTATAATTGATTTACGCTGCTCCAATTCATATTTACATGTCCATATGCATAATGGGAGCCTGTAATTGCCCTAAATGAGTTTTTCATGTAAGTATTAAGTTCTGTCCGTTTGCAATTTCGTGTGTAGATCGTGGTTAGGAAGGTGATACTAACTTTACATGAGATCTGCATCATATAATTATACTAGAAGTGGTAAAATACTCATTATTCACCAAAAATCATGTGTCTCGCTTTTCTTCCCGAAATTAATCTTTTTGTTCATTTTTTTTTATCCTATTCTAAGAGAACAAAACTCAAGTGTGATTCAAAATTAAAATTGACCATTTAAGGTCTTAAAATTTTCAGGGCTTTTAAGACTTGCATTTTGTTGGACTTGTTTTAATGGAGTTTGGGTTCAACATTTAAAAAATCCAACTTGTAAAAGTAGGTAACCAAATAGCCAGGATGTCGGAATATTTCGTATACAGGTTTCTTATGAAAGCTCTATATGAATTTCTTTCTTAAGAGTATTTTGCCAATTTTGTAAAAACTAATCAAGTTATTGATACATATTCCCAATAATGCTCATTGTCAAATGAGTATATGTACTAATAAATGGGCAGCTAAGATAATACCCTACCGGTTGTAAGAAATCTGCACTGCTCATTTAAGCACTTTTTAATGAGCGTTTAGAATGATCTTTAAATAGATTGGGATAGTAGAGAATTATCTGTTTTCCAATATTGTTTTAGATAATTGCATCTTAAACTAACCCGTGGACTAACTCTCATTTCTCTTTCATAACTATGAACATGAGAGGTGAAGGGTCTATGCATAGCAGTAGATTCATCGGAGCAGTCAATAACTTCTTAAAAGCTGACATTTTAGTGTACCCTTAAAAATTTGTTTTCTGATAATTAGTTTGAATGCCGCGCTCACTAGATATAGATTTCTGTGAAATATTCTTGCAGCCGAGCTATCTCTGAAAATCTGAACCTTTAAACATGAGCTACTTATGCTTTTCACGCACGTGATTTGTAAAAACAGAATTAGAATCCATGTGTCACTCCCTTGTGTCACTTCTCTGTTTAGTTCACGCCGCATCGCCTCCTCCCCGCGATTTAGGACAAGGTTAAAATTCTTCTTCTTCTTCTTCTTCTTCTTCTTCTTCTTCTTCTTCTTCTTCTTCTTCTTCTTCTTCTTCTTCTTCTTCTTCTTCTTCTTCTTCTTCTTCTTCTTCTTCTTCTTCTTCTTCTTCAAGAGTTAGGCCAGTTACTGGAAAGAGTGAGGTTATACAAATCCTCTCCCCCCCCCCCCCCCTAAAATAAAAAAAAACCCTCATGTGCATTTTTCGCCACGGCTGCAGAACCTTTAAAAATGAACATTAAACTCATGCTTTTTTCAACTTATCTTGGTTCAGGACTTGTTGATGCTTAGTATTACTCAGAGGCTTATCCAATATTTCTTTTGAAACTAACAAAATTATCTGATAGCGATATCAGCCATTATGTGGGCAGCATGATCTTTCCGTCAAGGAATGGGGCGTTTATAGCTTAACATTCAGCAGTCGTTTTTCCCTGTTGCTTTCCTCCCAACAATCAAATCACAAAACAAAACACAAAGTAATGGTCAACTGCCACCAAAGTTAACAATAATCGTATAATGAATAGAGAATAATATTTCTCCGAGAGTTATGCTATCTAGGTATTTGTCATGGCTTGTGAAATATTTAGAACATGTTTACAGTTTTATTTAATTTTATATCTTTTTATCTCATTTTTATCGTTTCATGTACGCCGTATTTGTAATATCGTAAATGGCTCTATTTGCTTACCGCTGAACATGGCTTGCGATCCATATTTAAATTTTCACCGCTTCATTTCTCTTTTCTCTAAATGAAATATTTACTGCTACAATTATAAGAATGTGTCGCTCGCTGACACCTCAATCTATACCGTAGGCTCAGGCTCCACTGCTCCATAGTCAAGCGTCATGTGTGTACCGTCTAATAATAACAGCATAACGGCTGTCTTAAAATTGATTCTCGATTTAACCATACGAGATAATTGCTCGGGTAGGAGTTCCAGTCCTTAGTCAAAGAAAATATACTGGAGTGACTTGAGAATTTTCCTGCACTGGGATAGAAAAATTAAGGGTAGATCCATTCAAGAACTAAAGGAATCTCTCCGATGTCTCTTGGGGACGCCAATTTATTTATTTGGTTACGCCCATATTTATTAATTATACATTTATCCAACTTTTTTTTTTTCAATTGAACACCCATACCCACTTCCTATTAGCGTGACAAAAAAGGCGTGCCCCCGACGTAGCACTTTGTCGGCGACTAGATTACTAACTGATGGTTGATAGTGTTGATAGTGGCAGTAATGGTTCCAGAGTCGACTACTTCCCCCTTTTCAAAACATAAAAAGCGCTTAATACCTTGAAAGAAATCCAAAGAGCAACAGAATTCAAATTTATTTAAAAAAAAAAAAAGGAAGAGAGGAGAAAGATAAGTGAGAGAAGGCACGTGCGTCTCTCTGCCACTCTCCTTCTCTCATTTTGCTATCACCTTCCTTTATCAAGTAATTGCAAGAGATAGCCGTATTCCAAAGGGTATTGACACATAACCGCACAGGTCTATGGCCTCTGGCAGTTTGATTGTCCTTCCGTTGTTATCTCCCTACCCCATCCTTTAAATTTGTAATTTTTGATAACCTGACTTCTTGGCTGCTACATTCCCCGGTGTAGTAAGGATTTTTCTTACGAGTGCGTCGGAATATGGGTATTTCGCTACACAACCCAAAACAAAACAACAAAAAAAGTGCCAGTAAGTTCTATTTTTACTCATGACACAGTTTGAACTTTGCCCGGAGACTAAAATTAGACATAAAAAGTTATTTTGTGTTGCGGCATCAACGAAACAAATAGATTTATGATGAGGACATAATTAGTAAGTCTACTTCAATCACACTCAACAGCTTATTGGTTTAGATGAGCGATAGCACGAGCGAAAAAAAAAAAAGACTACAAACAAACCCGCACCGCACGGTATAGACAAATATATACCCAACAAAACAAAGCATGACTCATATAAAAGTTACCCCTATCCAAGCAATCGTAAACATTCTTACCATAAGTAATAAAATAGTACTTAGTTTAATATGTACGAGGGCAGGCTGATAATTAAGTTCCGTTTGCTAATAACTAGGTCAATTTTCGTCACATCGACCTAAAATTTCATACATATACTCCCGAACCATTTTTCTAGACTTAACTATAACAACAAGTTTGTGTGACGTCATTCGTGCTCATAATGCAGTGACGCGCAACACATGATGTGGTAGCCATGTTTATGAGACAATGGCGACTTCCAATGACCTTCTCATCAAACAGCGCTCTGTTATCGAGTTTTTGGCAGCTGAGGGATGTTCTGCTGCAAACATTCATGCAAGAATGAAGACAGATTATGGTGAAATGTGCATTTCAGACTGTGCAGTTCGCAAATGGGTGAGAATTTTTAAAGGGGAAGACCCCAGAGAGACAATTCTGCGTGATCGAAAGCGTTCGGGTAGGCCCCTTTCCGCATCGGACACGGCTCATCGAGAGAAAGTTGACTGCATGATTAGAGCTAATCGAAGGGTCAAACAAAAGGAAATTGCAGATGAAATAGGCATTTCGAAAGAACGAGTGCACCATATCGCCACAACTGTACTGGGTTACCGAAAAGTCTCTGCCCGTTGGGTCCCAAAACAGCTCACTGTAGAGATGAAAGCGCAGAGAAAGGACATGTGTACTCAACTCTTAGAGCGTTACAATGCAGAAGGAGAAGCATTTCTGCAACGCATTGTGACTGGAGACGAATCCTGGGTCCACCACTACGATCCAGAATGTAAAGCCCAATCGATGGAGTATAGGCACAAAACTTCTCCAAGTCCAAGGAAGTTCAAGGTTGTTGCCTCTGCAAGAAAGGTCTTGTTCACCGTTTTCTGGGACATGGAGGGAGTGGTCCACATGGAATTTCTGGAGCAAGGGCAAACTGTGAACTCTGAGCGATATATTTCAACACTCCGAACTCTCAAACTCCGACTCAGACGTATTCGGCGTGATAAGGACTCAATCCTGCAACACGACAATGCGCGCCCGCACACCAGTCGCTCAACTCAGGACGCCTTAAGGCAGCTGGAACTTACGACCCTACCTCACCCTGCATACAGCCCCGATCTTGCCCCCTCTGACTATTATTTGTTTCCCCAACTCAAGAAGTACCTGAAGGGCCATCACTATGACAATGATGAGGAAGTTATCGCAGATGTTCGCAGATGGTGCCGTGGACAGCCGTCTGAATTCTTCGCTGACGGCGTGAGCCAACTAGTGAAACGTTGGAGGCGGTGTGTTGATCGCGACGGTGACTACATCGAAAAATAGAGTGCTAAGTATGTAGCTGAGATATTAAGCTTTCGTTTGACGTATTGTTTATGTATATGCTGTGAAAAATTAAAAAGTTATGATTAAACGGAACTTAATTATCAGCCTGCCCTCGTATTAACCAAGTGGGTCATGTAATTAGATAAGATCTCTAAAAGACAGATAAAAAGGAAATAGGCTAGAAAAGAAAAGAAAAAATTGATAAATAATGTGACCATTCTAAATCCTTGCTACGATGGTAATTCTGAGAGATTGTGATGAATCATTCAGTAAAAAAGGAAATAAAAAGCTGCTCATTAAAAACTTTTGCTGAATCATTCATTGAAATACAAGAGCTTTCACAGTTCGTTCCATGGGCTTTTTTCCACACCCAATAATTTTATATTACATCAATTTAAATGACATTTTTTCCGGGCCATGTGATTTTGACTAACTCTGTCTATTTTTGACCGCGGTTTTGCAAGGCAACGAATCGAATATTGACCTATTAAACAAAAATATCGCTAACAAAAAATTCATTTTCTTTTTTTTCACCTTTTCATTTTCATGTCTCTAATTAGTGTTAAAAAGCAAGAGTCAGTAACTAGAAACTTTTTCAGCTTTACACAGGTTCACAGTTAAATTATCCCAACTAAAAAACGACTAATTCATGTTCATCTTCAAACCAATGTAACCAAGAATAAAATACTTTGCAATGTTATGAGAGTAAAATTTCAAATATCTAATATACAACCCAACACCAGGTACCAACAATCAATAGATATAATGAACATAATTCTAAAGTTTAGGTATACCTTTTACTAACTAAAGTACATATTCTCATAACAGTAACACATATATTATAACAATTGCATAACAATCACCACTCTAAAAGCATTACTTTGTTGCATTGTGTTTTCTGCTTTTTGCTGTCAATCCCAAACATTGAAGAACAATTTAGATTGAGCGTCAAGCGTTGTGAAATTTTGTTTCTTAGAAGGATAAAAAAAACAAAAATGTTGTAGATGAGAGGGGTGGAGGATGGGAAGGATGAAAATGCAATTACTTAGAAGTCAGGCAATGGAAAAATAAACAACATTATTTTCTTATAGAAATTTTCGAAAAGTAACAACTGAAATTCCTTCTTCACTACCTGACAGAAATGCATGTAGTGGCAACTGCCTAACAAAGAAACAGGTTGGTGAAATATGAGGAAGAATGAAAGACAGAGAACGACAAAGAATGAAATATTTTGACCGTCTAATCAACTTTGACATCAGTAATTGTCGACAAAAATTATCGTACAATATTGTGCCAAAGCTGTTTGATATTGAAGAGGGAAGAGTCATGATTTCCGATATCTTATTTAGTGACTCTTTGGACCTATAAACATTTTACAGAACTTTGAGCCAATGTTTCCAGAACTACACTTAGATAGAACATAGGGCCTACACACATAGGTAAATAATTATTATTCCCCAGTATCTTATCTTATCTCACACGCTTGCGAAAACTGAAAGCAGAGCTTGGCGCAACTCTTTGAGGAACCCCCTCCCTCGTGACATGAGCGTGATGATTATTTTACAAAATTCACTCTTGAATATAGGGCCAACAAATCCGGAGTGGTCTGATTACCGGGACAATTATTATCTAATAAACCTAAGCCCAGATCAAATAGGGATTCTAAAAAATTAGATGGAGGTCGAACAATTAGGCGAAACAATAAACAATTAAAAAAAAATTAGTCAAGTTAAACCTAAACTCGCTAAAAGCTTTTATGATACGATGCAATAAAAAAAATGAAAACTTGTGACAATAAAAGAGAAATTAAGATTCATGTGACATTTCGTTTTCATGATAATAAATATTATTTTTAGATGTGCAGATTAAGACCTTGTAACGCCTGCCTAAGTCGTCTTAAATGCAATGCATTTTTTATTGAATGATTGGGCATATCCCTTTTGAAAAACTTTTAGTTTCAGTTCAAAAGAATCATATTTCAGTCATAAATGGAAAGGAACAATATTATTACTTTGTCAGTCCCATTGTACAAGCAGAATTTGGCCTTATACTGATGGCTATACGTATATATTGTCCTTCATAGACTATCGCGGAGTCACTGGAGCTCTTGCGATCCAATCTTGTATTTTGTCTTTCCATCTTTTCTGCTTTATGCATTTTTTTTAATTGAAATATCCCTATACAAATTGTTTTAGAGAGGTTTTCTAAGCCCAATACGTGAAGATGCCATCGTAGTTTGCGCTTGTTGACGACGGTCTTCATCATGATCCTCGTGATTTTGTTGATGTCCACGCCATCAGACCTGACATATGGATGTATGGAAAGATGAACAGAATAGAAATCGATACCTTAGTAAAACTTTGCCCATTCCAGAATGATTTTGGCATTACCTAACAATAACATCTTATGATTTAGGTCTAGAAGCAAGTACGTTTCGTATTGCGAAATGTCAACTCTGGGGAAGGCAAGAGAACAATCCTATCAAGAAATCAAAGAAACATTTAGGCCAACCAATGTTTATTCGGTTCCAGGACTTACGTGCAATCCATTCAACTTTCAGCGCAAGGTACCAATCAAACATATTTATTTCAAATAAATTTATATTCAAACTCGATGAGATTTTTAATTCTCTGGAAAAAAAAAAGAATCTCGATTAGGGGATTTCATTGAGGAGAAAAATAATACTGATTTATTCTATTTTGTTTTTCACTGCCTGTCTTTTCGCTCTCGCCACCCACATCTGGTAATTACTGTTTATCGCTGGCTGAGCCTCTAAGGGTCTATATTATAAAAGGCAACTTCGATTTCTTTTTCCACTGTCTCAATTAATGTGCAGTGATGAATTTTACTGAATTTTGATGTTTTCAAAAACTAAAGAAAAGTTATAGATTTAGGCTAAAATATGCTTTTAAAAGTTCAAATGTTGTATTTTTATTGGAATTAATTCATCAAAAAGTTTTAGCTAATTATTTGTTATGATGAACCAGTTAACATTTAAAAGACTCAGCGGTTTACAATTTTCAAATCTGATGACGCTTTTAAAACAATTTTTTGTTATTTTGAAGATATAAATAAGTAAATAAAACATGGCATTTTACTGTAATGGAGTAAAAAACAAAAAAAAATTTTGGCCTACTCCAGCGTAAAGGCAAAAGCGTAACTCTGTGCAGGAAAGCTGCAGTAGTTACTTCATTGTCAGTATTTTGAGAACAACTGTCATCGTAGCCTTTTCCCGGAGCGGCCGTTGAGAATGGACACAACAATTCTGCTTCTTTTGCACACATTTTGTACTTCAATACTGATATATATCAAAGATATCGAACAGATCCACCAATCGTCAACAAGGAACCGTAGAATCATTCAAGTTAAGTCATGTTACTAACATGCCACTGTCAATTTGTCTTGCAAGACGTATACAGATTGTGACTAGATCTAGAATAATTATAAGCTTTATCCATCCAATCCAGGGTAACCTAATAGACTTTTAAACATCCGGCGCCTTAATATTTTTTCTCTGTAATGTTGTCTGAGTAATTGCACGTTTTTACTTTGTATTGAAGAGCACTTTTTCACCATATCAGGTCGAGTACTACATTGTATCTGTAATGGTTCTTCAGCAGCACATTATGGTCTCGGTGGAGAGAAATTGAAGATGTGTTGCTTAAAAAAATTTTACCCAAAATCCGATGTCTGAAGGTTCTGCATATTTTAAAACTGTACGATGGGTGGCTTTAGAACCGGTATATATTTCTAATTTTTGTAAAATAGTCTTTTCTTTAATATAGTTGTATGGCTCTGGAAGAGATATACCTGTTGTTGTTGTAAAATTTACTTTTCTGTATTGTAGTAGTCTTCTCCTCCTGTTCATTGTTGTAAAGTTTGCTTTTCTTCAGTGTAGTTATTGGGCTGTGGAGGATTCAATTGTCTGTTATTTTTGTGAAGTTTCCATAACTTCAATGTTGTTGTCTTCTTCACCTGCTCATTTGAAGAGAACTCCTGCTTATAATATTTCATCAATCAATAGTCTCCCAACAACCTTCCTATTTCTGTACGCAGTGAATGAAGTGCTCACTGGCACGATTGCTTTTTAAAAAATTTTAACCCCCCTAGGTAGAAAATTTGGCGATGAACCATGCTCTGTCTTGACTAATCACGAAGGGCAATTTCATAAACTTTTTAAGCCTAGTGATTTTTCAATTTTCTTTCGTTGCTGCTCAGAGCGTTTTGTAGCGTTATTTAAAAAAATGTAAAAAGTACGACTTTATAACTTCGGTTAAAACGCAATCATAGGCCTACCGATTCTTATCAAACCTTGTCTACATTGGTCAAAAAATTGTACCGTGTCGGCAGGGCGTTGTACAAGCAAAAAGGAAGCACTGCGTTTGATCATTAGAATGATGCCCCAATCTGTTAGTAGGGTCGAATTCCATCAAGGTCTAGTCTGCAAAAGTCTTCGGAAAAATTCTGGGGCTAAAGCTATTAAAGAAACAATAAAATCAAATGATGCAAAACTTAATATTAAACTTGTAATATAGGCCGCTGTAAAAGCGAGAGAGATAGGAAAGAGAGATAGAGAGAGAGAGAGATAAAGAGAAGGAGAATCAGGAGAATCTCTATCTCTGTGCCTTTCTGTCTCTTTCTCTCTGTCTCTGTCTCTGTTTCTCTCTCTCTCTCTCTCTCTCTCTCTCTCTCTCTCTCTCTCTCTCTCTCTCTCTCTCTCTCTCTCTCTCTCTCTCTCTCTCTCTCTCTCTCTCTCTCTCTCTCTCTCTCTCTATCTCTCTCTCTCCTCAAAAACGATCCAAAAGTACGCATAAAATGAATTCTTTATTGTTACATAATCGCCTAGCTATCTCGATTACTTGAGTCATGAGTTCAAATATCCAAGAAAAATCTTGATACCGGTAATACATTTTCAGAGAGATACAAATAAGCCTGGGATACAAGTTGAAAGCACATAAGCCGTCAATCTTTTGCTTACTCGCCTATTCCACAAGGCTCTTTCTAACTTTCACACAGTTAACGCATTCTAATAGTTGCTAAACTCCATTTTGCTTTTAAGTTTTATCAGATATGCCCAAGATGAAAACGTCCTGATAAGAGAGGATTTTGTTGGCTTTGAATTTTTTACCGTGGACGTGACTCACCCAAGACAAGCTTATCATGATGTCTTAATAAGCCCTATGACACTCAGCAGATTAATGGAAACAAAACGTATTTGTTGTGTAAGACCATGGTTAAAGGGATGAAATATTCTGGAATCATATAGAAAGGAGTAATGAGCTCACAAAGAAACATAATTTGTATAAACAGAATACTGTTTCATGTATGAGCCAATCTGATTCTATCTGATTGTTACGTGAGCTCATCGGTCGATTTCCTAAGTGTAGAATCGAAAAGGGCAGCTGGGAGATGTGAATGATGAATGACTTTAATTTACACCGGGCTTACATTGGGAATATATATAGACATCGCACAAGGCAAGCCCACGTAATTGCACTCAATCTAAGTTATCAGAGATGTACTATGTAACTTCTCTGTGTCAGTCTTGGATCGATTTAAGATAAGTCTAAGGAGATATATAATCTCTGGCAGCAAGCCATGATGATTCATCTCAATTGTTGTCTCATGTCAAAAGACCTGAAATAGAAAATTCTGATGCGCCTCCTTATTCTCTTCAACTTACACCAAGAAGGGTGGCTAGATCGTGGATTTGTCTATGTTAAAGGGTACTGATCTTACGAAGTTACTCTTTAATTGTAAGTTATGGAGTATTGGTGTGCCACATGAGCACAGCATTAGAGGAAGTCCTCATGTTCAGTTTATACTGTTGAGACAGGTAATTAAAAATGAATATTGGTGAAACCAGAACGGATTTCCATTTATTTTCCTTAATTTTTTTTGTGCTTGATTGTTTTTTTAATTTGAAAGTGGGGCCAGAAAAAAATTCACGAAGGTGATATTGAAAAACATGTTTTGATTTTTAAATTCAAAATGAACTATCTGATTCAGGAAATCATTAAAAAACATACAAAGAAAAATGGATGTAATGTCTGTCAATTACTATAACACTGGTTGTCATCCTTGACTCTAGCCTGCAATAGCAAAATGAGGGACAGTCGTTGCTAACAATGTAGCAAACTGTTGTCCCTTTATATTGAATATTGAATTTCCAGAACAATATTCTGTAGTTATAAAAAAAAGAGCTAAATATTTGACCCAACTGCAAGTTCGCCGCCACCCTTCCCTCTCTCTCTCTCTTTCTCTGTGAGTGTGTGTGTGTGTGTGTGTATCTCTCTCTCCCCTCTCCCAATATACGCACACACTCTTCCTTTCGGGCACTTCAATTTCTAAAGTACCAACTGAAATTGCATGGGTTTGCTATGATAGGGGAGTTTAGTTTTTACATAATCAATGAACTGAGCCTTACTTTCAAACCCTGAATATGGTGGTTCTCAATTCCTGTTCACCACTACTTCAGCTTAACTCAATCATTTTTTATTCATTCCTCTCTCGCATAAAAGATTGTCAGAAACTTTGAGGACGTGAGATCTGCATTCTAATGACGTATTTATTTTAATGTAATGATGTTCTTTTTGAATGCATTATTAATTTTATATTTCCATCCCGTGGGACAATGAGCTGACAACAAGCGTCTCTTATACCTACAGATCACTCTGTTCTAGAACACTTATAATTATGTAACCAAATCTCTCTCTCTCTCTCTCTCTCTCTCTCTCTCTCTCTCTCTCTCTCTCTCTCTCTCTCTCTCTCTCTCTCTCTCTCTCTCTCTCTCTCTCTCACTCTCTCTCTCTCTCTCTATCTATCTATCTATCTCTCCCTCTCTCTCTCTTTATCTATCTATCTATCTATCTTTTTATGTCTCTCTTTCTCTCTCTCTTTCTTTCTCTATCTATCTATCTATCTATCTCTTTCTCTATCTATCTATTTATATATATTTCCTTAGCAACTTCTTCGTTACGTAGATTTTTATTGACATTAGATTTTAGAAACATTTAGTAGATTTAGATTTATAGCTAAACCATCAGTTAACCTACCTCGCAATCGCAGTTGCAAATCTGAATTATTATAAGCTAACCTTGCACACACACATACACACACATATACATATATATATATATATATATATATATATATATATATATATATATATATATATATATATATATACACACATATATAAATGATATCGCCTCTCGAAACACAAGTGCAGCGATGTGGCGGTTAAATTTTCTGTACATATAGCTTACAAAAACACTGGGGCTCGCTATTCTTACAAAGGGTGCTACGACCTGATATCCCTTTCCAAATGTTAGCATTTTTCAGATCTATATGGCATTTGGAGATTTTTTTCATCGCATTTAAGTACATCATGCAGTCGTCACAATGGAACAATGGTAGATTTTGCAAAGAGCTCACAAGCTGTACGTGAATGAAGAGGGGGAAAAAATTCATTCTAAGCTCAGCCCATTTGTGTATCATGTGCGATAAAAAATGTGTCTTATCATCAGTGATGGTTGGCAAGGGCAGAGGCTTGAGCGGCTCTCTGTGTGACATTAAAACAATCATGAATCTTTCCAGTTCCCATGAAACTTTTGTGACAGTTTTAAGAAAGGAAATTGGTTTGACTCAAGGCTCAAAAGAGACAAACACTAATTGAGCTGGTTAGTTGAGAGTGTTGATGTTCATAGCTTTCGTCAGACATATCTCTCACAGCACAGCAAGATAGTTCTTGGACCAACATGACTCGAGTCTGATATGGACGGTGGAGAGGAGTCCACAAGCGCCTCCAATTCACCACAAATTTCTCCACATCTCGCATTGTAAAAAACCCAGACATTACCTGAATGTTTTTATGATTATGAGGATGAAAGAGAAGCGCAGAAGCCTGAAAAGAATATTTCGTCTTATTTATGAAGTGCCGAGTGAATGAAAGATATGAGTATGCAGGTAAAGAACTAGGCACTGTGTTTCATTTTAACCATTGAGGTGTGGAAAATAAGAAATAATGCAGGAGCAAAACAGTTCATCTTTCTTTGCCTCTTTACAATCTTGTTCTTCCTGGTGCAATCAATTCCATTCAGGTTTTTAATCTGTAATCAATGTTTTGCTTAGCTGTTTAACAACTTTTAAAGTAAAAGGAGTATCAGCAGCTGAGGAAAAAAGCAAAGCGACTTGTGCGCCATTTGTTTCAGACAGTGCGACCCAGTAACCAAGACACAACTGTATCACTCATGTTCAAGATAAGTGAACATTCACTTTCCTTCGCCCCTTATTACACCAACCATCCTTTATTCCGTTCACACTTGTATTCCCAATCCGTTCCCCACATACACAGAGCGTACACTCATATAATGTCAGCATAGTTACATGCAAGTAAACAGTACCCGCAACTTGTGGTGCGTGTTGACATTTTTTTTTTAAATTAAAATTGTTTTGCGTTTCATCTAAGCTTAATTCTAGCATGTCTTTCTATGCATATTCATACATCTAGGTTGGTATTTGAATCATTTACCTCTTAATGTTATATTGTATAAATCTTCATCGACCAATCTTTTTTTTTAATAATGATATCCGATTCTTTTAGATAAAAAATGACACAGGTGCTGCATCTTTGTAACTGATCTTTATAATAATTGTCTGTCTTCCTCATACTGCAGACACAAATTTGTGTAATTTCATCTCTGACATTGAAATCCGGATAAAAAAAAAGGATATCTCATATCCCAATCTTCTATAAAATGAAATTAAAGAGCCTTTTTATTTGTTCCATAGACACTAGCGCGCCATATTCAACCCCCCCCCCCCCCAATCCTTCCCTCACCCCAACCATATTGCCCCTCACACTCATGCACAGCCTTCCCACACTCGCTTACTGATTGTAAAAAAAAATTCCAAACATAAAATATGATTTTTATGGATATGTTCGTGTCTCCTTCCTTCCGTCTCAAAACACACTCACGACACCCACATCCCCCCCCCCCCCCCTTTTCCTCCTCCTCTCCTTACCCCCTCCAAATCCCTTCCCCCTATCCACTGAGATGCGAAGCTGTCACTCTCAGCTGCTGTGCTTTGAGCGAACGTCTGCAATGGTGTACAAGTCATAGTAATAGATCTAGGGGTTTACACACCGGCACACGAAAAGACAATAAACATCGCCATCTACATGACATTGCCTTCAAACAACCACATGAGATATATTAATAATGTGTGTGTGTGTGGTTTTTTTTTGTGTGTGTGTGTCATATACGACCATCTGTGTTAATCAAGGGCTTTTTTTTACTATTCGAAACATCTAGGATCATTATACATGCAACTCTCCCATCATCTGTGCGCCATTAGATGGAAACAAAGCAGAGCTTAAAAAGTGCAGTTAAAAAATATAATTTTTAGATAATCAGAGAGCTAAAAACATGATTCTTGTTTCTCGAGTCTCAAAACTGTACGTGAAATTCAGGGACATCCGAAGTAATGCCCTCTAAAATTGTCCTTTGTTTTTTTTTCCCAAATGACACAGACTGCGCTATGATAGAACACATTCCTTTCCATATCAGCGACATACAGGTTTAAGAGTTGACTCATAGGATGGCAACAGCCGCATGAAGATTACTTGCTTTGGTGTTATATTTACCCTCATTACTGTGGTCCTACATTATTTTGAGTACAAAGTTAAGAAAAGGGTTCTTTTCTCCAATTTCTTCCTTACCTATTTATCATTTTCTCTCTTTGATCATCATCATCATCAGTCTTTGCTCCTTGAGCGGTTCATTTTTTTTTTATTTTATATAGTTTTTTTCTTCTTCTTTTCATATTCCTCATCTTTACCCTTTCTTCCGTACGTCGTTTATCCTCCACTTTTATTAGGCTATTCCTTTTTTCCTTCCTCATCTCCTCCTTCTTCTTCATTTTTTCCTCTCTTGTACCGATTTTTTTTTTCTTCTCTTTTTTCTCCTCCTCCACCACTACCTCCTTGTTCTCCTTCTTCTTTTCTTCCGCCTCCTCGCTTAATTAGAACTAGGATCCCCAGTTCAGAAGACATGGCGAATAAAAAAGAGTAAGAAGTATACAAAGTAGTATCACTGGTCTAGACTTATCTTCACTTTGGAGTAGAATGTGCGGGGAAAGTCATAGGTTCAGAGGGAAAAAAAGTTTTTGAAATTCATTGATCTGAAAGCTCCTAAATTTTCTTTCCTTATCACTTTAAAAATAAAATTAGCCAAAACCTAGCATTGGACCAAAAGAATGAGAAAAACAAATAAATCCTGAAAGAATTATAGAAGCGCCATTACAGCGGTCGGCTACCAACCAAACTACAGCTGAAAGTCTGAGTGTAGATAAAGTAAGTTCAAACTATAGGTTGGAGAATAGCGAAAGGGTGGATTAAGAAGGAGATGAGATGAGAATAAATAAAGAATATGAAACTAATAATTGTCTTAGACCGACGAAAACATCCTTGCTTATGATCTTATTGTCAGCTAAATCAAGTAACTTCTTTTCGCACTACAGCTAACCTGCTTAATCTTAAATAATGTAATAGAAAAAAAAAATTGCCTAATCCTCAGAGCATGCTAAGGTGATAAATGCAACCGTGTCAACTTTTTAAGCTTTTCATGCACTAGCCAGCAAGAGAGCAATTTCGGCAAGAAACGAGGGAACAGTCTATCTCTGTTTTAAAAGGTAACTTCAACTTCTTTCTCCGCTATCTGCCCCAAAATCACTAAATGTACAGAGTTGAAGTTAACTGATCAGTTTCCTACATGGTAGAAACAAACAAACAAAAAATAAAAAAAAATCAAAGAACAGTTATAGATTAAGAGAAAAAAATTGCCCTTGGAATTCATATTTATATATTGCATGTAATTGATTTCAAATTTTTTTGCCGACTTTGTTATGATGAACCAAATAACATTTAAAAGACTGTTCCAAGCGGTTTACAATTTTCAAAGCGGATGACGCTTTTAAAACATATTACATGTTATTTTACTTTATTTGCCGGAAAAGGGACCAAAAAAAATTAAAAAAAACATTAATTGAAAATTGACCTATTCCAGCGAAAAGACAAAAGTGTCATGGAAAACGTAGCTTTCTGTTAAGGACAGTAGTACCGGTAACAACTGTTATCGTCGCCTTTTCTTTCGCGTGGTGTAGACACCAAATCTGCTTCTTTTACACGCTTTTTGTACTTTTATGCTGCTTAATATCTAAAATATCGACCAGGAACCGTAGTTATTAAGTTGCCATTCTTAATTTGTATTGCATGGGTTATACAGATTGTGGATAGATCTAGAATAATATAAGCTGTTGCAATCCAGGGTCTAATTTTTATTTTTTTTTAATCCTGGGTCTTAAATTTTTTTGCACGTTTTTACTTTGCACTCGAAAACACTTTTTCACCACGCAGGTCGAGCACTTCATTGTATCTGTAATGAGTCAGCAGGATCACGTTATGGTCTCGGTGTAGAGATAAACTGTAAAGAGGGCTGCTGGAAAGATTGCATCCAAATTTAGTTTACTTTTTTTCTTGAGATTTCTCCTTCATTTAAAGAATGTCTTTATGACAACGTGAGAAAAATTCCAATGTCTCAAGGTTCTGTATATATTAAAACTATACTATAAGTGGCTCTGGAGAAGATATATATATATATATATATATATATATATATATATATATATATATATATATATATATATCTGTTATTGTTGTGAAGTTTACTTTTATTTAATTAAGTTATATGACTAGAGGAGATACATCTGTTATTGTTGAAACATTTGCTTTTCTTCAGTGCAGTTATATGGCATGAAGGATATAAACCAGCTATTTTTGTGAAGTTTGTATTCCTTCAATGTAGGAGTCGTTCACACCTGTTCATTGAAGTAAAGTTTCTTTTCTTCAGTGCAGTTGTATTGCTATGAAGAATATAAGTCTATTACTTTTGTGAAGTTTGCATTTCTTCAATGTAGTTGTCTTCCCCACCTGTTCATTTAAACGGGCAATCATGTTTGCAAATTCATGAATTAAAAAAAAAATGTTCCGACAATTGATCTTCCAAAGAGAAGGTTCTGGCATAAAGGTGCTGAACGAAATTCTCACCCTCCTTAGTGTATAATGGACGAAAGTGCTCCGCACGGTGCTCTTCAGTTTCGTGCAAATTAGGGCTATTTGCGAAATACACACTGAGTAGGCAGCAAATTAATGAAACAGCAGCGATCAATACAAACGTTTCTATTTTTTCATTTGTTTGTCTCTTTTTTTAATTCATTTTTTTTAAAAATTTGCTTCATTGTATAAACGTTGGCTACAAGTGAAAAATGCTGGGATTGCCCTGAATATTATTCCGATCAATTGAAATGAAAGTATCGTAGTTCCGTGTGAAGTTAGATAATAGAGGATAACTAAAAAAAACCCACTCTTCAATTCGATTTTTTTAGTCTCAACAAACTTCTACACCGCACCTCTTTTTAATGTTTTCCAACAGAATCACTAGATCTAATCAACAACATAATAATTATGGTGATTTAAACCGCTCGAAAAATGCAAGGCTTTCCTCTGATTAGCGAAACTGCCGTATTTTTTTTTTAATGATATACATTTTGTTTATTCATTCAGTTTTTTGTTGTTTTTTTATTTCAACTTTGGTGGAGATAGAGGTGAGCAGACTTCTTCATCAAGATAATCTCTCATCTTTCTTGACTGGAAACAATGTGAGCGTATTGGAAGTCTTACCAACTAAAATGTAAAAAGATAGTGTTGGCAAATATAAGATTTAATCAGATTTAAAGTGAGGAGAGTTCATGAATCTTTTTAACTTTAAGGCATGAAAAACAAGAACAACAACAACAAAAACAACAACAAAATCGGCTGATTTAGATTGTTGTACGCTGTCTTTTTCTTCAGAAGCTAATATCTTTTTTGCAGAAATAGTTGAGAAAAAAAATTGTCTTAAAATTGTTAACAGAATATTTCATCGTCGACACATTTTCTGTTTTATACTACAAGTTGTTTGTAACGAGAACATAAATCTTGATCTGATTTGACGAAAAGCCTTAATATTTAATTATTCTCTATCTTGAAATTACAAGGCTAAATTCATATTAAATTAGAGATTTTAATCAAGGTTATTGTTTTTGTTGTTGTTAATGATGATGATGATGATGATGAGGATGTTGTTGTTGTTGTTGTTGTTGTTGTTGTTGTTATTATTATTATTATTATTATTATTATTATTTCATAGGTGTTGGGGGCGTGTTTGTTGGGAAGCTTTTCTCAAATGAAAAGGTTTAAAGTCAAGATCTTTGCCTAAATATAGAAGACATGTTATAAATTGGGAATCAAATTTGGAAATCGATGCAAGTAAATTTAGAGCCAAAGCGCCACTTTCGTCGAGTGGTTCGTACAAGGTATGGACTAGAGATGGAACTCAATTAAAAAATCGATCTGTATCCTCGTTAGGCCGAAGGAGCGCCGTGGAAAGGTGAAGAACGCACACCTGGAGTTCTACATGGGTCATTTCTTGCGGGATCAGGAAATGAGTTTGAAGGCCTCGCATTTTCAGCTCTGCCCTATTGGACGGAGTTTGCGAACACCCTTTTGTCATAAAAATCCAACCAAACTGCAGGGTGTATTTTTCCCTTGTACAACATACGGCTGATATTAACACTAAGAATACATTACTAACAATATCTAGATTTCACAATAACAGACACCATTTCACTTTGCCAGATTGATTAGCGGATCTAAAGTAAGACAAAGAAATTAACGACCCATTACAAACTCACTTAAAGGTTTGTTGATTAAATTTCCAATAATTACCGCAGAACAAACAAGAATAAATCACACCCCAGTTATCGATTATTTCCTCAGGCCTCAAAAACAAGAGCTGTTTCTCTGCTTTTTTTTTTTTTTTTTTTTTCATTTGTTTAATTAATGCATTATCTTTTTTTGCTGTGAGAGTTTGTAGATTGAGAGCATTGTTGGTTTAAAGACAATGATAACACAACGTGTCATTCACTAACTTATCATTTTTTTTCTAAATGATATTTCAATATAGAGACATTCGATGTGGTAAGGTTAGTGTTTGTGAATAAAATACTGCAACAGAAAACAGGTGACAATATTGCCGAAGCCCAGCAAATAAATGTTAACCGTTTTAATAATTGTGTCGGTTCTTTTTTTCGTCTTTCCGTTGTTCTTTTTTGTTTTACCCATCTCCAAATGCACCATTTCCGCTTCATGAACTTAACAAGTTACCTCAATATTTTGCCTTCGAGATGCAATATGGTAGGGAATAAATGAGTGTTGTTCGTTTATTTTTTTAATATAAACTGTAAACCCCGTTCTACGAACAGGACCATAGTGTCAATTTGCCGGGGCTGGGGTGCGTGCGTGTATTAAATAAGCTTATAAATGGTCTTGTTATCCCTCCTTTTACTTAAATTATCCAGGTATATGCCTCCACCTACCCATCTTTATCTAGAATCTAGATATCTCGATTTATTCTAAAAACGAAATTTAAATGAAGGACTTAAATCCTTTTGGAATAAAGTAAATCGACTAATTCCATACTTTCCCATTATGTTTTTAATTCCTTTTAGCCGCCTATTAGAAAGCTTTGAATTTTTGCATTAAGTGCATAAAAGCCTTGCGGGAATTCTTAGCCGGGCAGATATTTAAAGCTACATTATAATGAACGTTTAAAAAAAATTTGTAAGCCTGAAAACCAGTGAAAGTAAAATCTAGATTTCTGTAATTGTAGATCATAACCTTTTGGTTTGAGTCTAGCTGCTGTAAATATAAAGCCTTACATTTAGAAGTTATGTCGGAGCAATTTTTTTTTTTACTTTTTACTTAGATCTTACACTATATCATCTAGATCTAGATCTATTCCAGACAGTTTTAGATCTGCCGCCGCCTATATCGCGTGCGTACTTTCAGTTTCATTCCTGCCATCTCTGACCAGCTGTGCTTACAGAAAATAGTTCGCTCATTCGCCTTTTTCTTTTAAGAAAATATTAATCATATTTTTTGCCTTTAATTAAAAAAAGTACTATTTTGATGAAAAATAATATTATCACTCCAATCTTTAGGGCAATTTACAACTTCATGAAATGCTTTGACGTTCCTAGGTGGTCTAGAAATGTTCGGTTGAATGGTCCTCATTTTTTCGCCTAGCTCAATTATATATATATATATATGTATATGTATATATATATATATATATATATATATATATATATAGATTATCACTTTTTTTTTACTTTTCTTTTGTTTGCCTAGAGTTAAAATTTTCTGAAAACCCTATAAATTTTGATTGTTTGAAGTACAAAAGTTATTTTTGACCTAAACTGGTATGCTATCTTTTTGGATTAATTGATTCTTGACGTTCTCAATTTTTACCAGTGCGTTTTATTTTATTTTAATTATTACATAGCAGTAAAAATAGCTTATAAATAGGAAAAATGGATTGGTTGAAGTCTTATGGTGATCTTCTGATCTAAGATTAGAAAAACTCTTACGAAACCAAGCTGACATTGTAAAAACATCATCGTCTCTTGATTGCTACGAACAAGCTGTCTGCATAATGTATTAAACATGGACTTGTCGTGTGGATATGTGTTGATGGTAACGAAAGTTAAGGTCTATTTTATCTCAATCAAGTTTAGCAATAATTATTATTTTAAAGACCGACTGAAAGGCAAAGTAGATATTTGGGGCGCGATGAACGTCTGGTAAAGAGCAAACTTTGATAGGTTTTATTTTTAGTTGTGGTTCATGTGTGATCCTTGGATATGACTGACATCATTTTCTTTCAGCTTTACACTCGTCGTTGTGAACCAGGTTGGTATGCGAAAGGTCCCATTTTATATAGCAATGTGAAATCTATAAAGCTTAATAGATGATATACGGCTACACGTTCAAACGAATTGAAATCGATCTACCAATTAGCAAAAAAGTACAAAGTAGCTCCGTTCTGTTGCGACAAGCTCTGTATTTATAATAGCTTAATGTTATGTGCATGTGTGTGTGTGAGGGGAGAAGGGCAAAAGGTATAAGGTTAGACCCTAGCGTGTTTATTTACGTAGATTCAATAATTTTTTTTTATTAAATGTACAAATTTCCTCCCGAATAACTTGGAGAAGAAAGACTTAAAGAAGGGAAGAGTCGCTGAATAATGGATAAACAAAGCGATGCAGAAAGAAAGGGAAAGCAAAGAAAAAAAGACTTAGAAGGAGAGAGATACAGACAGAGAGATAGAGGACTGGAGATGTAGAACAATGCAGGAAGAAAGTAATACAGAGGAAGAGGAGGAGGGACATCATTCTTCCTAACCACCTTTTTTCTCTTTCCACCCCTCTATCTATCTCTTTATTCTTCTCACATTGTATCGTTTGTTTTCTTTTTCTCTGTTCTTTCTTTCATTAATTATCATAAAGGACCCTTTCTTTTTATAACGCCAAGGCGACGATCCTGCGTGATATGATAATACAAAGTAAAGGCGAATGAATAAACAGACGCAACCATTACAGGCAAAAAAAAAAGTTGAATGTATTAAATCAAGTTTCCATGCGAGGCATTTTGTTACTTTTCGGGCGCTGATTATGAAAATGTAGGCCTAATCTATTTTTTTTAGATCCACCTAGTAATCATCAACTTTAGTAAGTGTCTTTATTTAATGCGGCAGAAAATTTCAAAGCAACCGCGCCACACCGAAAATCCCAAAACATCCTACGCTAAGCAAAAAACCAAGCTTTCGATTTAACGTTCAACGCTATAAATCAATTCCAATTTTGCGGTTATATGTATTGATGTATTGTTAATCTTTTCGACACATAATCTTATCTATATTCAATGAAAGGACACGTATCACCTACAACTATTTGTGTCCAAAGTCATTGTAAAATATTTGAGTATACATGTGGGTTACTTTATACCTCCCACGAAAGACTCAAAACCACCGTACTCGTTATCAGAATTTTTATAATTTTTGTTTTCCTCAACAGGGGAAAAAAACGCTTCACATGTAATATAACTCACATTAAACAGCATCTTCCTTGTGGACATAATTACTTACCTTCATGACATTTTGTATGGTAAACTTACAAGTTAGGACGGTGTAGCTAACTTGGTGGTGCTCGTCTGCACTACCCTACCTTGCCCCTCCCCCTCCCCTTCTATGATCATTAATGAAAGTAAGAATGTACGGCGCGGGTCAACGCGCTATTTGTTTCAAATGGGTACTGACTCCAAATTGGGTTCCACAAGACACTTGTTTGAATTCGAAAGATATGTTGACCTGCATTGAACAATAAAAAATAAATAAATCGATATCTGTTATTCTATGCGAAGCATGATCCAAAAGAGAACACAAGTGAAGCATTAGATCTAGGCCTTCGGTATGCACATTTGTGAACTTGATTTAAATCACGTCCTAGACCTAGTGATGCAAGGAGTGCTAGCGAGAGTGTATACGTAGTTCAGCTAGACCTAAATAACTGTTCTTTACTGCCGAGAGCAAAAACCCTTAACTATTCTACATTATTATGTTGTAATCGTTAGAACATCGACCTTTCATATTTGAAGACCATGAAGATAAAAGCTGCCTCTTGTATATATATATATATATATTTTATACATCTTCTATAACTAGCCGTGCCATTATCGACTATCTATGCAGGCCTAATGTTAGATAAAAAACAACCGGTAGCCAGTATCTCTAAAACAATATGTTAAGTCCATAGAACATACATCTATCTGAAGCCAAGCTCACTGACATTTCACTAAGATTTTAGCTACTCAAAAGCTACTCAACAGTGAAAAACTGTCTAGCCGTGAAAAAAAAATATATAGGACTACTATAGATATCACTAATCTTGTATAATATCTTTTTTGTTAAATAATATCTGTACTAGTACTTTGAATTTTTTTTTTTTTTTTGCGACCCTCTTTTATTCATACTCGCTCCCCTGCACATTGGAAGTCGTGTGTTCTGTGCAGACTTAATTACTTCATGACTTGTGCCAACGCGCTGAAACTTGGGCCTTGGCCGAGACAAAGAACATGTTGACTTGAAGATTAAGATTCATGATGATCGAAGATGGGATGCGCGAGACAATTAAAATTGGAGGAAATTATGATAGTAATAAGACGAAAAGTTAATGTTAAACAGAGAGGCTTAAACGCGTCAAACAATCTAGAATTGCCATCTATAGATGAAATTGTAAGCTATATAGGCTATACAGATTCAATATTGAAGATGAAATTAGCCTACTTGTATAGGCTATAGAAATTCAAGACTAGCTTTGTTACTCAAAGTACATAGTTGGTTTGACTCTGTAGGCCTATCCAACCATAGAGTCTAATTAAAAATTTGAACATTAATTATGAGAGAGCAAACTACCGCTCTCAAATTACAAAACGATTACGGTACCTTTAAAAAAGTTTCTTGATAAAATGTTTTGTTCAATTAGGCCGTAGTATCGGCACATTTTTTCTCCTTCTTTTCTCTATTCTTATTTTGTGAGTGGGTCTTAGGCAGGTGGTTGCTAGAAAAGACCATTGTAAAAAAAAATGCCAAATATGATAGGACGAGTAACTGTTAAAATGTCCGCTTCACCCGCATCGCTCAATTTTCGGCAAACCAGCAAAACGCAAGCCGCGCGGCTAGATCTAGACTAGTAACGTTACAGAAGCAGCAGTGATGTGACTTGCGATCATTGACTGATCCAAAAGTGAACCATCTCCCAGCTGAGCGCCAACACGAGTGCAAGCTCTAGCTATCTAGGCTATCGCGTGTGGCGTGTTTCAAGTTCAGTTGCTTCACTCACCCGTAAAGCTTAGGAGGGGACTGTATAAATGACTGTGACTTGTACTGCAGTATTCTTACAAAGCATCAGCTGATCGTTTCTAGAATTCGGATTCGCTATTTACCTTGAAAGATCTTGATCAAAGCAAGATCTAAATTTAGATCTAAGACAGATTACTTTCAGTCTAAGATTTTTAGTGAAATCGTGATGGAATGGATCTAGGTCTAGATTAGGTCTAGATCTAGAATTTAGAGATTCTAGGCTATCTAATCCAGATTTTGATCTTGCGATCTAAGTAGATCTAGAGATCTAGATATAGATAAAGATGTTGATTTTCATGCCTGCTTGTATGGACTGATTTCTTCGAAAATAATGGAGCTGACTTCTAAATCGTAAGTTTACCTCACTGATAATAAAAATGTTCAATCTATTTACTAGTCTATGAAGACATTCTGATCATTCATATTACGCACCAATAATTTTGATAGAGGCCGTAGTTCTGAATGGTAGCGGTAATACCTGAGCCTCAAGTTAGCATGGAAAGTTAACACCCGGCGAGTGGCATGTAACTAGATCTAATGTAGACCCACAATAAACTGGACTTTTAATAAGGCTGAGCTTAGGACACGTACAATCAGGATATATGAAATAAGGTAATATGTAGCTCCATAATCACCCATTGTTTTTAAATCCCTGCAATCTCTGAATTAATCATGTGTATTTTTAGATCAAGAAAAGATGCATTCCAACTCAACTATTTCACTCATGTTCTTTGCCCTAAAGCAAAAGGATCTCCTTCATCAGTGCATGTGTAATGAATCTGACATTAAGTTCTTAATTGATTAGTGACTAGAGCTAGATTTCTATCTGTCCCTTGTTCTTTTCAACACTCAATCTTCAGAAAAAAAGGGGTTGTGGGGAGGGGGGTGGGGGGTCACTATTGCTGCTGGATACAGTTGTATTCATATGCCCATAATAATGCCTCTGTGCTCTTTTTTCCCCCTTTTTTAAGGCTTTTATAGTGATGGCAAGGTATATAGCAGAAAAATATATTTAAAAAAAGTAATATTATGATGCTTTCAGTGGAAAAATGATTTATTTCAGTTAAATTTAAAGTAAAACTATAAAACTCCAGAAGTATTTTACTTTTAGAGAGTAATTTTTTTCTCATATTGGATAAAAAATAATCTAGCGTTTGTTTTTATAAAATTTTGTAATTAATATGAATTAACTTTTAAAACCTAATATTAAAAGCCACTTACATAGTTTTCTGCTTTTTATAAAATCCACCTGTAATTGAAAGAAAAATTAAATGAAATGATGAAAATGCCTTTATTTAATATTTTTGACATCTAGGCTTTATTCTAAAATAAATACTCTTATTGTAATTTAAGCAATCAAATGATGCAACAGAAGCAAAAAAAAATTAAATGAGCTTTTTCGATCTTGAAATATTGGAAGTGGTATCAATAAAGATATTTCAAATTGAGGAAAAAAACAACACACCAGGCATTATATTTCATTAGATCCTAGAAAAATCTGGGATTGTGTCATGTGGATGATGTGCTTCAAAACTAGTCTAGGAAGTTTCTGTTTCAAATGAGAATTTGACTTGTGATGCAGAGCAATAAAGAAAAGCACCAAATATTATTAAAAGCCAGGCATACCCATTTGCTGGCTTTGAAGGATGATTGTAAGTCTGTTATTTTTGTGAAGTTTGAAGTTCTTCAATATAGTAGTCTTCCCCACCTGTTCGTTGTTGTAAAGTTTGCTTTTCTTCAGTGCAGTTGTATGGCTCTGGAGAATATAAGTATATTACTTTCATATCCATTTGCTTCAAAGAACGTTAGTTTTAAATTGAAAATGGGAAGAAAAAAATATTTGAAATTTATATTTTGGGGACATAATTAAAATCAAAAAGCTCTATAGTGTATCTTCATCCAGGGATATAACTAATCAAAGAGCTGTATTTGTATCTAGGGATTTAAAAGAAATGAAGCTTGTTTTGTAATATCATGGCAAAGCCTAGTTAACCTTGAGGTATTCATACAATTACATTTTGTAATAGATTGGACTTAAAGAGATACATATTTTGAAAACGGTTTTAAGAACAAATTACAATTCTAGATTGCTAAATGAGTAAATTGTCAGGGCATCTGTGTAGCTCAATTGCAACTCAAACTACGTGGATACCAAATGCAACGTGGTGGGGTGAAATCACACTCTATCCTTGACCTTTGAAAAGCAAAGTGTTGAGTTTACTCTAACAATTACCCAGCACTGATTGCAACTAGTCCTAGTGAGTCAGATGTGGCATATTTCAAAAGAGCATAAAATTTGATTGTAATGAATCTGGATCTTTATACTCAAGGCTCTAAATAGATTATGAAAATTTCATGCAATCTTAAACCTTTGAAACAGATTTACTTCAATCTTATCAACAGATTTGATGAGTCATGTACCAATTAAATGATGAATGTTATGCGCTGGGTGATCTGTGAGTTGAACCTTTGATTTCCATGAATTATTTCAAAATAAACTTCCTTGTGGTCCAAAATTGAGGTTTTTGTCTTTCGGTACAGATATGCAAGTGTTTTATTTAAAAGAAACCTGAGCTAAAAAGTTGTATCAGGCTCATGGACGGAGGTTGTTATCAAAATGATGGCATTGTCCAAAAATTGACTGAAAAAAACCCCTTGATGTGCTGGCTATGGAAATCAAGATTACTCCTATTATTATTTTTAGTTCTCTAGGTTTTAACCTCAGGCTATTAACGTCAGTCAGTTTAGATGGAATTAAAATATTTTTTCAGAAGCCCTCTTATAATATTACTCAAATTTTTCATAAATTTAGCGGTTTTTTTTTTTTTTATTTTTTTTTTTTTGGCCAGCACATCCAAGTATTTGACATACGTCTATTTATAGCTTTCAACAACAAAATATCAACCATTATCTAGGTACTAGGTTGGTCTATTCTTGAACATCATTTTTTTTTCAGACATAGTTTTACCTTCCTTTTTTATTTACTCATCTTAGCTCTCTTTGTCTCAAAATGCATTTAATTTCCATTCGAGACAGCTGAGCTAAACCCTGATAGAGCTACATAGTGTGTAATTGTGGCAAAAGGTCATGGGGTGAGAGATTTGTATCCATCTCTTCCCAATCAATTTGGCATTGAAGGTTTCAAAGTAGTGGAACCTTTAAAAATTCAAAAAGCATCTGATGAGCATGTTTGAATAAACGTGCATGCCTAGAGCTGCTTGTTTACAGCACAATAAACTTGTCTTCCTATCAACTGTTTGTCTGGAATGAAAGAGAAGAAAGAAAAGTAATGTCAGCAGAGAAAAAGAGAGGCTGCCATTTAAATGAATGAGTTAATTTTCAGTGACTCAGTGGAGGACAATACTATACTTACCTTTGCGGTTTTACCAACAGTACATTGATTCACTTTCTTATAATGAGTGCATGAATTCGCTCGTTTATATAGCCTACCAATGCTGTGTCACAGGATTCTTTTGATACCAACAAGCTGCGGCTGTTGCGATACATATAGAGGAAGGCTCCTCTCATTACACATGTAGAGAATGGGGTAGGAAAACGTGATGTTTTAAGCCTGTGGCAATTGTAGGGGCTGCTGTGACAAGAGCTTTTCAGTTGAGGTGCCAAAAGAGAACTCTGTTGTAGTTCTTTACATGGAATCCTTGGATACTGAAATCAGGAAGGACATCGTAAGCTAAAGTTATTGGGCCGCTCATCTTGCGGTGACTTGTCTGTAATATCATCACCTTTTGTGCAAAGTCATGATCCTTACCT
>JAWDGP010004170.1:1820000-1825000 GCA_033675545.1 Elysia crispata
GCAAGGTGGCCCGCCTCCGAATTCAGGTTACATTCTTGACCTTTCCTTTTAATTTAGTGATGATAATGTGGATAGTTTTCCTCACGTGCGTATTTTGTCCTTAATGATAATGTGGATAGTTTTCCTCACGTGCGTATTTTGTCCTTAATGATAATGTGGATAGTTTTCCTCACGTGCGTATTTTTGTCCTTAATGATAATGTGGATAGTTTTCCTCACGTGCGTATTTTGTCCTTAATGATAATGTGGATAGTTTTCCTCACGTGCGTATTTTGTCCTTAATGATAATGTGGATAGTTTTCCTCACGTGCGTATTTTTGTCCTTAATCTTACGCAAAGTTACTGTAAAGTTTCAAGTTTTAAGTCATTATTGTTTTCTAACCATTTGTCAGTCCACTAAGAAACGTTTCGAGCTAGTCTAAAATAAAAGTGAAAGAAGACAAACATAATTATGAAGATTTTTGCTTTCGGATAACCAGTCTTTGGTTTAAAAAATGGTTTATATTCACGAACGCCATCGCCAGGCAAAGTTAGCTTTACAAGAACGTATGTTTTTGTTTTTGTTTTTAAATTGTATACGAGTTTGACTAAACACTTTGTTTTCAAAAAACACTTTTAAGCAAACGTTTTTACGTAATTTTAAATGCTGGTTCATTCTGTATTTCCTCTAGCCAGAATTCTAGTCTAGTGTCATGAAACTAGAAATCTGCCATAAAAACTATCGACGTTAATTGTGAACGGTCAGAAAGAATAGAATCTTTTTATCACTCTGCAACTGGCGCAGCAACATAGGAATGGCAGGCCAAAAAAAAAAAAGCCTTTTTGGTATAAAGCGTTTGTCACCGAAGATAACGAAGTTGATCAGAATTGTATTAATCATTAGGACAATAGAGATTAATCAGTCTGAAGCTTGGTGGTGACGAGCAAAGAGTTATAGAATTTGTTCGTCACATTGATTTTCCCTTTAGCTATTGATGATGCGATTGCTCTCTCTCTCTCTCTCTCTCTCTCTCTCTCTCTCTCTCTCTCTCTCTCTCTCTCTCTCTCTTCCTCTGTCTCTCTTTTTTTCCCTCCCTTTAAATCATCCTCTCTTTCTTTCTTTCTCTTCGTATATAATGGCACATCATAATTTGGCGCTGGTAGCAGTCACATTTTATGCATCGATGCAATCGTTGTTTTGTTGCAGTTTGCACCAGTAGAATGTCGCTCACATGCATAGTGGTTACCAAACAAAGCATTGTAGAAAACCTGTGTAGTGTAACCCGGGCGGAGTGCCATACTCCCTGGGTGATCTTTCCTCTCGCATCGAGTGAGCCTATGACACTTAATTACTTCCAATAATTATAGTTTTTTGTCAGCCTAGATTTTAGCAATAAACTCTGCAATTGTCCGGTTTCTTTGTTCATAATGCATCATTCAGTCCATGCATCATTTACAGCAGAACGCACGGGCGCTTGATGAGGCTTAAATAGAGCATCAACTTTCCATTCCACTTCCATTTCTCAAACCTGCTCTCTTTTGTTTGTTATTGTAGTGTTAATTAGTCAGGTCCATAAACGCGAAAAAAGACTATCGAAGTGATATGGGTTTTTTTTTTTCGAACAACACGATATACATTTTTCTTCTATACTGCTTTATTCCAGTCCTTTGCCCTCCTCACACACATACACATACTCACAAATACACAAAGAAGAAAGAGATTTCGTTAAGTTCAAACTAGTTGGTATCTTGATTTTTTTTTTCTTATCAGACTGTTACACGTGAAACTAACTCAATATAATTCTTTACTTCCCCGATCTATTTCATTAACCTTTCAAACACTAATTGGAAAGCTAATGGGTTAACGCAAAAAGTGCATGTGGGTGTCGATTAATTTATTTAAACCTACATGATTGAAAATAATCTGTTTGAAGAAGGATCTAATCTATAAATAGATATGGATGTATACAAAATTAGCTCCCTATTCTTATCATCTCTGGCAACCAATGGTAGTTGTTTTAAAGAAAGAAAGAGGTGTTTTTTTGTTTTTTTTGGTTGGGGGGGGGGGGGGTGTTAATATTTTGGTTTTGTCAGGTACGATCTATGGTAAATGTTCTGCTTTATTATTTGTTCTATTTGCACTTTGAGTAAAAAGAAAAATGTTCAGATCAGCTGAGGTCTACTCTAAAGACAAGGTCAGACTTTATTTGTTTGATTAACTTTAAAAACTTCTTTTTTTTACTTGGATTAAAAAAAAAAAGTTGCTCAGATCAACTAAGGTCTACTCTAAAGTCAAGGGTCCTACTTATCTTCGCATGCCTTCATAGTAATATGAAGCCTCTGCTTCAAACTATGGAATTCAAATATTAGCTGCGTCATTTTCCATTACTTTCCATTCTATATCTGGGTGATGTGAATGTTAGATGATAAAAACTTTAAGCAGCAACTGTTGTCTGACCTTAACATGGAATATTAAGCTTTTCGATCGTTCATCGTGGTTTGGCAACAATTCTCTCCCATCCTTAGCTCATCTTTTCTTAGTATATTTTTTTTCTCCGCCCCATAGACGATTTCCTATATCTCCTTTCTACTGCAGTTGCACTGGAATACGTGGCAAAAATTCTCTGATTCACATTAAAATTTTGTTCTCGCTTTTATGTGTGTGTGTGTGTGTTTTTTTATTTAAAAAAAATTTTTTTTTTTTTTTTTTTGGGGGGGGGGGGGGGCGGGTGCTATTTAAAAAAAATAACAATTAACACGTATAGCTAAAGTTTATGTGTCTCGACATGACTCTTATACACAAGTCTTTAGTATTTTCAAGTTAAGACCCATGCAAATTTTCACGGTCCTACACAATAGGCTTATTGTTTGCGAAAAAAACCTGTTTGCCCTGCTGTGAATTGTTTGTTTAACAGATGGCGTGATGATCAGGAAGCATAAGTCTGTCACGGATTGTTCTAGTAAGCTTTGTCGTTGACCACAAGCCCAAGTAATTTGTCATCATTTTCTTTTTTTTAATTGTTAAAGCGCCTGATATGAGTTAGATGGGAGATCTATAGCTCAGACGTAAATGACATTAGTTTTATCAAGGACATTTTTTTCAACTAAAGCGATAGACTTGAGCGCTTTTTCAATGTGGCTGTTTATACATGAAAAATAGTAATAGTTGTTGATGACTATGTTTTTGTTTTCCTTAATACATGTATTACTAATGGTCAAACTATTCATTTTTTTTAAGCATCTTTCATATACTTTCTAGGTTTACTAGGTTAGGCTCAGTTGTTGGTTTTTTAATACAAATGCTGTTGAATCGTCTTGAAGCTGTCCAGAATTCAAATTCTAAATGATGCGAAACTCTGGTTGCGCGTTGGATAGGTTCAATCATATTTGTTTGAAAAAAAAATCCTTAAATCTCTACGGTTCGCTCGGACAAGTGTGAAGATTGATCAAGTTATCTTCAAACATTGCTCGTTGAGCTAGAACACCCCGCCGTCTTTTTTTGTAACTTCTTTTGAAAATTCGTGTTAGGACTTCAGTCTATTTTTATGACACCTTGTTCTCGCCGAATGAAAGTCCTCGTTAAAGTTTACCACTGAACTATACGCAGTCTCTGCTGTAATTAACACAGTAGATTGATTGTTTGTGAAGACTTGCAAGCCAGGCCCATGTCGTTTCACTACCTGCTATCTCTATAAAACATGGGGCGATCGATCAAGATCTTACTCATCTTGGTCTGTTGTAACTCATTCTCTTTTAGTATCAATAAAACTGATGATCTTAGCTATTTTTCATCCCTCTGGAGTGGATGTTTATCTTTTCCCTTGATATTAAAAAGCACCTAGATTAAGCAATGCAGTATTCAGCATAGTGAAAAAAAAATATGAAAATAAATCCACATCATTCAGTTCTGCGTGTGGACAATATTTCATCTTTTTTCTTGAGTTACATACATAAACCTATGGCTTACGTTTAAGACTTTCCTTGCAAATTGGTCTATTTTTAGGCAGTGCGAGTGGATACATGATCACCTACCATGGCACATTTGTCTTAATTTGCTTTAAATGTCAGCTTGTCGCCTCGGGATCCTTTTGGCTAATGTCACTATATTGAGATGAGTTGAGTTTTAATAAAAAAATTATACTACTACTACTACTACTACTACTACTACTACTACTACTACTACTACTACTACTACTACTACTACTACTACTACTCCTACTACTACTACTACTACTACTACTACTACTACTACTACTACTACTACTACTACTACTACTACTACTACTACTACTACTACTACTACTACTACTACTACTACTACTACTACTACTACTACTACTACTACTACTACTACTACTACTACTACTACTACTACTACTACTACTACTACTACTACTACTCCTCCTCCTCCTCCTCCTCCTCCTCCTCCTCCTCCTCCTCCTCCTCCTCCTCCTCCTCCTCCTCCTCCTCCTCCTCCTCCTCCTCCTCCTCCTCCTACTCCTCCTCCTCCTCCTCCTCATACTCCTCCTCCTCCTACTCCTCCTCCCTCCTCCACTTCCTCCTCCTCCTCCTCCCTCCTCCACTTCCTCCTCCTCCTCCTCCTCCTCCCTCCTCCCCCCTCCTCCTCTCTCTCTCTCTCTCTCTCTCTCTCTCTCTGTCTCTCTCTGTCTGTCTGTCTGTCTGTCTCTCTCTCTCTCTCTCTCTCTGTCTGTCTGTCTGTCTGTCTGTCTCTCTCTCTCTCTCTCTCTCTCTCTCTCTCTCTCTCTCTTCCTCCCAAAAAACAAAACAAAAATAATAACAAAAAAGAAGTTAGTCTCTTGTCTTTATTGAATTAAAACATCACATTTAGAAATGATGAAAGCCTTGATATTTGCTTAATTGGAACACTGGAATTGATAGTGATGAGAATGTGTTAAAATCAATTACACATGACACAATCATATTTACAGAAACTCAAATTTTTTGCCGTTTTCTTGACGTGCTGGGAGACCATCGAAATTTAAAAAAAAAAAAAAAAAAAAA
>JAWDGP010004170.1:1827500-1897500 GCA_033675545.1 Elysia crispata
AGTAGGAGGAGGAGGAGGAGTAGTACGGTCAGTTAAGTAGAATGTCGCAGTGGAGCTTTGTGAATAGTTAAGCGCCGTAAAAAAAAAAATAGGTGGAGTGCAGCTCCAAAAGGTACAAAACAAAACAAAACACGTGAGATTTCGTCTTTACGCCTTCGTCAGACACAAAAACAAGAACAAAAAACCACACAAGAATATTCACATATTAAATAAATATTGTGGAGTACACAGTATATATATATATATATATATATATATATATATATATATATATAGAGAGAGAGAGAGAGAGAGAGAGAGAGAGAGAGAGAGAGAGAGAGAGAGAGAGAGAGAGAGAGAGAGAGAGAGAGAGAGAGAGAGAGAGAGAGAGAGAGAGAGGAGGATGAGGAAGAAGAAGAAGAAGAAGTATAATTGTTATCATCCTCCTCATCACCATCATTATTATTATTTTTATTTTTATTATTATTTAATTAATATATTTTGTATCCGTATTACATAGGAAAAGATCTGACTGCGCTCTTTGGATAAGCCTTAGTGTGATTTTGTTATTGTGTTACTGGCGTACGCCAGATTTTAGCGACACAATAGCGAAGCTTCAGATTGTCTTGCCTTTTCTATTCAGGTTCCACGTCATTTTAGCCTCTTCCTGCATGGAAGTGACAGTTGCCACAAGGTCCAACATTGAATCTTACATTCTGTTATGTTCTGTATAATTATATATTTAACAAACGAAAACCCCTAAAAAAACTAAACAACAAAGGCGTTTTAAGCCCTTTATTTCCTCCTCTCAAGATATCTCGGGAACTTCACTAGATGTAAAACTAAAACAAATCGAACAGCTTTCGTACAATTGAAAAGAATTTTAAATAATGTGTTCCACAAAATGATTTTGTTAGGAAAGCAAACTCAAGAATGTGGGGCTTTGAAATAATTTCAGTTTACGAATAAGATAATGGGCGAACGTGTTTCATGTAAGGTCTGTGAAGTCGGTGTTTTCCGAACGATTTTTTCACTTCCCTTAACAATAAAACAAACGAGGGTCACCCACATGACCGGGCAAAATGTGTTTACTTTAGAACTGTGTACGTTTTCTTGTCAGTGGCGGTGTGACAAACATTGAGCTTTCGAGTTTAACTCGTACCACTCGCCATAAATTCGCGCTCACATCATTGATTTCTTCTCGGGATGACTGAGTGCCTCTTGAGCATTCCTCGTAGTTTATCGACTCTCCTAATCGAATATGCAACCTGTCTATTCACCTTTGCGTCTGTCAATCTTTAGATCTAGATTTTTTATGAATTTCATAAGTTCGCTTAATCCTCTTTTTGTCCGCGCTGTCTTAAAATACCAAGGCAAAATGTCCATAAGTGGCAGCCATAGTTAAAACTTCCTGTCATTTCTTTCTCATGGTTAAATCTATTATTCTTTTACCCCCTTCTTCTTATTTTTCTTCTCTCTCTCTCTCTCACGCACACACACACACACAGACACACTCTATCTCCCCCTCCCCTTTGTTTATATCTTCTGTCTTTTTCTCTCTCACTCCCTCTGTGAATATTTCGATCAATGTGCTCACCTTTACTCAAATGTTAACTTTCTAGAAGATGCCACCGCCTAACGCTGTATTAACTCAACTTTATCGACACCAACTTTACTGTCACATGTCTTGACGTGTGTTGGTCGTGAAAACAAAATAAGATCGGTAACAAGACCATTGCTGAAATCTCTTCCAAAACCAACAAGATTTAGACATCGTTAAATTAGAAATAAATGTTCGTTATCTTTCGGTTAATGGTTCAACATCTTCTGAGGATGTTTTTCCAAACTTTTTTTTATTTTTAATGTCTCCAAAATCCGGCTTTGTGTATTCAAATTCAAACATAGTGAACAGAGAGGGTTTATTTTTTGCGTATATTTCATCATCACCGGAGTCCTCTTCATTGCTCGAAGGACTTGCATGAAAAATATTCCAATGCCTGCCTTTCTCTCTAATGGGTTTGATGCGTTTTAACTTCTGAAATCTCGTAATATGTGCTTCAGCTGTGTAGTTGTATGCTCCCAAATGCATTGTATTACAGCAAAAGGTCACAGGATCGCAGGGTCACTTCTTCCTTCTTTGTCCATCACGTAGACTAACTTCGTGACAATACTTCTTTAATCGCCATCTATCAATCATGCTGCACTCTCAGCTGTAAGCAACTAGCTGCTGCGTTCGTCCTGACCTCCTGGCTGCAGTGCTAGTGTCATGTAATCGTTTAACTTACCATCCATCTTTTGCAATGCTCTGACATTGACAGCTTCATACACAATGACTGCGGCATGCGTGTTTCACAGACTCTCATTACCTCATGTCAAATCAGCTTTTAGCTTATCTTGCATCATGGTCATGTCTGTACTCTTTTGTACTCTGACTTTGTCTCTCTCTCTCTCTATCTGTCTGTCTGTCTGTCTGTCTCTCTCTCTCTCTCTCTCTCTCTCTCTCTCTCTCTCTCTCTCTCTCTCTATCTGTCTGTCTCTCTTTCTCTCTCTGTCTCTCTTTCTCTCTCTGTCTCTCTTTCTCTCTCTCTCTGTCTCTCTCTCTCTCTGTCTCTCTCTCTCTCTCTCTCTCTCTCTCTCTCTCTCTCTCTCTCTCTCTCTCTCTCTCTCTCTCTTTCTTTTTCTCTTTAGGATCTTTTAAAGTATAGTTGTTCCTACAAGGATGATCAACAACATCACTGTCTTTCGGTTAGTGCTGAAGCTTTGAAGGCAGTTTGGTAAATATCCTCCGTCTTTCACTTTTTTCCCCCACGTTTTCAAAGAAATGTCAATTTATAGGATTTTATCTTATGGGAGATTTTTGCCAGATGTGGATGAAATAACTCGATAATTTAATAATTATGTTTGAAGTTGATAAGCTTTTATCATCACTACAGTGTCATTTGTATATATTTTTTTGAATCGCATCTAATCAACTGCTGAAATATGCTTTGTCAATACCCAGACTGGCAGCACCGAACTTTTTTTTTTTAACATCATTAGTCCTATCGAATCCAACAACCACTGTAACTAAAAAAAATCAACGGAAGCGCGGTTAAAAAAAATGACTAATAGAAGAAAAAAAAATAGCAAAATGAGTTTACATTTAAAAAAATTATTTTTTTTTTATAATGATCTTTTTGTCGAAAACTATTGTAATTACACCGTAATTTGAAAGCCATTTGTGCCCACTTATGTGCGCTGAGCTTAAAAAAAAAATGAGTGTATAATGTGTATGTGTCGTTTGTGTCTTAATGATAAAAAATGGTCTGGAAGAAGGATGAAAAACATTGCCGGTTACAGATTTATTTGACATTTATCACTCAAAACCTTTACTTTATATCAACGCAAGTATCCTCTCTCTTGTCCTTCTTCATTTAAGCCACTGCTGGTTCAGATCTGTTTGATGTTCGATTTATATATATATATATATTTTAAAGCACTTTAGTATTTTTCACTCCGTTTATGTATTCCTTGGTCACTGTGATCATATAAAAGTGGAGTATAAGTGTATAAACAACGTAGCATAAATAGCGCTTTTCCTTCCTCCATTCTTACTTTAAAGCTTAAACATTGAAACACATTTTCACAGCTACACAGCAGCAAATTAAACTTGTTTCAAAGGTTTATAACTATATTTGTTTTATGGAGAAAAAAAAGAAGAGAAAAACTTCATTTTCGTTAAGTATATGAAAGTCTCATTAATTGACCTCTAACTGCCTCAAGAATCATCGAGAAATATAAGCCTTAGCTATAATGAGAGATGATATTCTTTTCTTGAATTCAGCCTGTAGCTGAAGAAATCTAAGAAGATGACCAGCATCTAATGATTCATTGTGTTCAAGGATTTGTTGAATATTAGGATATGCTAGTGCTATTTTATTGTTGGCCGCTCTTGAATAATGGAAAAAAGGGTTATTATATTTTCAGGGAGGAACACACACATACACACATTTGATGCAGTGTTGCAGAGAAAAAAAAAAGATATTAGCAGGAGATGGAGAAAGAGGAGGAGGAAGAAGAAGACAAAATCAGGATGATAACAAGTGGAGATTACATTGTCTCACTGGAAGATAATGATGAGAAATGGGAAGTTCGAAATGCAAGAGAGAAAAAAGAGAAGAAAGAATCAATAATTTTAAATTCTCAGAAGAAGGACATAGAAAACTTTCTTTAGCAAAATTTGAATAATTTCTGTCCTTGTTCCCTCTGTAAACTGTAAAAAAAAAAAATAACAACAGTTTTCGTTGTCTTGGGCTTCCTAAATATCACTTTATTGGTTAAAACTTAAGTTTTCCCCTCTTTTTTGTCACATCGGAAATATCACTGAAAAAGGCAAATTTAACCACTATGAATTTCAGCGTACGTTCTGCGACACCCTTTCCTTTACAACAAGTTTGGGGGCTGGGCAGACTTTTACATTTATGGAAGTAAGTACCAATTACAAGAATTTAAAGAATTACTACATCTCCCTTACTCTCAGAAAACCGTTTATGAATAATAATAATAATAATAATAATAATAATAATAATAATAATAATAATAATAATAATAATAATAATAATAATAATAATAGTAATAATAAAACCTCGCTTGTATTGTAGACTGAAACAAACGAAAAAAAAAAGAATAACAACCAAGTTTATCAATGTTATTTATGGAGCCCAATTCAAATAATTTGTAACTTAAAAACAATGTTTGTGAAACTATTATCTAAAAGGCTATTTGAAACTTTAAAAATAACAATGTCAGTCTAACCTGGTGTTGCAATTTGTGTACTGTTTCTCAAAATTTTACCATTTTATAAAAAGACTACAAAATATATCCCATTTGTATTAACCAACTACTATGGCAACTTTCATCTCTATGTCTGAATGTAAGAAATTAGTTTGAATCAACCCTGTTGAAAGAGTTAGACCTCCTCCTCTAACAAAAGTGATGCTCGCTTTGACTGTCTGTCTGTTGGCCTGCCTCTCTCTCTCTCTCTCTCTCTCTCTCTCTCTCTCTCTCTCTCTCTCTCTCTCTCTCTCTCTCTCTCTCTCTCTCTCTCTCTCTCTTTCCTTTCTTACTTTTTATCCTCACTCTCCCTCCCTGTGTCTATCATGATCATCATTATCATAGATGTGCTCTTTCTATTCAGTTCTCTTTTCCTCTCAAATAGCTATTTTATTCTATGCTGAATGAGTTCACTCGAAATACACGTTTACAAACCAAATCTTTCATATCATATGTTTGCCATCTTATTACAGGTGATGCTGCCAGTAGCATGTCGTCGATTCCAACTTTAGCACCGATCAACACATCTATGATCAGGCGCTTGCGACCCTGGTACTTCTTCCCCCTGGTGATTAATGTAGCTCTAATCTACAGGTAGGCCTGACCTCATAGTTATATTTTTAATGCTTTCTGCTTTTGAATAGGGCTATGGAGACAAAAAGAACAAAAAGACTAAACAATTCCTTAGACAATGTATATAATTTAAAGATTTGCATTACAGCTCATTATACTGTAACTGGTTTAGATCATGCTTGATCCATGATCTTTATTTTGCTTGAAAATCATCTTTTTCAATATCTTTTCTTTTGCAGTGTCATTTTTTTTCTTCTGTCATCTCTCTCTTTGTCTCTGTCTGTCTGTCTGTCTCTGTGTGTGTGTCTCTCTCTTTCTGTATCTATCTATCTATCTATCTATCTCTTTCTTTCCAAAGTTCATCGGCTAACTTTTGTTCTCTTTCTTCAAATTCTACAGGACACCGTTTCTCATCTTTTTGAATCGAATAGCCAACACAATGTAAATTAGAATTATCTAAAAATCATGAACGAGCTGACATGCTTTTCATTTATTATCGCATCCTCAGTTCAAAAAATCTTCTGGAAACTCTAGAGACACCCACAGGGGATGATGTTGAGTTTCCCATATGTGAATGGCTGCTGTACACTTCTGTAGCCATATCATGTAAGTCCTTAAAGGATTAGTCCCGACTATGGTTTGCCTCACAATTTTTTATAATTAGAACATCAACAAAAGGACCTTTGCTTTAGTATTCTAAAAGTTCACAAGAGAAGGTCAGTATGTGGTAATTGGTCAATTTTTTTTTTTTTTAAATTTTTTGCTTCGATTGTATAATTTTTGGGCTTTGGACAATATATTCTTTGGGCAATGTTGCACTTTTTGCAGTAAGACAGTGTTAGTGAGCTCAAACTAAAGTAAATGTTTACTACTTTAGCAGATACATAAAAAGTTTGACACAAAGTTTATTTTTGAAAAAAAAAAATAGAGAGAGTTTAGCTAGGATACCCTACATCAAAGATTTAGATGTGTTCGATCATCAAATAATCATGTAAAATGTAAATTGTGAGACATCCACGGTGATTCAAGTGTAAGTAGCCCAGACCTGTTATGAAGACCACTTTGTGTCTTGATGTTTGTATGTAAAGAAAGTATCTTGGTATAAGTAAACACTATAGAAAATCTTGGGACAAAAAAAAAGCTACAAGTTATTTAAGACTTAAGATCTGTGCACTGTCACTAGTAACTGTAAAAACCACCAAGGTGAAAATCGGTTTTGGAATGGGGTTAGGATGAGGAGACATGAAATTTTTTGTTTTTAAAAAAAAATGAATATTGTTCCTGCTTTTTTTAAAATTTATTCATGCAGCACATGTCATGTTTCAAATGTTTGTTTTTTTTTCCTTGTTCTCTTTATCTTTTCTTTTTTTTTTTAAACTGCATTATCTCTTTTTACCATACAAGCTTATCTACAACTGTTTTATGTTTTTTATGTTAGTTCTTGCACAAATTTATTTGCCATTATTCTGAATGCTGTTTCACTTTAAAGCTTGATTTTCTCCCCCCAACAGCACCCTTGTTTCTAGTCATGTCCCGCCTTCTGCCTGATCCATCCATGGGACTATGCTTGGGTGGTGTGTTTTCTTCAGGTGGGCTCCTGTGGGCAGGCTCAGCCACACCTGGGAGTTTGGAACAAAAGCTGGCGTACAGCTTGGGCAATGGTCAGTGGTCTCTTATGTTTACACTGGTTGGGATTTGTAGCTGTGATGTTGGGAGATGAAACTAGATTGAATGGATTTGCCATCATGTTTTGTTCATGATAGATGTGAGTGTGTGTGAGAGAGAGAGAGAGAGAGAGAGAGAGAGAGAGAGAGAGAGAGAGAGAGAGAGAGAGAGAGAGAGAGAGAGAGAGAGAGAGAGAGAGAGAGAGAGAGAGAGAGAGAGAGAGAGAGAGAGAGAGAGAGAGAGAGAGAGAGAGAGAGACAGAGAGAGAAAGAGAGAGAGAGAGAGAGAGAGAGAGAGAGAGAGAGAGAGAGAGAGAGAGAGAGAGAGAGAGAGAGAGAGAGAGAGAGAGAGAGAGAGAGAGAGAGAGAGAGAGAGAGAGAGAGAGAGATAGAGAGAGAGAGAGAGAGAGAGAGAGAGAGAGAGAGAGAGAGAGAGAGAGAGAGAGAGAGAGAGAGAGAGAGAGAGAGAGAGAGAGAGAGAGAGAGAGAGAGAGAGAGAGAGAGAGAGAGAGAGAGAGAGAGAGAGAGAGAGAGAGAGAGAGAGAGAGAGAGAGAGAGAGAGAGAGAGAGAGAGAGAGAGAGAGAGAGAGAGAGAGAGAGAGAGAGAGAGAGAGAGAGAGAGAGAGAGAGAGAGAGAGAGAGAGAGAGAGAGAGAGAGAGAGAGAGAGAGAGAGAGAGAGAGAGAGAGAGAGAGAGAGAGAGAGAGAGAGAGAGAGAGAGAGAGAGAGAGAGAGAGAGAGAGAGAGAGAGAGAGAGAGAGAGAGAGAGAGAGAGAGAGAGAGAGAGAGAGAGAGAGAGAGAGAGAGAGAGAGAGAGAGAGAGAGAGAGAGAGAGAGAGAGAGAGAGAGAGAGAGAGAGAGAGAGAGAGAGAGAGAGAGAGAGAGAGAGAGAGAGAGAGAGAGAGAGAGAGAGAGAGAGAGAGAGAGAGAGAGAGAGAGAGAGAGAGAGAGAGAGAGAGAGAGAGAGAGAGAGAGAGAGAGAGAGAGAGAGAGAGTTTTTTTTTTCTACATTACTCAAACAGATACAAGTTTTAGATAATATTTTAGGAAACCTCTGAAATCGCTGCTCGTGCTCGTGGCTGGGGCTGCAAACAATGTCATTCAATAAACCAAATGTTAATAAAGAAACAAAGAAAGAAAAAGAGTCACTCTCTTGATGAAATTGGTCCAAAGGAGGTAATTTTAAAACACTAAACAGAGTCAGATTTTAAAAGGCAGTATTACTGTTCCATGAAATAATTAATTCTTTTCTGTAGAAATGATCAGCTTATGCATTTATGCATATATGATGCAACATACTGATGCATTAAGGTAAAGGTTTTAACTTAATGCTATGAGAAACACCTATTCAAATCAAAATTTGTATCCATATTCTTGACTATGTATTGCAAAAATCTCACATTTGTTCTTGCTTTTTTGGTCCCTTTAGGATTGGGAATCAGTCTGTCCATGCAGGCCATCACCTTAGCTATTTCACCTTATTTTGTCAAGTGAGTATAGTTATGAAAGAAATGAGTCATGAACTTTTTGTCTCTCGGAAGATCAACTTCAATATTTGATACTCATTATCCTCTTAAGTGTTTGTATTCAGTATATGAAATATTCTATATATCAATTTTGCAGGGAAATGAAATAACAAATATAGAGCCTCCATGGCATGTAAATTCCCAGGAGTACATAGACTTTAATAAATAAATTCCCTTATAGTGTGGCATGATATGTGATTGTAACTAAGTAATGTTAATATCATAGCTTTCATGAACATTCTTTTTGGTTGTCTCATGTTATTGTCTGAAGCTGGAGAGTTTTTTAATTTTTTTCTTGAAACATGAAAAAGATAGCATTTACAAATTTAGTTGGATAAATTGCTGGTAATTTTAGTTTGTTTTCGTTCTCAGTAAATGCTTTTTGGATCTAGGGTGTAATGCTAAAAAAAAAAGCTGTACTCAGTTGACTGCTTCAGTAAGAAAGAACTCCGGTGAATATTCATATATGATTTCTCAATTACATACCTTCAAAGCCATCTTTTTCATATAATTTTTTTCTGAATGTTCTAAGGCTAAAACAAATGCAACATCATGGGTGATGAATGAATCCATAATAATGGTTGTGTTAATAATTGAGAACTTTCAAGACATCAGCCAAACTTAAACGTATTTGTCAAATATGTGTCACATTTGGTCCTAAAAGAATGTAAGATAACCAAAATTATTTATACAGCAAGGGATTTTTTCTAGTGCTAGAAGGAAGGTATATTCGAGATATTTGACCTCCCAAAGCATTTACCATGCAGCAATTTATTTGTCAAAACCATCGAAAATTATCTAACTTAATTTTAGAATTTTATTTGACCATTGTTAGTGAATTGTGAATTGTTAGTCAACTTCTTATTGTTACTTCAGCCTAGTGTGTACATGGACCTTTAGCCCACCTAGCATTAGTTTGGTTATCTAGAGGACTTAAAAGAAAAGGTAAAATTTGTGGCTGTTACAGGTCTTTCAAGAGAATTTGAAAACAGCAATTGTTTTTTTTTTTCATTATCTACCAGGGAGGGTGTCCAAGCAGCAAGTACTACTTTGTTGCTGTCGCTGGTTGCCATGTTGACGACACACCATGTTACTAAGTACCTAACATTGGTCGTAGGCAGCTATACCCTCATGGTCTTTCTTGGCATTCTTGTCTTAATCACATCTTGCCTGCCCCCAGCAGCTCATCTCATGTGTGTCTGTGCAGATTGTTGGTTCAGACAGAGAAAAAGGTCCCACACTGGTGATAAAGGTGGGTGCTTTTGAGTGATAAAAAGCTCCATCATCATAGTTCCTGTTATTTGTCTTCTAAACTTTTGTTGTGATTTTACTTGAGGAAGTGTTCAACTGAAGTTGGTTGTAAATTTAATCACCTTGCAGTGGATGGTAAATATTTGGACACAAACTTCTTATTACATTGCAGAGAGTTAACATGAGATTAAACTTAAGACACACGTGAACACTTCAAATGACATATTTAAAGTAAGGTGTTTTACAAAAGATTTAAATATTTCAAAGCTGTTCTTTTATTTCCAACTTTCTTTTGTGTCCCTCTTTCCAACAGCTTTTTTTGGAGATGTTCCTATTATCTCTGACCATGAAGCAGAGATTGGTTGCCATGGCAGCCTCAATAAGATGACTGTGCTGGCTGATATGGAGACTGATGAGGAAACTCTTTCTGATAAGAAATCAAAGGGCTGCCTGAATACCATGGGCCATGGTTTGGCTGTGATCATGGAGGACACTGGGTGGAAGACTTCTTTCCTCTCCATTCTTGTATGGCTCACTTGGGGCACTGGTATGTGTATGGCAGTTGTATAAGTGCATGAATGCTGTTGTGTTGCAAGACTTATTCTTGTAATAGTGAGACATCTTAAATAGGGTATTGGCTCTGACAGCATAAAATTTCTTTTTGGCATGAACTTTTTAAAAAATAGCATTTAAATTCTCAATTTCAAGAATGTTGAATGTCAGGCTGTGGATCAGGCTGGTTAGGTGACATCACAAGATTGCCTGTGCCAAGATAAGAACATATAACTTTTTTTTTATGAGTCTAATGCTTTACCAATTCATTTTTCTGGTACCCATCTGAGCTGCAGGCTGCTTCGGTTCACAACTACAAAGCCAATTTATGATCAATTTATGATGGCTTCATAAAGTTTGATACTATTTTGCAGGGTACAAACTATGGATGCCAGTCAATCAACAAGCTTTGTTGCAGTGAACCATTATAAGTTTTGTCTTTATAATGCTATGAAATTAAAATTAAGTGGCAATCTCCTTTATGTCTGTATGTTCTTTTGCAGGTGTTGACACCACATGGCTTGACATTGGCTGGACACAAGAGGTGTTGCCATATCCTCACAGATTGCCCAGCCTTCATCTGATCATGGGCTTTATTCTACTGGGGGTCAAGCTAGCAAGTCAACAGTGGTTCTTACCAGATGTAGGACTCAGGGTCAATCTCGCCAGCAATTACATGTATCTCGGAATCCTTGGTAAAGAAATGCAATCACTGTAATGAGTTCTTTCTGCAGGTGCTAAAAATTTAAGATAAATCCATTTAATAGTGTTTTCAGAAAAAATCAACTAAGGCACTCTTCATTTATATAGGCCACTGTCATACAATTGCATGTTTGTGGAATTAAAAGAATGATTGGGGTGAAGGAGGTGGGGTTGTAAAAAAAAAAAGAATATTACAGTTTGGCCAGTCCTTCTAAAATAAAAACACACCCTGTTAATACAGTTGAGTATTTCTCCTCGGTGGTTATGTCTGCTCTATCCAAATCACTCCTCAAAGGCTTGAGGAGTAGGCAAAGTGTCAAAAAGCAAAAATGTTTTTAAGACAAATGTTATTAAAAAAAAGAGGTGGTCCTGTCGTGCATTATCATTTATATTATTACGACTTGTATGAAAAAAAGTATATATATACACATACTTTTTTCATATATATATACATACTTTTTTCATATATATATATATATATGTGTGTGTGTGTATGTGCGCACGTGTGTGTGTATGTCTGTAGAGCGATTTCATTGTCATCTGTGTTATAACAAGTGCAATGAATATGATCAATATAAAACAACGTAAAACAGGTAAAGTAAAAGTTTTATATGTAGGTGCTTAAGAGCTAGATATATGTACTCCAGTTTCATTAAAAATACTCTTTTTGTGACCTAGGTCATCTATTTTATACCTTCATTCTTATAGACAGTTAGTAGCCACAAATTTGTTCATCGAAGTAAGGCCAAAGCAAGATAGGACTGTGCCTTTTTGCTAATACTTGAGCCCTGGCTAGGCATTATATCTTTGTTTATAGATTGAACCATCTTTTTTTAGAGGTAACATTTTTGAGGGATTTAACTTCTAAATTAAGGTCTAGTTATGAAAAATTCTCAGCAGCCTTATTGTGCTTAAGGACATAAATTTTATGCAAACTGGCTCCATCTCAACCCAGAGACACACAGGTTTGTATCATAAAAGTGCTGCAAAATTGATTGTCTCTTTTGTCTGGACAGGTTGTTCTGGAGTCCTCCTGTGTCTGTTCCCGGAGTGCAGTCACCCACTGCATGGCAGTCTACTCTTCACAGTTAGTCTGGCCTTGCAGTACGATGACCTCAGTGATCTGTATCTAATGCCTAATACCTCAGCTTCGCAACAAAAATTAGACATGTGGAAAAAAGGAGCTTTTTCTGCACTTGTGTCTTCTTTATCACCCTTCTCTCGCTTGCAGTCAACCTATTTGTCATCATCTGAGATTAAAGCTAATTCAAAATCTTCTACTAGTGCCTCTGTGGTACCATCTTCTTTCAAGCTACAGCCTTTCCACTCATCATCTCAGGAGCTCACAAGCAAGCCAGTGTCAACATATACACTGGTGCAGTGCAATGTGATGTCAGAAGCACACTCAGAACAGCAGCAAGGCTATGTTGCTCCACATGGTTCTTGCCTTACTCTAATATGCCTTGTGGGACACAGCCTCTCCTTGTTTTTTATGGCGACTCTCTCTATGGTGCTTGGGCTGCAGATTGCAAGTGAGTGTCTGTGCATATTTTCTTTAGTAGAATACCGTTAGTGGAAAATTCCTCTATTGCAAAAATTTGTTGTTCATTCATAAAAATGTACCTGTTAATCATTTAGATGTCTTACTCTTAGAAGCTTGTGATTTCCCAGTAGTATGACATCATTTAGATTGAAGATGTGAACCTTTTATTTGTATGTTTTGTGTCACTACCAACCTTGAATTAGATAGATACGGAAAATATTTTTCCAGCCAGCTAGCTGTAGAATTGGGAAGGGCAATGAAGATGAAAGTCAGACAAAAATAAATGCACCAACCAAATAAAAGTACAAGGAGGATTTTAATTGGATTATGTCAAATATTGTACATGGCAGCCCATGTCATCATAGACAGAAGTTAGAGGGCTTGAAAGGACTTAGAAAGACAAGATTATCAACCGAAATATAAATGTAGCTCTGTAAGGGCTTTTTATATCCTTTATGTACTCCCAAGAGCTTGATTTATAATTATGAATGTCATCCATTGCTCCGCATCTATAGAGACTGTTGATCCTACACTCACATGATAGGGAAGAGGCATTCTACTTTGCCACAATAGTTTCAGAAAGTATAGTAATAGGCTCAATTCAGCGTTTAGAAATCTTTCTATTATCTGAACATTCTTTGGCAAAGGTCAATATCCCTTTTTTATACTATAAAGATGTTTTTTTTTACTTACATTCTTTTTAATATGAAATTGCTTTTCTCCTTAATATAGATCCTCTTATCACATTCCCTTCTTGCAAATTTTTGTTTTTTTTATTTTTCTAGACACAAGAAACATAAAAAACACTAGCATGATGCAGGTGGTGCAATAACCTTTTTTCTTTCTTCACTTTCATCATATATTTATGTCAACCAATGACTGAAAAAAAAAAATTGAATGAATCGAAAGAAGTTGACTGTCATAGTTTTAAACTCATATTCTCTTTCCCCAGACCTTTTAAGACAGCTGTTTACAGTGCCCCCATTCTCCTTTTTATGCTCCAGTAAGTAATTTTCCATGTTTTGCATTTCTTGTGGCTTATATATCTTACTCTGATATGTTAATGAATATGATTTTGAAATGATAAAAAGTAATGAATTTAAATAGATGTAATTCAAGCAAACTCGTTATCTTTAAATGATCACCTTTGGCAAGTTTTCATTGATATAAAGTATAATGAAATTAAACTATCTTGTACTATAGGTAAATGTGACAAAACATTATTTTTTGTTATATAAACATTGTAATACAAATAGCTAAATCAGCCATCATCAATCTCCTATCGCTATTCCCTCAGGCGGTGGCCTCTTGGTGTTGTCAAGTGCTGCTATTGCTGTGTCCCTGGGCAAGCCTGATGTATGGATGGGTGATAAAAGAGGATATACTGTATTGAATTTTTAATACCCTCCTCGTCAGAATTATATGACGTATTGTATCATGATTACAAATTTAGATTACACATTGGTTAAGCTACTCCTTTGAACTTCAACATCCACAAAATCAAAACATTTAAACAAATTTTTATTTCCTTTCAATAAGATTAAACACAGAACTTTCCAAGGTTTCTTTCATTTTTCCTCATCCAAATTCAGATCTGCAGTTTCTCTGTTTATTTTAATTTATAGATTTAATCTATCTACAATGAGTCTTTTTTCTTGTGGTTAGAACACATTATCTTAAAACAATTTTTTTTTTCATATATTTATTTTTTGTTTTTAATAAATTGCTTTCTTCATATAACAATGACCACTCTTCATTTTAAAACTTCTCTGTGAACACCATGAAGAATATGAGTCATTTTTAAGTGAGTGTAAGTCAGTGAAATTGAAAAGATAGACAAAAACTTCTATGTGTTCGCCTTTTATCGTGTCCTTTTGGGGAAAATTTTCTTTTTTTTTTTTCAAACTTTGTACAAACACAATAGCATGTATTTGTGTAAAGATTACAAAGCGCAACTATTCATACAAATTTGCTTGTATTTTGCTGTATAGCTTATTTTTAAATGTCTGAGATTGAAGATATTGGAGACCAATCTGTAGCGTGAAGAGTGTAAATTTTGTAAATAAATATTGTGAATATTTAACACTTTCAATGCAGCTGTTTATTTCGTACGTTGAAAAATTTATAGGTCAAATAAAGTGGCCAGGCCTTCATGATGGTAGCCGAAGTAAATTGAAATTCTATTTTTTCCATTAGTAATCTGCCATCTATTTCTATGATTTTAAAATCAGAAATTCAGCCTTTTATTTTGTTTCACACATGTTTCATTGATGCCACTGTGAAATTTGAGAAAGACCAGTTACATAACTATCAGAAATGTAGAAATGTAATTTCAGTTTTGTCACTTTGTTGGAAATGTTCGCCAATTATGCTCACCAATCAGAAGCATTTTGAAGATCTAAGCAGAATTAAATAATGTTGGTGTAAACATTTTCTTTTGTGCACATTTTATGTTTCTCTTTGAAATTTGACACCAATGTACATTCATGAAAGAGCTATTGCTTCATACACTAGCAACAACTTAAAATAGAGCTCAAGACTTCCAACTAGGAAGTATAACTCTTTGTGAAATTGCGGTCCGTATTAAATTTATTATACCCATCTGCTGAAAGTAGTGATTTTTTTCATGGCATGGTTTAAAAAATCCTGTTTATGAGATGTAACTAGACAGTTTTTTAATGCATAATGAATCATAAGTAACCTAACCCTCTAGTCCTCTAGTCTGATTTCTTCACATTGTAAAGTATGGAATAGGACTTTATTGTTTTATCAAGTTATACTGTCTTAATCAGCAGAAATTTTTATACAAATTTTTAAGTTATCCATTAAGTTTTAGTACATTTGCTGAGTTTTGTCAAAGTATTTCCTCTACTTAACTACATAATAGGTGCTTTTGAAAAAAGTTATCCTTTATTTGTCTGTTCTCTCTCTCTCTCTCTCACTCTAACTCACTCACTCACCCAATTTTCACAGGTTGTTCATTAACCTTTTCACAAAGGTTATAGATTCTGTAACCATTCTGTGGCTATTCCCTTATTACTGTTTTCGTTGTGTTTTCAGAAATCTATCACTGAAATTATGTTACGAGTTTCATTTCATCAGCATTGGAAATCCATGCATACTAAATGTGCTACATTTCTTTGTTTTTTTTTGAAACCTTAAAGATAATTGATCCTCTAAAATATCAAAGCTGTAAAAAGATAATCTACCAGTCTTAGAAGTGTAAAGTCTGAATAAACAAGGCCTCCCCCCCAAAAGCAGGTAGAGGATGAAATTAAAAAGGTTAATCATTTTATTACTTGGCTTTTGTCGTTTTGAAAATGTGACTTTTAAAAAAAAACACATTGTGCCTGGATCAAAGGATTGCGTTCCTTGTATCTTTAAATATCAGATTCCAAGACATGTTTAATACATAACCTTGTGGACTTTTGTCTGATGTAGCCTAGATTTTTTTTCAAATTTCAAAGCATCTTTTCAAAAGAATTGCTAGTCAAACGAGTGAATGAATTCATCTGACTTTTGACATATGAATAATTATTTGGTGATAATGATGACATTCATGACCCTTTTGTTTGTAGTAAAGAATCTAGCTTTATATCTAATCAGGTAAGATTGAGTAATAGATCTAGACCTACATCTGACTAAATAGTGTTCCATTATTCAAGTTTTAATTTTCATAGTGATAAGTATTGCCTTTCTCAAGATCTAAATCTAGACATAAACCTACACTGCTTAGTTTAGTAGGTTGGAATTGAAGGCAGAAAAACAATTTTCTTCATTTATTCTTCAATGAGACTCTGAGTCAACAAGAAAATAGCTATCAGTATTTCTGAAAACCTTCATGATTTTTAAAGTTTCTAGCTCTGTAGGAAAAAAAAATGAATGCCACTTGACTCCAAGGGTCTTTGAATTACAAAGAGATAAAATGAGAGGCATTTAAAAAATGTTTTGATCAAAAAGCTTGTTTTAAGTTTTTAACACATAAAAAGTTTCCTAAGCAGGCACTATAAGATTCAAGATTCAAGGAGCCATTAGCCTCCAAATTGTGTACTTTTTGTCAAAAGTTGTATTTGTACTTAGTTTGATTTTGAATGCTTTTACATTTCACAGCAAATTTTGAGTATCTTTTCATTTCACTTTATTTGCTGTGGAATTCTAAGATTATGATTTCAAAACATGTGTACCTTTCTGATAAGACATACTGAATAGTCATTTCAAAATTTTTAAAGGCCTTCTTCAAATAGGTTACAAACAAAGTGTGTAATAAAAACATGTAAAATTTGTCTAACCCTACTTGTATTAATGACTTTATGTACAACTTGAGATTGATGGTTTGGTGATATTTGTTATGCCACAAATCAAGACTTCATTTTATCATCATTATAACTTATGCTCTTAACAAAATCACTTAAAACACTTTCTTTAACTACAGTTGTGTTTTACTTCTTGTTATCTGTACTTTTCAGGTATCATATGATTATAATGTTCCCATTTTTTTGTGTAATTAGAAATATTATTGGGCTATATTGCCAAGCAAAATGTAATTGACTTAACGCAGAAGTATGGAATCGCTTGCCTCCGTCGCGTTTTTTTTTTTTTAAAGCTCCTTATCAACCCTGAATGTTTATGTGACTATTACCAAAACAACTTTTGTGTGAATTTCATTGTTTTTGGAACGGATTGGTCATTAAGGCTTCAGAAATTTTCATACACATTTAATGAAACATCTCAAATATGTTTCAGTCACATTATATTTTATCATGCAAAAGTTTTATCCACTGTTTGTGCCATTAAAAATTATTTATGAATGTAAAAGTTTTTTGCTTTTTCTAATGTTTTTATGGGTAGTACACTGCAAATTAAGAATGGTCTTATTAAATTGAAAAATATGTGTTATGCAGCCATGGCAATTCAGACCGAAGTCGATCAGTTTCCAGTAAAAATTAATTTTATCTGGACACAGAATAACCAGATCTGAAGTTTTAATTTTTTCAGGCCTACTAAAGATATGTGTGTCAAAATGCGACTTGAGCATGATTTACGCTGGTTGTCCCATTAAAAAAAAATTTATATGAAGGAACAGGGAACATAACATAAGAAATGTTGGTTATGAAGAGAGAGTTTCAGTGAATAATGATTTTTGGAGCCATTGACATATGCCTGACCCCAAGTTTCATGTCGCAGTGTTTATATTCAAAGGTCTCTATAATGAGAAGAATGTAATTTTCCTGAACGTTAACAGAAGTGAAAGTAGCATACATGTAAAATTTTCCATTATTGGGGGAGATATCAGATTACATTTTCTTTAGATCATAGGAAAAGGAAGGGAAAAGTACTGGGTTTTTTTCTCCTTTCAAAATTTAACTTTTATAAACTTCACGCTCAGAAGCATTAGATGCAGGGTATTCTATATAATGTAGATACATTTTGAAAAATCTTCCATGGCTTGCTAAAGCAAAATTATTGATTAACTTTGCTCTTGTACCAGAAAAGATTGAAAATATTTTGTTGAGGGGATAGACAAAGGGATTTTTAAAAAACCCAAAAAACTAGTGATCTGCATTTTGATTAATATTAATGGATTCGCATTGTTCTTATTAGGATATATTATCACATGATAATGTTACCATTCAGAGTTTTATGAAGTACAAAAGCATCATTTTATTTACTTTATGAAAGCCACTTGTTTAAGCTAGAATCAAGTGGAATAGATTGAAGCCAACTGATTAGTTAAAGTTACTTGCAATGCTTGTCTTTTTCACTCAAAATCATCTAGAAATAAGTTTTCAGTAATTTATCACAAAATGCTCTAGATAGGGCAATAAAATTGCAATGCAATAGATGACTTAAAATTCCAAAGTCAAACTCATTTAAAGTATTTGATTCTGATATGACTGGAGCACCCCTAAATAAACAAAAAGAAATCAAAAGATCACGATGAAGAATGGCATTGCTCTTCACAAGTTTATCCTTTGATATCCTTTGTGAGTCATCTTTTGTCTCCTTGGTATTTGTATACTTACATAAAATTGTATATAGAGGCTAGCACAGCATTCATCCTGTCTCTTAGAAAGCTTTAAAAAAAAGTGCCATGTCATTCATTTGAAAATCATTTGAATGGCTGCTTTATCAAAATTATTTTTATCACAAAGAATGTTTGGTTTGTAGGTGTAAATAGATCAAATCTTATTTCATGGTAGGTGGGCTTATGATTGCCCCTCTCTTTCAGAATAATTCATTGTATTGCAACCCGACAAAAATGTTTTAGTTGGTAACCTACATTTATGTTTAGGAGCCCCTAAAATTTCCATTCCATATCTGGATAATTTAATTGAAATTAGTTAGAGAGAGTTGACTTAATGGATTAGGCTGCATAACAGTACACTTAAAATATCAGGGTAAGTAGAATTATATTTGCTCTGTCCTCACAATATGTGACCTCTTCTATTGAAAAGCCTTTTAAAAATATGTTTTGAAGCATGCATTCATTAACACACTTTTTCATCTTCAGAAATCTTCATCATGCACTTCATTCCAAATGTCAATAGTATTAATACAATATCAGAGTCATCTTAAATGTCACCTTTGTCAACATAGTTCTATTGAACTAATTGATTGGTTTGTATGATTGAAGCAATAAAATGTAATAAACCAGAGCAATGTTGTTTGTGTGCTTGATAAGGGTAAACATTGGGATGCTCCTGTTATCAGGGTATGATAACAATAATCATGACAAGACATTACAGTGGAACCCATATTTAACACCTTGAATAGTGACAACTGCCATAACGACAGATCTGAAAATCCCTGTTTTTTCCTTCATTTAAGTCATTCACTTTATTTCTGAACAAGAACAAGAGATGCAGGCTTTTGTGCCTTTTCTCCACACAGTTCCCTCCTGAAAGAGTAGTCTAAGCCTAGTATCAGTATCACCAGAGCTTTAGTATCACACAGTGTGTGGTCCAGCAAGCCGCGTGTTCAACATCTATGCATCTCACTCACAGCAAAGTTTGAAAACCACTTATTTCCCATTCATCACAATCAAGTCTCCTTTATTCCCTTGCTAAAAAATACTTTATGAAAAGATCAAGAGATGTCATTATTCCAGAGTTCCTTTGTATTATCATAGCACTAAGAAAGCATTGTAATGGAGTAAAAAAAATCATTGTCATACCTGTTTCAAAAAGTGTAAACAGAAGGAATTTTGAAAATAGAACCATCTATGTTGCTCAAATACAAGTACAGGTATTGTATAGTGTATGTAAACAGGGTTTCCCCCTTTGACTACCCAAACTAGTTTAAGCTGTTTTCACTACTACAATTAACTCTGAATTGGTTTCTGTCCTGCTGCTTAACTTTTTAATGAAGGGAAAGTGCTGATTGATCAAAAACTAATTTCATATGTACCAAACTACCAAAATGTGTGCCTTTGCTCCTAAATCTTGTTCTAGGGTTTAATCTTAAAAAGTTTATGATTTGAAAAATGAAAAAAAGTGGCTGCAGGCTCACCTTTGGCTGGAGAATTCAGTAATTCTTCTAATGTAGGAATAATCCAAACACAACTAAATGGTAAAGACTGATAATTGATAAAGTTCAAAACAATAGGGAACCTTTTTGCATAACTACATTTTATTTGTAAATCAAGATCTTACAGACAAGAACTGATTTAAGCGTAAAACTTTCTAATCCTATAACTTACTTAAATTCTTCACTTCCATAAGTTCTGATTTACATATGTTCAAACTCTGCACCAGATAATCTGATTTGTGGATAGCAGAATAAAATTGAAAAAACAACTACTTTCCACAGATTGCAAGCAACACATATTGCTGCTTGTGACTTATCGGCCTTTTGTGGACTGGTGTTGCTAGCTGCAAATTGCTTTGTGTAAACATAACATACCTTTAGACTGAACTTAAACATAGTACTTAGCATAAAAAATGGGAGAAGGGAAGCAAGAGAGATTGGATCAAATAGAGTCATGCAGAACAGGGAGAAGGAAGAGATCTGAGCAAGGATAAGTGGTAGGTCTGAGGAATCACGGAACAAGAAGAAGAAAAGCAGGGGAAATGTTTGTGTAATGGGGAAGAAGGAGTAAGAAATTGCCTAAAAGTGATGATGGGATTGGGCAATAACACTACCAGGAGAAAGAGGAGAAGAGGTCAAGTATAACGGACAAGATTGAAAAAAAGTCATTTGAAGGGAATTTTTAAAAAAATCAGAGGAGAAAGATGTTTACAAAATATTACACGCTATAACTGGATACTGCAATGAAATGTCAACAGTTCTGAATAAAGAAAAAAAAATAATGCATGATTATTTGAATCTATGGTTTCTGTGGATAATCACAAAAGGTTGGTAAATTCATTTGAGTAGTGATGTTTTGCTGCAGAGAAATTTTTTTAGTAAATGTAGTTTTCCTAAGGAAAGCTTGAAATTTCTGCTCTTTATATTGCTCTAATTTTTAACTTACAAATCATTTCAGAAGTAAAAGCACTTTATATAGAGAAAATTTCAAGCCTTCTTGAGGAAAATGGCATTTTCCCAAGAAGTCATCTGCTGCAAAACGTCTCATTTTGTGAGACATATAGATATTAATGCAGTGCTTTTACTCATGAACTGTTCATCATTTGTCATATTTAGCCTGTCTTGTTTGGTTTAATGACTTATTTATTTTTGGATCAACAACACTATTGTTTCCAGTGCTGTAACTCTATCAGGCGAACATAGTTTCTTCCAATTGATTTTAAAAATTTATTTTCAAGGGTAGTTTTTCTATCCTTGTACAGAGAGCAATTTAAAAAAAAATCTTGAACTTTTTATAAAAATTAATTTTTGACTTAGGCAAAAAATGCATTTCTTGTTTTTGCAAATGTCTAAGTTATATCTCCACAAAATAATGTTCTACATCATGGCATATTTTAAATTCCATGTGTACAATAGCCAAGCCTTTTTTTTGTTTTTTTTTTAATAAAATTTTTTAAGACGGAGTCTGAAACTAGAAGTAAATTTGTAATCCCCTCGTAAATGGCCATATTTTTGTGGGATTTTTTTTAGTTTTGTTTTTCAACAGCATGATAGACTGCCCCTTTTTGTGCTCTTGAATGAAACGATAATAAAAAAATACAACACATCCTTAATCACCAGATCACAAAAAAATAAATGCACCACATTAAGTGTAAAGGAAAAAAATATGGCCATTTTGAATACTATACTATACTTATTCATGAATATGAAAAAAGGTTGCACTTAAGATGCTATTTGAAGTGTTTGACAAAAGACTGTAAATCTTGATTTGAAAATTTCCCTTTGGATTGAACTAGCATGTAATTCTTTGGAAAAAAAAAAAGCTAGGTTTTCACATTTTTCTCAAATAAGCTGAGTGAAAGAAGTGTAAATCTTATAAAAAAATTGGGAATCCACTCAAATAGGTTTTTTTAACATGTACAGACTACTACTGACAGTTTTCCAAAATTGGGTTATTAAGTAAACATATGTAAATTAAGCAAAAAAAGTCAACAAACAACAAAAAACATGAAATACAAAATATGGTATACTTGAATTTCATTTTAAATTCATCTGTGACATCCACAAAATACATATTTCAAACAGAAATATAAAAAAAAATACAATAAAATAAATAAAACCAACCAGTTTGCCTTAGAATGGAAAGAATAAAATTTTTCATCTTGCTTTAACTGTGAGAATAATTTCATTATTCTATTCTGAATTCATTATCCTATAATTATTGATGCTGTTATGAAAATACAAGTAATGAACTAAAACATTTTAATATTGGTTATTCGAACACATTTGAGGACCAATTTAATTCTTTTTCATTAACATTACATTTAAGTACAGTTGTCATGATTTACTGTTCTTCCTCTGATACCAATAATAATCCGTCTTTGTGATGGCATTTTACATAACTTAGAGAACCTAAAGACCAAAAATATAGAAAGAATAAAAAACATTTTTATGTATAGAGGAAGATATGGAACTCTAAAATAGGTTTAAATAATCCATTAACTCATCAGGCCCTGGTCATTTTAAAGCCAGCTGGACCCCCCCCCCCTCTCCCCCTCCTGGCTCTTTTTGGGAAATTTGAAAAAATTGTAGTGTCCACTATATTGTTTGTTCTATTTTAGATCTTCACAAGAATGGTTATTTCATTCTTTAAGTAATGTGGTTGATTTTTTACAATTTTTAAAAATATCATACATTTCTCATTTTCGGAAAACGTTACCAAGCAGTAGACACTCTTAATGATGCAGAACATAAAATACTACATTTACAGATACACTGTATAACAATTTGTCTTATTTTATAGAAATAGGCCTAGTCTGATCTACATTTATCACTCTCAATTAAAATCTTAGATGTAGATTAAATAAAACAAGGAGGAAAATTACGTCTGCAATCTCATCTTGGCCTAGTCTAGATTCTAGATCTAGAGTTTGAGATCGGGTAAACGCCTTGGTTTCAGTAAAGATTTTTTCCAAAGTGATTGCCCACTTTCTTCAACCGATCGGAGATGGAAATTATCATCTTCCTCAGCTAATTCCACCTCATCAGGCTCAATATAGCTATCTTCCGTCAATATTTAGTCTATTAACTTGAAAGCATTGAACACATTTTTTCATCTTGGAGCTGAGCTTGGATCGACAGCTCGGAATGTTCGGAGTTTCGGAGGTACCCTCTTCAAACTTCTATTTGAGATACTAAAATAATAGGATTATGTCAGTTCGGTACACCCAAAAAGCTCAAAAGTTAACGTAAGCAGGCAAAAATACGCGATGTCTCTCTTCGTTATGTACATAACTAAAAAAAATTTGCAAAGACTGTCCCGAACATAAACAAGACCAGGGCCTGAGTGCTAAAAATAGCATCTCGATACCATTTGAGACCAGGACCTGGTGAGTAAAGTTTTTGAGAGATGAAGACTCCACAAAATGGGCAACATTATTTTATCAAACCCACAATTAATTAATACCAATAAGAGCATAAAAAATATTTTTTTCAATAAAATGTGTTTGCATATGGGCGCCTGTTATCCATGATGTAACTACTTTAAAGTGATACTCAATATGCGTATATCATCATAAGGCTTGTCTGTCTTTGCATTTACTTTGACATTGCTGATTGCCTGCACAATTTCCATGCCGCGGACAACTCTGCCAAAAACAGTATGTTTGTTGTCCAACCAGGGCTGGGTGAAAAGAAAAAATGCCTTAAAATGTGCAAGGAATGAGCAACTCAGAATTGATTACAAAGATTACAACACATACTTACCTCAAAATTCACTAGATGAGATATGAGCAAATGTGAAAGATTTCCGGATTTCCGTCTATTTTGAACCAGTACATAATGCATCGAATTCTACTGGCCTCTCTATCTGCCATGATTTGTGCAAATAGTCAAAATAATATTATAGGATGTTCAAAGAAAATAAGAGAACAACGAATGGGCCAAAATCAAATCCAAGATAACAAAGAATAATTCAAACGGTTAAGTGTATTTTAGCTTTTTTTTCTAAATACTATATAGTATATCAATTTACGTTTAAAAGCATAAGATTAAGCGTCCAATTGATGGCGATATATCGAATCAAAATTCTTATAACTTTCCAGAACATATGACTGGCTTATGTTTGTGTTTATTTTTCTTTTTTTTATCCTATTCATATTAAAATAAAATTTATGAAAAAAAAAGTCCACTTACTGTAGGGACAACTGTGATGAAAAACTGAGAGCCATTTGTATTGGCCCCTGCATTTGCCATACTCAAAGTGTAAGGGCGATCATGACGCAGATTTGGATGAAACTCATCCTCAAACTCCCCTCCCCATATAGACTCACCACCAGTGCCATTGCCTGTGGAGACATAAAAAGAGTGCATCATAATTTAAAGTGCAAAGATCTCCATCCGCTAAAAATATTAATGTTTTGTGATCAATTTTCGTGAGACTGATATTTTAAGGTAGACCTTCCCCTTCTTTTTGTTCAATTTCTCGATAACAAAAACAAATGCAATATCTATATAAAAGAAAGAAAAGTGTTTATTTGATGCAGTGTTTCAAATTAAGAAGCTTCTGTAAAAGAATTGTTCTAATATCAATTTTGCTCTTTTGAAAGTGAAACTATAAAACTTGACTACAAGTTTCACTGCCAAAAGTCCCTCTACAAAGGTTACAGCATAACCATTACACCATTTAACAAAACTTCTATCCATTTCCTCAATCCATTTCCAAGTACCTGAAAAGTGCACAGCAATATCATTTTTCATTTTACCGCAGTGCTAAAGCTTGCCTTTGCAGGAGTAAGAATAAAATTTAAAAAGCATTTTTCAAGAAGGTGAAGAACTGCAGGAAATACTGGAGAACTTCAAGACATTGCTGTAGTACTTTAATAACTTACCTAAAGGATCCCCTGTTTGTATCATAAAACCTTTTATCACTCGGTGGAATAAATGGTTGTTATAGTAGCCATTTCTACTGTGCACACAAAAGTTTTCAGCACTCTTTGGACATCTGTGAAATTTTACCCGATGCAAAAAGAAAATTTATAACAAACGTTTTGAATCAGTAAAATAAACAAACTTGTTAATAATGTGCAGAAGAGTAAAAGACAGATTCTAGTCTGAAAGATGTGAGGAGTGTGCAAATTTTGGCACAAATTCAAATTTGATTAAAGCAGTGAATAATTTTTTTTTAAATAAAATTAAAAAAAATGGAAGCACCAAATGAATTGAGTTAGCTGATAAATTTTAGAAACATATTTTTCCTTTTTTGCAATATCTGAACTACTAAGAAATAGCACACTTATTATCTGGATTTAGAAGATGATATGCATGATGTTTTGATCACATCAATGAATTTGCATTTCATCATTTTAATGTTCAGCTTTAGCTTTGTTTTTGTTTCTTTCTGAGGTCTAGATCTGGGTCAAAATCTTCAAAAACTGATATTTTATTCATTTATTTACTAGCTGTTCAAACTATCATAAGTGGTTAGAGATTGAATACTGTGCATTAGATTGAAGTTCATTCACTAAAATATTATTTTATATGCAAAAATTATCAATAATATATTCATCAAAATCCATAAAAAAAATGATGAACCAAATATGGGTGACTAAATGAAGACAAAAAGAAGAAACTCACTCCTTGGCAAATATTTTACAACTTATGTCACCCATAGTGGTGTGAATAATACAGCTGTCTGTTACCCTCAAGTAAGCTGCATCCTGGATGAGTGAAAATATCACATATTTGTGCATAGCTTTAAAAAGAATAGCTATAAAATATGTACCTGGTAGGCAATGCTAACAACAACAACAACAAAAAAACCCTCTGCATTTATAGTTTAAATGAGTAAAGCTTTACTATCTATTCAAAGAATTCTTATAATTTCAATACAATTTCAAAACCAAGGAGCTAAAACACATTTTTGTCTAAACATCAACAGTTTCAATGTGACATGAGCAACATGCGACCGCAACAAATTGGACGAAAGATATTAAATGGTAAATTAATCAAATCAAAAGCTAAGAGAAAAGAAGACTTCACAATTCAAATTTTGATGAAGGACTCAGAATACTGTTTGTCTAAAAGTAATGCACAATTTAAATTAGTCTATAAATTATCTGGTATTTGATAGAATTAATCAAAAATATTTTATATACACCATTAGATCAATGTCATCTGGTTCAGCTACAAGTTTTAGAATATTAATATTTGAGAAGTGTTTAAGACAAGGAATAAATAAAGAAGAAATAATGATTAACAATGAAACAGCTAGGCTTTAGCACATGGTTAAGAACAAAAGCTAATGTAATTTGAGAAAAAAAAATCCATGGAGAGAAGACTGGAAGGTTGGTATGAAAAATAATAGAAGTAAGACTATAAGTATAAAAAACCAGGTCATATAATACTGATTTAAGAGAAGCAAACATTGGCAGGAGATCAACTTCTTTTCTGCATGATGGTTCAAGCGGCAACTTATATATACCGATCAACAGAACAGAAGAGATAGCCTGTACGATTGGTCTAGTGTGTTGGCGTACCTTCTGATTTATTTTATTCTCTGAGAAAATATTTTTGAATCAATCAATATCACCCTTATGCCATTTACAATGATATGCTCGAATATTCATCAATTAGTCCCTATATCGAGCAGTCATAATGCAAATCCTAATAAACAAATGAAAAAGACATTTCAGTATACCTGGGTTGCTGCTATGATCTCCTCTTTAGATGGCTTCTCGTTGAATATGTCTCTCTCGTTGTCCACACTGTAACAAAAGAAACGATACAAAATAAAAAAAAAACAAAAAAAGACAAAAAAGGTTCAAGGATAATTACTAAGAGCACATAGAGCAGCAGCGCAAGAGGCAAATGATATGATTACATCTTAAGAACTTGAGCTTTCTGCACATTTTTGTAAAATTTTTTAGATAAAATTGAAAACAACTTTAAAATTCAAAGCGGCCAGTGATCTGACCTTTGGCTCGGGGTCGCCAAGGAGTCATGCTAGCAGGATTATCTAATCCGAGGCTTGCACACTCACTTTCACTGATAGACTTAAATAGAACATTTTAAAATAAGTTAAGTACTTGAACTACGGACAGAATCATTCTGAGAGTTGGAAAATTTATTTCACAAACAAATAACAGACATCTAAAGTCGAAGTGCAATGATGCGGTTGTGTAAAACAATTTCTTTGCTTAGGCCAAAATTCTAAAAAAATTCATTTAAAAAATGAAAGTTATGACTAAAAGAGCCTAACTTAAGAAATCGGTTTTATAAATTTTGTAGTGTATTAATATACTCAAAGAGAAAAAGGTAAACCTTTTTTTGTTATATGTTTTATTATTATTTTTATTATTATTATTATTATTATTATTATTATTATTATTATTATTATTATTATTATTATTATTATTATTATTATTATTATTATTATTATTATTATTATTATTATTATTATTGTTTTTGAAGTGATGGAGATAGAGAATTTTGCAGCCTTTTTTAGTACATACATGCCATACTTGATCATATGCACCAAAAAATGTTCATGAATGGTAGCTATCAGTCTTAGTAGTTATTGATCCAATGTTATACGAAAAGGTCACTTTGTAAGTTCACACACAATTAGCAACTTTGGTTGGCTTTTCTTGATTTAACACTCCTCTCTTCACTAGCACAATAGAGTTTCTTTTAACAGTTCATGTATGTGGAAGTAAAAAAAAATTGCTCGATTTCCTAGATTGAGTGAAATAAAAAAAAAAACTAGCATTAAGCTAGTACCCCGAAAGATTCAAAATGAGAAGTAAAAATAAATTATTGAAGTAAACTATTGACCTTTCATGTATTCTTTTTTTCACCACCACCTATATTTAAGTGTAATTCACAATATTTATAAACGTAAGAAATTAGGGAGAAAAAAATTATTTGCAAAGTTTTTTATCGTCATTTTATATCTTAATGAAATTAGATCACAACTGGTTTATTTTTCACCGTTTTTTAAAACATTAGTATGTTTTATATTTATGTGGCTAACTTATAGTTATTTGATATAACTGCTCTAGAAACTTTCCCAGGCACCAATAATAATAGACAGCCATCATAAACAGGCTATAGCTTAAAAACAAATAAAATTTCTAACTTGAAATATATTTTAATAATGCCTGCTGATCAAAATGAAGTAACAATTTAAAAAAAATTCATAGAATGATTTTTTAAAATGATATTTTAACTCAAAATACAAAAATAACACACAAAGCCTGAATCAAGCATAAAGCACTGTAGTGTACCATTCTAGAATTAATAGAGCAACTGCATCTTAAAGATGCTTAAGTTAGATATATTTTAAGGAAGGATTCCGATAAAAACAGTGCATATTAGTCGATCGTGAATTTCATAATTTTATTGCCAAAATTTCAGATTTGCGGCAGATAAGCAGTGAGTGGACAGGCCAACTAGGACTGAGCTGAGGAACCTGCATTCAAACTGTCATGTAGGCCACTGTAGGCATATTTTAACACCAGCTAAAATAAGAGATTAATGAATGTAACAGACCTGCGTGAATCATCTGGTTCGCGCCTGCTGAACATGTAGAATCTTGTCTTTTTGAAAGCTGTGCAGACTATGATGGGGTCAACAAAAATGCTTTTCAAGATAGGATTGTCTGAGGCAGCCATCTCTGCATCAAGTGGCTGCTGAGTCTTGCCTGCTCCTTGAAACAATGCTAGGTGTAGAAAACGGATGTTTTCACTTTTGCCAATCCACCGAACACATGCGTTGGTGTGGAGGTTGACCACTGTAAAGACAAAAAAATATACCAATAGTCTAACATTTTTTAACAAATTGGTGCAAAAGTTAAGACACATTTTAAATTCTGTTTGCTGATCTGAAATTTCTGTCAGAAAACTGAAATAAGTAATTTCAAAACTTCATGTACCAAATAAACTTTCAATAAAAGAAAATTCTTAATTGTAAATCTGGTTCATTTGAGTAGTAAGGTGGAGTTCAACTTCATTTAAATTTTTTTTTCACAAATGATGAGCATTCAGTGCAGCTAGCTGCAAGCTAAATTTTAATCTTTTCAATCACTACTTTTGTCAATTCTCCAAAATTTACTATAGTTAAGATTTGAAGAAACCATAAATGATTCCCTAAACACAAGATTGTAAGTACTTTTCTGTGTAAAAAAAGTAAGCCCTGTGCATGTTTGACACACACACACACACAAAAGTTGAAAAAAAAAGAAAAAGAAAAAAAATTTGACTTAAGCTGCAATATGAAGATAGTGTTTTTAATTCAAATAATATTTTGTTCACAATTTATTTTGTTTTAGCCACTAAATTACATAAAACGATCTCTTGAAAGCAAAACTAAAAATTAAAAGACATCTATTCATCTTTACTTTTTTCATACGTTATCCAATTTTACATTGTACATGTATTTTTTTTTGTTCTTGAAATGTTTTGTTTATCAAATTATATGAGATTGGCAGTAGTATAAGCAATTAGTTATTAGATGCCTGTTACTATACATGATACCAGAATTGGAAGAAAAAAAATTAATGAACACACCTAGACTTTGTCTCATGTTGAATAGGAACAAATTATAATACATAAACAAAACAATTATTTATGCCTTTCAATTCGCCTTTGATTTCTAGTACAATAAGTCCCTAAAATATTGGATAAATCTATGGAGCAATTTTAATCTAAAATGACAAATGTATGGTTTGCTATCACTTTTAAAAACTATTTTATCATTAGTCAGTCTCTAAAACAGATTTAAAACACGTTCATCTGTATAACTTTACAGTTTTCTGGCTATACATAAAAAGAAAAACTTTCTCAGACCTTCCTTTTGAAGAGAAACAGCTAATTTGTATAGTTTAGAAGTTGACAGTAACTAAAAATGCAGACAAAGCAGTCTTTGGACAAATGATATGCCATATTTTCAAAAGTTAGACTAGATTTTAAGCTTCTTCGAAAGAAATGTATAAAAGTGCATCTCAATTGTCACACTATCTAATACTTCAGTAAGGAAAATCTAAAGAACACAGTAAGCATCTAATGTTATTCTAGTGAGAATAAAACAACATAGAATTACTACTAACCTTTGATCCCAAGCATTGTGGCATACATCAAAAAATATCCACTGTCATCAAAAACTGAAGAAAAAAACAACACGTACTTGTAAAAAATAGCAACTCAGATTATTGCATCTCTTTTAAACTAAATTCATACCTTAAAATTGTGGTTACTTCATATTCTTTCAACATTATGTTGCACATTGTCACAACACAAGACTAAGGTAAAAAAAAGATAATTTTTCAAATTAAACATTACTGTGAATTTTACAATAAAAAGTAAATGATGCATATCTTAATAAAGCCTTATTGTTTTATCTTCAAAGACAAAGGCCAAAAATATTTTCAAACATTTTTAAATGTGTTTTTTTTTTGCTTATAGTTTTACATGATCTTACAAATTCTCACCAAGGTTTGCCAAATGAAAGCTAGGAGATTTTTCTAAGTCCTTCTCTGATGCTAAGCGTCTGCTAAACTCCATATTAGGAATTTGTTGTTTTGTCTGGAAACCGGAATAAATAGTATGTCATTATTTAATATTCTCCACTCTGCCATTCACTTTGAAAAATAAAAGTTCAAACACATAATCTAAAAAATGCAAACTGAGTCATTTACAGTCTATTTCGAATGATTCAGAATATATTTAACAATGACATCATCTACTCCACTGCAGCACATTATATTGTGAACTATGAGGCAATTTGGATACTGATTTGTAAGTTGCAACCCTAAAGGTTTATTAACCAATCATTTGTGAACATTCGCAGCAATGAACATAAAAGAGCAATCTATCATATGAGTTAACCTGTTGTAGAGTTGTAAACTGCTCAATTGATTCATCAAGAACTTTCCACATCTTGCCAGTCAGAACACGGAAAATGCGAATCTGAACCAAAAACGAACATAAAAAAAGATGGAGTGATGAGCAAAAGCAATATAATGAGCTGTTCTAACAATAAGATAAGGTTAAAAGTAAAAAATTTGATGAGTTCTTCTCATTTTAATTTTAAATCATGTGGTTGCATTGCTTAATTCTTCTGAATAAAGAGTGACTTACTGACAATTTCTTTCAAATTCATCAAAGTGTTTCAAAGAATATAACCAAGCACTGAATCCTATTCCTAAAATCTGTTAGATAAAAATATTATATGTTTCACTTACCTTCCGGTCTGACGCTATTGTAGCCATAAGTTGTCCGTTTGGTGAGAATGTGACTGAAAGAACTTCACATTTACACTGAAAAATAAAAATGATGAAAAGATATTCAATGTCCCTCTGAGCACCTTTCAATTTGTGCTGCTAATGTTTTTAGACAAAAAATGTTTAATAAACTAAGATAAGTTTTGGATCTTAAAGTAAGTACCTCTATCACACCAATTTCTGTGACATCTTCTTTGTAACTGAAGCTTTGGCCATAAAATTGCAATTGAACCAACTTTAAAAAGAGATAATACTGACCACAACAAGATACTCTTCACCACAAGATAAAAAGGAAGAAAAGGGAATACAACTTTCTATAGAGTTCAATATTTTTACAATACATTTTCTATTACAATATAAGGATCAGACTTTTTAAACACACCTTAGCAAACTCATACAGATCAGTATCTGTCTTGTACTCCCATTTCAGCTGGCGTGGAAATGCACAGTCTTGTTTAGGTCCTGTCCAAAATTCAACCATTCCCTTCTTATCTGCAGAAACAGCAATTTCAAGCTGGGGATTGTACTTTCAGAAGAAAGAAATATACAGAAATGTTACTTGTGTAATTTCTATCCAGAAATAAAAAGAACACAAAACAAACAAAAAAACAATTAAAAGTCTTGGTTTCTAGTAAAAATTACGAACAATAAATATACTAAAGAAATATTCTTTTCGATGTATTGCAAAATTTCTTTCACATAAAACATGAGGGACATGCAATTAAAAGTCTTTGAATTAGTTTTTGAAAAGTTCAAGCGCACTACATCATATCCCTGATGTAAAAAAGTCAGTTTTGATAGATTTTTTTTCACCTAAGATTTTTCAATTATGAACTTGCAAGGTGTTCAATCTCGATTATCAACAAGTCTGTGACAAGATTCAATTATTATTTTTTAATACTTCTCCACCCCACTCCCCTCTCTCACTTAAGCCTCAGAAATGCTAAAAAAGTTTGGGCCACAATTTACAATGGATGCAAAGTAATGCATAATTATTTTTTTACTCTCTAAATAAATACAGGAGGATCTTGCAACTGGTCTATAGATGCAATTATCTAATTAAAAGTATCAGAATAGACTATAAAATGTATTTCTAACATGTATATCTGACTCATTTCTCTCCAGAGATAATTTCAAAACATTTTTATGTTGTTTAAAAAAAAAAAAAGACAGGAAGCGAAAGTAAGAATTTTAACGACAGGATCACAAGATTGATTGAACATTTATAGCAATAGGATTGATCTCAAGTTGTCAAGCTCTAGCTCTCAGTAATTTTTTTATTCTTAAAAATAATTGCAAGACATATTTATTCATTGTTCAAAATAAAGCAATTGTGTTGATGAAGCTAGTATAGTAGGAGTTGATCACAAGCCTCTTTACCCCTACTGGGAAAAAGAAGTTATTAAGTAAGGCCTCACTTTCATTTATTGGACTACTTGTGTTCTATAGGCCAAACTGAAAGTGAGAACAGATGGGCAGCATAACAATCTTGACTAGAGATAATTTCTGTTGTGCTTGCAAAACACTCGACACCAATTCAAGAATTTAAATGCAGGAATTGTAGCCATCAATGCTTGTATCTAGTTTGGTACTGATACTAACAGGAAGCCATTGCTCACAATGGTTACAGACTGTGAAGTAACTCTTGTAACTTTTGTAGAAAATACAGTATCATTACAGAAGAATGAACACAATATTTTACAATGTGCTAAATAAAATCAGAGAAGAAATACATAAATGTTATAAAATGGTATAAAAGTGAGGAAAAAATATATCATATCAATACAGATTTGAAAACAAAAATATTTGCTGATACTTTTCAATAACTATGTAATTGGTCCTCTCAGAACAAAACAAGCTTTACCTTGATAAGAATAACGGGTGAAAAATGTATCTTCTCTAGGATTTTAAGTGGTGTGCTTGTCCCTCTACCATCGTAGATGTGTATGTTTGGGTTGTCTTTTTCAGATCTGACCAGAGAGAAAAAGAAAAGGGGATTTACAAATCTATACAAAAACTTGTACTCAATTTAGGACTTATTTTGATGTTTCTTATAAGATTAAATATATTTTATAGTTAACACCTATACAATTTTTTTTCTAATATCCCTTTAGATAATTATTATGTTCTGAGTCCAAGAAAGTATGACTATATTAGACTAATTACCGCAAAACAAATGTGATCACAAACATTAGTCTAGCCATTTTTCAAAAATTAATTTATTGGTTGTGTTTAGATTGTTGTCTCAAAGTAAATGTTTTCATTATTTTTATATGGTATGAAATGATGAAAGTGGATGACCTTCTTAATTTGCTTTTAATTTTTCTAGAGTCTATTTTTTTTGTTTTATCAAAGATCCAATATGAAGCATTTCGATGGACTTGTACCAAAATATTTGTTTTATAGATTTTAATTTATAGGCTTCTCCTTTTATTTTTTTTTCTCTCCTCCATTTATTATCAAACTTAAAAGCATGCAAAATACAAGCAGAGTTTGGAATTGTAAATTAGATCATATTTACATTCAATGCTCTCCTGTTTGCAACATTTTCAAGTATGTTGCATGCTAAGCAAGTTATCTTAAGGGCTAAACATCTTTACAACACCTAATTGATCAAAGTTACTCCATCCATAAACTCTCCTGATTAATTTAGTACAACGCATGTGCAAGCTAGTTGCAACCTGGCTAAATCTAGTGAGATGCAATCTGAGGGTACTTTTCTGTCTCATAACCTCCTAGAACACTTTAAAACTAATTAAGTGCTACCAATTTAGTCTTGTCCTTTTTTTATCACATCTCTATCTCATGAGCTAAATTAGACAAAGAATCCATTACATTTCAACTTTGTTCTTAAATGCATGTCCACATGCGTGCGAAATATATTTTAATTTCATAGGCAACTTTTGCTGTCATTAACAAAAAAAAAATTTAAAAAAATCAAACAGTCTAGATTTGATCATTTTAATTGTGATTTTAGGATTTATAATTTTTTAGCTTCTGTTGCTTTTTTTTGGAATATAAACTAATGTGCCATTCTTTTTTGAAAACACCATTGTCATCACAGATTTAGAAAAGGTTATTTATTTCTAGTACTTAAAGTAAGCTTAAGGCCAGAGATGGTAGGTTCCGCACTGGCTGTCACATCAGAGCCTACAGCAAGCTTTCAACTCTCTAAAATAAACTGGTTTGGCACCATATTAAGAGCCATAAAAAAAAAAAAACATGACTGAGATAATAGTTAAATTTCTACTTCACATTTTATGCAACCAATGTTAATTGGTCGGATATGAACTTTAGGCATTCAAAAATTCTATTTGGATTATCTGACAGATAAAGTCTCAAAAAAAAATGACACTCATATACCCCTATGAATAAGAGGAGCCCTTGGGGACGACCTGCGGGTTGCCATGCAGTAGTCTAAACTGCAACATTCTAAAGTAGTCCCTAGTTGATAGGTTCTCAAAGTAATACGTGATATCCACTAATGGTGCAGTGCCACAAGTTTTCTACAATTTAGAATGCTCATTTTTTTCATGACATAAGGTAGTGAGAAATTTTAGAACAATAGGATATAAATGATGTTATTCTAAAAGCATAAATCATGTAATCTATTGATGTGAAAACAATTACACTGCTAAAGTTGAGATTGGGTCCCCAGGTCGAAAAAGCCAGCCAGCACAGCTTGGATGAAAACCAAGTTTCAACATATTTATCATGTCTGACAAAAGAAAATATGATGTTAATATCTTCAAATGATTTAAAAATTCATAGAACATTGTTCTAAGTTACCCAAATAGAACTAGAACATGGAAATCAAAGCTATTAAAAAAATTTGAGAAGCATGCATGTCTTGGATGAAAACTAAATTTTAACATATATGTCATATCTGATGAAAAGGGATTGAGAAATTTATCATTACCTTCTTTATTGCATGCAAAAGTTTGCAGAACAATGTTTTTAGTTATCCAATTTACACTCAAAGTTGTTAAAAAATGGTTATCAACATTTTTACAATAAATTATTTCAAATCATGTCTTCGTAGATTTCTGTTCTTTTTAAATGACTTTTGTGAAAAAATATAAAATGAAAATCCCTTGTTTAGAGTTTGTACTTACCAAAGTTAAAGACATCAAAAACTTTTGCATTTTTGTCTGACGATACTGTGGCACACAATTCACCATTGGGAGAAATTGCCAAATCTTCAATGGTACCTGAAAAATTTTACTGCATGTTGAATATTAATGAAATCATATCAGATCTGTACAAAAGTAAAAATTTTAAAACCACATAATTTGCAATTATTGAAAATAAAAAAAAAAACATTTCTAAAAAAGTTGAATATAAATAAGCAACAAAAAACTTTGTTATGCAGTACAATATATACATGACAATTGAATCTGAAAAATATTAGATCAATTACTACTTCTACTATTAATCCATTAAATACAAACTCTGACATTTAATTCTGTTGTTAAAAAACATGAAAGAGTTGTATTTCAGTTTTTCATCAATAAGACTGCTGGATCCTATTTTAAGAAAAAAAATAGTCTTGATAAATGTATTATCATTTTATGGCGTGCATATATCACCACTGAGGCATTCCTGTTAAAGTTAAACACTAAAATTTTGACAAGTTTCACTCCTTGTGATGATGTTGATTCATCCACACAGAAGATACTTTCTTCTCAATTTTATGATGTCCTAACTCTTCTAAACATTTAAGATAAATAGTTGCATAAAAAATAATTCTTACAAATATATATTTTCATTTGAGCTGGTCAGCCTGCTGTAAGGCTACCTCAATCAGAGTGCTTAATAGACATTATAACATATTAGTCACAAAAAAATTGTGCCTAACATTGAGAGAAATCCTAAAATACATGAAAAGAATAGTTTAAAAGGTGTGAAATAAATAGTGTGTATTTATGATTTTGAAGAAAGGAAAAAAAAAGACTTTACCCAGATGACTTCTGAAATGCTTGACAAATTCAATCCCAGCTTCTTCACATTTCTTCCAGAACTTGACATGCCCATCACAGCTTGCTGTAACAATAAATCCTGTTCTATTTAGAGAAACAAAAAAAAATCCCTTTACAATTCGACAAAATACAAAAAGATATCAAATAATATTGACAGAGATATACAGATAGAGAGAGAGAGAAAGGGGAGAGAAAGGGGAGGGGGTGAGAGAGAGAAAGAGAGTGAGAGAGAGACAGAGAGAGAGAGAGAGAGGAGAGAGAGAGAAAGGGGAGAGAAAGGGGAGGGGGTGAGAGAGAGAAAGAGAGTGAGAGAGAGAGAGAGAGAGAGAGAGAGAGAGAGAGAGAGAGAGAGAGAGAGAGAGAGAGAGAGAGAGAGAGAGAGAGAGAGAGAGAGAGAGAGAGAGAGAGAGAGAGAGAGAGAGAGAGAGAGAGAGAGAGATTAGATTAGATTAAAATAAGCATGGAGAGTGAACATTTTGACATTTTCAAAAACTTTTACTGCAAAGGCAAAGTACATTGATGCAATTAGTTCTCAATGCACAGGACCAAAAAATATTCAGCATGTTGAATATAAATTTAGCTCTTACTTGCTGACCACAACATGTGTGATGACATCTCTATGCATGTAGCTCTTTTCATAGTATTCTGCACAAGGAAGACTCTCTAGGTACACTTGCTCGAATGCTAGAGCTATTGGTGTGAAAAAGAAAAAAAATATTTTCACAATTGTAATCTTGAATTCAGATTCAAAGAAGATGTATTACAACAAAATTTTAACATTCAAACAACCAAGGTAAAAAATGCAGAAAAGGAGGATAAGATGAAGAATAAAAAGAAGAACAAGAGCATGAAGATGAAAAAAAAGGGCCAAAATTAAACTTGGGAAATACAATTCATATTAAGCTGATTTCCCTGCATTTTCTTGACTGAATATTTATCATTTTCGGTATAGAGTCTCTCTTTAACAGTTAATAAATAATTCGAAAATATTAAAATTATTTTTTATTTTAGGATGTTAGCTGACCATATGACTAGATTTTCTTCATTTCACAGATCTTCAGCAAAATTTCCTTTCAACAATCCTTTATTAATCTGTAGTCCTGCAGTTGGTCCAAACATCAATCCCTTGAAAATACTAGTTTGCCACACAATCTACAGCTTTCCCCTGTCTATATGCCTGTTCATCCTTTCCAGAGGTTTTCCTATTAAAAAATACTTAAATTTTCATCAGGTTACTGGTAGTGTTATAGTATGGATTTAGCTTCAGGTTAAACCCTTAAGCACTTTTCCTTTCTAAGTTTAAAAAAAAAGCAAATTTGAAGTTTATCCATTTCTGTCTCAAACTGTTAAACTTTTTACTCCATTCCATTGGCTAAATTTCACTGTTCATTTCATTCAATGTAAAAGATAAGATAGTATAAATTAAACACTCTAAACCCTTAACTACACTGATATCCCCTTGGCTTCTAATCTACATTTTGCTATCTCAGTTGTTAATGATTTAATCACCCTTTCGCTGAATGCTAATCTCCCTTGAAAGTCCTAAAAGAGAAATATAAAATATTAAAATCAATCCCTTTAGCAGACAGAAAAAAGGTTAACACTCCTTCTTCCCTTTACCCCTCCTCATTATTTTGAACTGCAATCGCGTTCAGGCTAATTTGATCTATGATTGACTTGATATATATCTAAAAAAAAATCTGTTCTTGTTGCAAAATGCAAACAATTTGGAAAATATGGGTGGTACACTTTACACATGTAAATAGTAATTATAAATACACACTACTCTGAATAGAAATTAAATCCCGGCCATACAATCATTAAGTACTTTATTGAAACTGCCAAGGTTACCACTGATTGCTATTGACGCAGAGGGATGATTAGCACTGAGCACTGATTAAGCAGACTGAAGATTATCCTTGAGCTTAATTAATGCTGGGCACTACTGTGAAAGATGCCTGATTTTGCCATGAACAGTAATTGCTGTATATCTAGATTAAAACAATTTTAAGTTCAGTAAGGCTTTCCTTTAGATCCTACAACAAAGCCCGATGAAGCTACAATATTATAATGAGAAACAGAAGGAAAACAACTAGAGATTCAGTGCCCAGAATCTAGTCCTATTGGAGTGAAATTAGTCCAGAGAGGGGTAATATTGCAGAGTTGGGTCCTTGTTGGATGTAAAATTATTATCACGCCAAAAAAGCAAAAGGCTAAATTGTTAGGCCTATTAAAAATAGCCAAAACAAGTTCAATATTTTGTACGGAAATGCCTATATTGAAGAAGTTGCCCTTAGATTTTTGCAAGATAATAATTTGATTAGATTAGTGCCTCCATTTTAATTAATATGCAGTGTAAATCTGGCCAGTTTATTGTATCCACCATGACCGCACTATCAACATAGAACCGGGACTGCAACACTGCAGAGAGAGAGGCCTTGAATACTTGTGACTTGACTCAGCCTAGCCCTATACTTAGATTATATATAAATCGAAATAATTACTTTTCCGTTTTTTCGGCTGAACGGCCTCGCTTGGGGAAGGACCGACCCAATCGTCATCGCTATCTTCATCTTTTCCATCATCGACTTCGCGTTTCTTGTTTGCTTTCTCCGCCATTTTAGACTCTACCGATTATTATCATCATTTGTACAAAAGAGCTTTTCATAGAACAAGTTACGTTGCTACCGTATATCTCTGTAGTCTATGAATCTGGATGACCTGGGTGCTACCTTCTTTCTTTCTTTTTTTTCCTTGGAAAATCATCGAATTGGTTTTCAGTTTTGTGTTAATAGAAATGTTTTTGTTCTTTATAAATGGATCCATATAATTAAATATGTCCTTTGACATTAAACTGCATTTCTTAATGTCAGTGTCGTAGCTTGAATTGGTGCACTTGCCGTCCAAAAGTTCTGTAAAATAACTTTAACACTGAAACCTTTAATTAGAACTAAATAAATAAAGTCTAATCGGATTATTTACCATCGCTATCAGTTAATGAGCTTAACTGGTGCACCAAGTTCAACTCGAATTCGTCTGATATTGTTTTCACTTAATGGCATGCTTAAAAACTTAAGTAAAACTTAAAACCGAGTTCAGGATCTACTCCGGCATGATGTTTACATCCAATTCAGAAAACGCAAAGTTGTGTGAGGTTAACTTCAGGCATGGGAATAGAACTGCTATTTTATTATAGCCGACTGCATAATGGACTATCGCATGCATCTCATCAATGATAGTTTCGTTTAAAAAGGAACGTTCAAGGCGAAAGGTTTACAAGGGCCAAGTGGCGCGTTCTACCAAAGCCTGATATCAACTAAAAAAGACTTATAATGCTTTATAACAATCGGAATATATCTATCCTCGTGTTTAAAAGATTGAGGCAATTCAAGACCTCTTAATGTAAGATTTTAGCAAAACTTTTATAGCCATAATTTTTCTAGACCCTTTCTAGACAAGATTTCCTTATTGGCTTTCTTTTAGATTCCATAATGTTTGAAAGAGAGAGAGAAAGAGAGAGAGAGAGAGAGAGAGAGAGAGAGAGAGAGAGAGAGAGAGAGAGAGAGAGAGAGAGAGAGAGAGAGAGAGAGAGAGAGAAACCAGATTTGAAAGATTTAATAGCATGGCAATACCAAAACAAGACTGAAGAAAAAAAAATCTCTTCCTGCTAAACTGCTTAAACGCGGTGGGTTCTGTTCAAATGCATGTACATATAATACCACTTAGATCAGAGAGGGGTTGTAGTCTCCTAAATGTCTCTCGATAAAGATATAAAGTGTTTGCCGAATTCCCTGACTTTGCACTTGGCATATTGATGGCGAAATAACTTCAACATGAAAACTGAGCATGATACACTATGATTGTGTCGGGTCAGTATTGCCACACCTATTAAATCACCTTTAAGGCCTTTAATATCTTAACATTCCAGGCAACTGACCTGTTTAAAATCTGAAAATGGTGTCTATCACACAGTTTTTAATGATTGCTTTAATATGGTGATACCGATAACAATTTTTTCTCTTATGCAGGCATTGGTTTAAACACCGAGGAATGAATACAGCAAGAGATAAATACTGTAGACCTACATCTTTTTACTGCAGATTTGGCCATAGATTCAGTACAAAACTTATAGCAGTTTTTTCAAGTATAAGTCGCCTTTGGACTCATGTCTTTTACAAGCAAAGAGCACGGTTGGGACACAACGCTCCTCTATTGAAGTAAACTTGGTTTTCATTATACAAACTTGGTATTAAGTCAAATCTACGTAATTTCACCATCATGCAAACTTGCTCTTATATCAAGCGAATGTAAGTTATCTCCATGCTTCCCCATCATGATACCATGAGCCCAACAAGAAAATTGATGGACTTCATGTTAATTGCTCTTATTCCAGCACATGTAAATGACAGAATGGATTTATCTAAAACATGCGAGATGAGGGTGCGAGTGTGCACCCGTTATACATATATTGATCTAAAAAATTTTGGTCTGACTGCCCCCAACTATTGCTGATCTCTTATAAACTAAAGTGGATTAATGGAATTTCGAGAGCGTGGCACAGAAAAGTGCCGTATGCGATGTCCTTCCAAATTGAATAGCTTTGATAGAATCATAACAGGCAGTGTAAATAGTGTACAAACATACTTTTTATCATTCTGTTCCAAAATCAGACTGGTATAATAGTTTCCACCTTCTTGAATGCTTGGAACCTCACAACAAAGTTAGTAAGAAAGATGCAAACCATAAAAAATGATATGCTAATTTGTAGACATTTAGGTAATTCTTACAGATATGTTACAATCATAAAGAAGTGATTAATAAAACCTAGCAAGAAATATTTGTAGCCACTGGGAAAAACGAAAACTGGGATCGTATAAGCACATACCAAGATGATTCTGCATGGCACTATTGAAAGGAGAAAGAGAGTAGGCCGAAATATACCCGCCCCCTCTTCTCCCTCTTCAACGGACAGGAAGGTTTCGTTTTTATATCTCTTCTTTTCTTTTTTCCTTATTAGTAAAATGACTTATGTTTTAATGAAAATCGAGTTAACAAGCGGTTATTCAGCATTTCCAGTAATTGGAGAAGAAAATAAGCAGCATTGATGAGGTGAATTTAAGCGCTCAAGTAAGTTTGTTACTTGAATTTGTTTGATTGTTGTATTAAACTCTTCATGAAAAAGAATTTTTGATATGATATAATGTATCACTAAATTGTCGGTTTTACGAGAAGAAATTAATTCCTAAATTACTAGCACGCATTGCTTGGATAGAAGCCTTTCACCGCTCACAGGGTACCTATTTTCTGCCTTTGAATCTAATGTTTACAGGCTCGGTCAACTTTTCTTTTCCCACAGTATATAGTTTTGCTTTTGGTTGGATAGGCCAGTTTTACCATTTTTAATCTGATGGTTTGGACTAAAGAGGAGAAGATAAGACTACTCACGTATTTTGTTTATCTTGAGGAATGCAGCGGTTTGGGCGGGATTATAATGGATCTGGCCCTAAATAAATGCGTTAGGGTGTTTAATGGTCTTAGACATGCATTTTGCTGTGAGATAATACAATTCTGTTTAGTTCAGTGGTGAATTAGGGGGAAAGACACGCAATTATACTACGGTTACAATGTGAAGCAAAAATGTATGATGAGAATGATTTATTTGAATACCCCTTCCACAACTATCTTTCCTTGTAGTGTTCTTTCTTGACAGAGACACGCATCGATCTAATTATCTAATTATATTTTTTTTAAAATAAGTGATATTCAACCTATCAAATGACTCACTCACCGCTGCATCCATCATTCTATCCCTTCTTTGAGACGCCAGAGAATGATTGATCAACGTCATAAGAATTATAGAGCCATGCAAAGAACAAACAGTGCCGCATGTTCCGGCAGTTCGAAAATCACTCTTACCGATCAATAATGTCCTCACTTGGACAGGGTCGGCTTTAGTCAGGGGAAATTTGCTTAGAGTGCTTGAGCAACCCGTTATTCCCCCCCTTACCTTCCCACCAAAAAAAAAAAAAAAAAGATTCCATCACACACCCAAAAAAACAAAACAAAACAAACGACAATGCATCTTCATGCTTTCTTCTTGTTCATAAATAATATCAACAGTCACACCTTTGAAAACCTTCAATACCACTGCCAAAATTCACCAAAAATATGCAAATTTGTTCAACTTCTTTTTCAAAATTTCCTGGCATGCCCCCGGACCCCTTTAAGAGGCGTGCTTGAAAAGTGGTTTCGAAACTTCAATGATTGGAACCGAAAGCAATTCTAAGCACCCCCCTTCAGAACTCTCTGATCCAGTCCTGTTGGAAAAACTGATCAAGCGAACATGCCAATATTCGCGTTCTAACTTTTAAGCGCGACAATATGAGAATCCCAGGTTCATGTAGAGTGGTCCAGTGACCAGTGTATCAATAGTCACATAACGTTTAGGGCGTTTTTAATGAAACTTTTGATCCACTCTGTAATCAAACTGTTAGCAGATTGGCCATGCAAGGGTAGAGCAGCTATTTTGAAGTCACTCTTAATTCATCATTACCAGAACATATTTTTTTATGTTCCATGGGTTAGCATTCATCTAGAAATTAAGGAAAGGTTAGTTCCAACACGAGAGTGATATGGAAGAGGACGGATATGATTCAAGTGATACTGTGGCATATGGCGATTCAACAGAAGGAGGAGTAGGCTCTACGAAGAAGATCAGCTACAAATAAAAGAAGAGCTGCAGCACATAAATCATACCATCTATACTATTACATTTTCCTGATGAATGCAAAAATTCCATGTTGTATATATATATATATATATATATATATATATATATATATATATATATATATATATATATATAAGAACCAAATCAGAACCAAATGGAGAGAGTATTGAATGGTTATTATGTGACTTAGATTCAGGAAAAGTAATGCAAACGAGAGCAGGCTACTTATATAATCCATGTTTGACTCATTTTCTCAGCTTCACTGTCAATCCTAATGGCTTTTATGAAATTTTACAAGAACTTTTTTTTGTCTCATTTATATTATATTTTTTATCCCCTTTGTATGCCTTTTGAGAGCCTGCAACAATATATCACATAATGAGCATCACGTTGCGACTCCCATATTTCATATGTAAATTTAGCATTTTGTCCTCATTTAACTTAAGCTTTTACTTAACATGTAGATCTGGATGAAGAAACCGATCTTCAAGACGATCTTGTGCAAGGGAGAGCAAGAGATTGAGAGATATTGAGATGCTTTCATGTTATCGTCCCTTTGTTAATTCTGAAGCTGTAGTGCATTTCCCATTTTTCGACATCTTTCAATAACCGTGTACACACGCACAGATATTCTAAAACTTATAGTTTGCGTGTGTGTGTGTGTGTGTGTGGTTTTTTTTTTCCTTCCTCAAAATCCTGAAACTTAATCTTATATTCTTTTCTTCTTTTTGTTCAAAATATCTATTTGAATAAAATTCAAATCTACTTATAGCCTAAATTTGTTTTAAACCTTCATATCATTATTTTAGGTTATAAAATGGGCAGTTATAAATCTCAAAAAGGTAATGCACCAATCGGCACTTTTTTGCAGGAATTCAGACCCTTCCGTTTCAAGTAAGCTTTTAAAAGAATATTTTTCCCTCAATAAAAACAAACTTTGTGCGTTTTCATTCGAGTTTTGTACATTAAATGTAATTGTGATTAAATATAATGACTAAAAATAGCTAGATTTTCCTAGATTTTATTGCCTTTGAAATGGTTCAGAAACGAAGTTTCCATTCTTTGCGAATTTTAATTGATTAAAAAATGACAGTTATTTAAAAAAAAATACCTTTTTAAGCGAGCTGGTTGAATAGCTCGATTTTCACTCTTTTTACTCTTTACCTGTATCAGTTATTCACATAGGTTTTTTTTCTCGGAATCATAGACCTGCTTATATTGTATTATTTAAAGACTTGAATCGTTAAAAAGAAAAAAAAAGTTAAATCTTCCCTCCTTCGCAAAGAGCTCAATGAATCACAGTAAAAACTAAATCCAAAACCAATCAGAGCATAGCAAAACCTAACACTATCACATTTGATTATTAAAGTGAGAGACATGAAATAAAACGGGAAAAAGACAAAGGACTAAAAAAAAGAGAAAAATATCACTACACAATAGTAGATAGGACGCTAAACAGAGAGATAGAAATATAGTAAGACTAGTTATATATCAGTGAGAGAGAGAGAGAGAGGGGGGGGGCAGAGAAAGAGAGAGAGGGGGGGGGGGGCAGAGAAAGAGAGGCAGAGAAAGAGAGAGAGAGAGAGAGAGAGAGAGAGAGAGAGAGAGAGAGAGAGAGAGAGAGAGAGAGAGAGACAGACAGACAGACAGACAGACAGAAAGACAGACAGACAGGCAGATAGACAGACAGATTGACAGACAGAGACATAAAGAGACAGAGAGGCAAAGAGAGAAATAGAGAGAGAGAGATAGATAGACAGAGAAAGAGAGAAAGAGAGAGACAGAGAATATTGCTCTTGTTCTTTTTTTTTATGTATTCATCTTCCAAACAAACAACTCGATGAACGAGATGCATTATGTAAAAATTGAGGTAAAGTTACCAGTGCCCCTAGGCCATGTATTCCAGTGATCATGTACTGATCACGCTCTCACTGCGAATCGGCACACCCATACAGCGACCCTAAAGGGCACAGGCCAAACAAACGTGGAAGGTGCTCCTTCTATCAACATAATTATTCCACCCAGAGCTTTATTGCCTTATAAAGATCAGAATCGAGGAAAAAATATGTTGACAAGTAGGGCCTATAACAAGATATTTTTTTAGGACTGAAGGTCCAGCAGCTGCCGCCTCCACAAGTTTGATTATAAACATGGTTTGAAAGTAAACACTCGAACTTTGTTTGCTCCCTGAGATGTTGAAATAGCTGTTTAACGATTTCTCTGGGATAATTTTAAGTCTGGTGTTTATGGGAGAATATTAAAAGGACACCAAAAGAGTCATTTTCTAGTGTGCAATCTGATCACTATTTGAAACATGAGTTCTAACCTGTGAACAACATTTATTATGTTTCATTGCCTGCCTTATTTGATGTATCTTTTCACCAGTCACGCTGACAATAATTTGCATACTGAAACCTGAGAACATTCCGCTAGGCTAAGAACTGTGTCAGGTGCAAGTGCACCATGTACAAGCATGATGGCAAAGTTGGCATTAAAGCCTGCTGAGTGCAGCGTGTGGAGGCTTGGAACTTGGAAGGGAAGGCGTGAAGCTCAACGCGAAAAACATCTAAATAAAATTGTTTCTTTTCGAGTTAATTCCTCTTTTAGAAATGGAACTCGTGGTATCTAAAATGCGCATTAGATATTCTTGGGATATAGATAATCAAAGAGGTAGGGATGGAAGAAAAGAGAAGAGAGAGAGAGAGAGAGAGAGAGAGAGAGAGAGAGAGAGAGAGAGAGAGAGAGAGAGAGAGGGGGGGGGGAATTGACAGACAATCAAATATAAAAATAATAGTAAAGAGGGAAAGAGATACAGATAGGTAGAATTATAGAGAAATCAGAGAGAAGAGAAACGAGAGACATTATTACCCGCTTGTAATAAATACACGCACACATTAACAAGCTTTCATATAAAAAGAAAGACTGATAAAATAGATGCAAAGATCTTCAGCGAGAGAGTAAAACATATGAAGGGAAGGACAGTGTGTTTGTGTATGTGGGAGATTGATCGAGTGAGTGAGTGTATGAGTGAGAAAGGAAGAAGGAAAGAGGGTCGATTCTGTTCTGTTCTTACACTTCACAATATTACATATGTTCGATTGTGCCTTATATCTCAATGCTTTCTTCTCGCTCTTGAAGTACGCTATTTTATGTTCCTAGTTCCGTTACCACTATGTGTCCCGGAATAAGTCAGTTCTCCCGACATCTGGCTTTGTGTTGAGCGCACAAAGGTAAAATATTTCATCACCCGCATGCAACCTTGTCGGCAGGAGCTGAATCCTAAGCCTTTAAGCGTTAGCAGCTCGAGTCAACAGTTTTGTTCTCTGTGCACGTGAACTGTCTTTAAAGACCCATTCCTTTTGCACGTATGCTCCGCATGCACATTGACGCACAATCATTGCATATGCAATGTCAGGATTAGCTGCCTGAATGAAAGGTATTTCTTTCTAACTCATGTGGGTGAAGAAATGTGGCAACCTTCAGGGTAAATAACCGATTAAAATTTGAAATTCTCAAAACCGATTGCATCAACGCAGCCTTGAGGGTTAACAGGGAATTTGTAGATATATAATATAGATAAATAGACAGATAGATGCATGTATATATAGATAGATAGATCATTAGATAGGTGCATAGATAGATAGATACATACATACATATATACACACTCAGACATAGTTTATAGAAAGATAGATGAAGGGAAGCAAAAGGAGGTAAGAAGAAATAAAGAAAATCGTCGAAAAGGAAGAAACTAAAGGAGAAACAGGCTGGTTAGAATGCTGGATAAGTTGGGAGACAATTATTAAATTGTTGATAAAAACTTGCCGTTTAAGATACATGTCTCTTGTTCAATTGCATTTATTTTAGTGTGGTACGCAGGAGGTCAATTAAGTCGCTTTGACATAGAAATAGAGAGAGAAAGAGAAAAGGGGGGGAGGGGGTGGGGGGGTGTTTGGAGTCAGACTGAAAGAGAGAGCGAGAGAAAGAGAGGGATAGAAATAGAGATGTTTGGAGCTAAAGACTGAAAGAGAGAGAGAGAGAGAGAGAGAGAGAGAGAGAGAGAGAGAGAGAGAGAGAGAGAGAGAGAGAGAGAGAGAGAGAGAGAGAGAGAGAGAGAGAGACAGACAGACAGACAGACAGGGAGACAGAGAAATGGCAGCCTAACAGATAAAAGATCCTGTCAAAGTATTCAAGATCCCTTTGCAGGTACGAGAAGACTAAAATTATAGGTTAGTCCTCGTCTAGTGTACACACAGTTATGGAGCTTTTGAGTAGTCATGGTTGGTTTATGGGCGTGATCACTGATTACCTTTTTTTTTTTTTTTTGCGTTTCATTACTTATGACTCAAAATTTCCTGCGATGTAACACAGCTTCTTTATTGTGCAATCCTTTCCTTAAGACAAAGTTGAGACACCCAATGCGGTTTTGATAGGAAACTTCAAAGCGTTCGGCAACCGAAAACTTGGTTGAGAATAAACCAAACCCTCAACTCATTCCAATAATACCCTTTTCTTCTGTATAGCTATAAAGTTGGCATGACTTTTTCTTCGTTATGATGTTAACGATTGAATCATTTTCATTTTTTGTCTTATTAAATACTATGTTTATGATAATTTAACCTCTAGTCATCCTGGTCTTGAGTATTGCTGCTGTTGTTGTTGGAGATGTGGTTATTGTTTGTGCTATTGTTCTTGCTACTGCCGTCATTATTCTATCACCATCATCAACCCTATTATTATTATAATTATTATTATTATCATTATCATTATTATTATTATTATTATTATTATTATTATTATTATTATTATTATTATTATTATTATTATTATTATTATTGTTGTTGTTGTTATTACTGCTGCTGCTGCTACTACTACTACTACTACAACTACTACCATACTACTACTACTACTACTACTACTACTACTACTACTACTACTACTACTACTACTACTACTACTACTACTACTACTACTACTACTACTACTACTACTACTATACTACTACTACCACCATTATTATTATTATTATTATTATTATTATTATTATTATTATTATTATTATTATTATTATTATTATTATTATTATTGTTATTATTCTTATTCTTGTTGTTGTTATCATTATTATAAGAACAAAAACAACTCATTATTACATTACTTTTTTTTAGCACTGAAAAAAAAAAATATTTTACTTATTTAAAGACTCAACGGTTGTCCTCAAGCGGTAATGAAAAATACTCACATTCAAACAACTGTTACAAAAAGCCCTATAATCACTTATAACTGTATAGAACTTTTGATAAACATTAATTTTTAATTATTTCCAGAGGCGCTAAATTTTTATAGATTTGTAACACAAACAGCAAAATTTTTAATTTGTCATTAATTGGTGAAAATTCTTTTCATGAAATTTATGCACAGCATCTACTTTAATTTGACTAAGGTTGTGTTTGTGTTTTACTGTCGTCTACAAAATCAATTCTCAGATAATTAAGACACCCCATATTGTACCATAGTTTAAAGTTGTTATTTACAATAGTTTTTACAAACTTAAAAACAAAGAAAAAAGAAAAACACAGTAGATGTCTAACATATAGACACACAATAAATATTCATTTGGTTTTTATCTAAAAGGTAATAATTGTCCATTTTTCTTGGGAGACATTGACTTTTTTTTAATAGATGTATTATTCTCTGAACTATATGAGCGAAATCATGATGGTTTTCAAATACGTCACTTTAAAGTGTAAAAGTGCAGGTGGTTTTTGTCCATCTATCGCCTCGTTTTCTATCGATCGATATCGAAACTAATGTGCTCTATACTGGCAATAAGTGAGAAATATTACATTTTAAAAGTTTTTGTGTCAATGATTATATTCTATAAAATGAAATAGAACGTAACGGAATGGGCATTAAACATTGTTCTTGTTAGGTTTTATATTTTTGTTCCCTTGTTTTTTTTTCCAGATTAGGCAATAATTCCGTTTACAGTCTAATAATTTATTTTCATTCAAAATTTCAAGAATTCAATCGACGACTCAAGGAGATCTTGTTTACTTGTTCTTGTGGCATTTTGACTTATATTGTTGGAAGAATTATTTTCTTTTTTTGTTTAATTCATTTCCAAACCCATAGCAGTTCATTTATAAACTAAAGTTTAGTCTGATATTCTGAAATCAAATACGATAAGCACAGAGAGAAAGAACCCTGGGTCTTCACCCCCCTATTGACTGCCACCTGATGTGAACATTTTTATTCCTTAGGGCCTAGGACGCATGTCTTAGAGAGTAGAGGGATGGTAATTGGTATTAATTTTTTTTTGTAGATAGGGCAACTGCTCCTTGGCTGTACTTGAATCCTGATGAAATGACCTACCCCCCCACCCCCCCCACCCCCCCCCCCCCAAAAAAAAAAAAAAAAAAAAAAAAAAAAAAAAAGAAATGCTGACCAGGAATTGCATTTCCCAACTACCTATTAAAGAGGTTGTTATAGAGTTTGTTGCTGTGACCTGCATAGATATGGTACTTTTTTTTCCTGAACTCGAAGGCAAGAGTCATTGACCTATCTTTATGTGACGTCTAGACAATCTATAGATATGGAGCTGGGCATATACAGAAGAATCATAATCAGCGCGTTCAGTTCAGAAGCACTGATTATCCCGAACTGGCCTCACAAGTGCAAGTTTCATCAACCATTTCGGTAGCGCCAGTCATGCAACTCCGATAAACTGGGCCAAAGTCTCGGTTATTTTGCCTTGGCCTTGAATGACAGTTACATTGCTTAATATTATTGTTGATTATTTTCGTTCATTATGGTAACTTTTACTGACTTCTGGACTGTCGCGAATGCGCCACGGCGCAACACCATTAACTAATCCTGCAATTAAAAAAAAAAAAAAACTCATTCAAGGAAAAAAAAAACAATGCAAAATGCGCAAGCGGACAAGTTAGAGAGGCGCGTTTATAGCTTAATAAAGAACTAGGCTGACTGACATAATTTACTTTGAAGCTCACTGTGTATTCACCGGTCCAACATACACAACGGAAACTGAAAGTGTATGGCGAAAAAAATCTAGGACGTGAGGCAACGTGTGATGAGACGGGGCGCAGCCGGAAAAACTTGATATAAAATTTGCCACCTCAATGATGTCACGAAATTGTTGACATATCGATACGTACCGGTACTTTGTCCTCTGCCCCTCCCCTATAAACGTGGAGTTCAAATCTATCTCTCATCCATAATATCTGTATTAAAAACTTACATTGCATAATAAGCCCTACTTATCAGTTATGAATAACCTAATCTGTAAGAAGTCAAGATGAACTTAATGTCGGAAGCAAGTGTACGGGCTCTATGGCTTGATTTTTTTTAAATTATTACTATTACCCTTACAGATATAGTAATGTCTTGCAGGTACATTCTTTTATCAAAACTACAATCATGGTTCAAAACTTTTCGGTTTGTCAAGCGAATATAAATGGGTCTTAGCCAATGGCTTGTTTCTATAGTTGTAATAGATGCAAATGAATCAATAATAACAGAAATGGTAGCAGTAGCAGCAGCAGCAGCAGCAGCAGCAGCAGTAGTAGTAGTAGTAGTAGTAGTAGTAGTAGTAGTAGTAGTAGTAGTAGTAGCAGCAGCAGCAGTAGTAGTAATAGTAAGTAGTAGTAGTAGTAGTAGTAGTAGTAGTAGTAGTAGTAGTAGTAGTAGTAGTAGTAGTAGTAGTAGTAGTAGTAGTAGTAGTAGTAGTAGTAGTAGTAGTAGTAATTGTGGTTGTAGTAGTACATGTAGTTAAGATTGTGATTGTGATAATAATTATTGCAAAATACACTCTTACTACACGAAAGGTCGAAGCTTTAATTATAATTATTTCGCAATAATAAAGGTCAAGATGGTCCACAAAACGCAACAAAGTGTATATGTTAAAAAAAAGCAGACCAGACGAGGCTGCAGGCAGTGTTTAGCGCGCTAACGAAAATACATGTGCAACAAACACGTGACTGCATTAATTTCCTTAAAGGCATAAATCGCAAATGATTTCTTTATCACTTTTTGTTGAGGCACGTTGATAAAAGGATGGGGTAATTGGAGAGGCCATGGAATATGTTTATTCAAAACTGAGAGTTCAGTGCATCAAAATAGTGTGCATGTACTCCAGTTGTAACCCAGCAGACGAATACCGAGTCCCACTCCACAGGCATCCCGAAGTAAATGGGGCGAATTGGAAACGCAAGCTGAGTATTGTTGCAGTAGGGCCCTGCAAACGTGGGACTAAAGAGGGAGAGATTGCAGACAGGTCACCGAAATTGGCCGCAAGATTACAAAAGTCCTTGATGTAGCCCGCCCACAATGCTATGTTTACACTTACAAGGAAGAAGAATAGTGTTACATGTAGGCCCTAGCTAATTTTATGAAAATGTAAATCGGTTTACATAATATTTTAACCATTATTTTCTTATCAAATTGGTTCGAATAAATGAGTGATTATGAATTCCCGCAAAGCTGTGCACCTTTAGGCTTTTCGCGGAAATTCATAGCTTACCATTTTGCGTTTAAAAGAATCTTAAAATAGTTAGGAAAGTGCATAATAAATTGGTTTTCCAGTGTCAAATCACTTTCAAACAGCATCGTTGTGTCATTTTCATAATTTAGTATCGATATCATATCTTCGAGAATTTTGCAAGTTTAATTTTTTTTTTTTTAAATGATGAGTGACAATGATTATGCACACTTACTGTCAGCAACCTTACTTTCCTTTCCTTTTCTTTCCTGTACTGATATCGGTAAAATTTTGTTTTGGGGATTTTTTTTTTTCCTATTTATTTACTTATGTATATATATTTTGCATGCAGATTTAACATAGTATACCACAAGATACAAATACATGTACATAGTCAACATATAAGAAACAAAACAATGTTCGATTGAGGTGAAGGATAAAAAAAAAACGCATTAAAATGCTGCCTTACCCCCAAAACAAGCATTGCAATCATGATTAATTTGTTGATTTATATTTTGTGGCCTAAGATATACTTGAAAGATTATGATTTGTGATAGAGCTGATATAATTTTTCACTGAAGGCAATTTAGAGACTTAAATATAAGGCAAAAAGATCACAAAAGATCTTTTTGGATATATGGGATGAATTCATATTCACACAGCGTGTATCAGTTGCGGAATTGGCATAAAGTGACTTTTCCTTTTTTTCATCAATTTTGAGAACGTTGTTAGTGACGTTTGTATATGTAGGGCAAAACTCCCAATGACCTTGCGGCTCAAAAATAAAATAGCATAAAATAAAAATATAAAAAAAAAACATAAAATATATTTTTTTAGATAATTTTTGGTACAATGTACCTAATATTTACAATGCAATAAGTAGGTGACATGGCCATGCACCTAAAGTTCTTAGTTTGTTCAGAAGTACATGTAATTCTAGACGAACCAGCAGTGACATCGTGTGTCTCAGTGTTTAACTTAAGTGTCTAATCTTTTCAGTTCTACCCTGGCGAACAGATAAGATGAGCGATTGGTGCCAGTATGAAGGTCTACATTAAATGATTATGCAATTATATGTCGTCAATGTAAAAAATAGACCTTATTGCATCAACATGAAAGCGATAAGCACGAAACAAGGAGCTAAAAATCTCCTGAACATGAAGTGTCTGTAAAGTAAACAATAGCCACGTTTATTGCGCTCACATTACTTTTAAGAGTGACCCATAAGTTCAAATTCAATGAGGGACTTTGCACTTAATGAATATTATTATTATTGTTATTGTTAATATTATCATCACCATCAAATGTCTGATAACACATTATATACTTGTATTGCCGCTCTGTTAGAGCCACGACAGATTTGTAAACGAGTGTAATCAATTTCCTGTCGCAAGCACCTTATCTATATCTGTTATCTTCAGAAAGCAAGAATCGCACTAATGATTCAGCTCATTTGATTGCGTAGCCAAGTCTAACTGCTAATACTGCTCCAGTCCACGTGTTGTTAACGCAAGCTCGAATCTTCACATTCTCTACTGTGCACAACACATGTGAATAAAAAAATAAAAACACAAGAGACCAAAAGTTGAGTAAAAAAAAACAAAACATCTCTTGACCTATATTTCCTATCAAAGTAATACTGAAGAGTGAAGAACGCGACAATGAATTGTCACCAAGCTCTAGTACTTTATCAGCCCTAGGACATTACGGTCTTTGCCCTAGGAGTAGGATAAAGACGACCAGAGAGGGTCACAGCGATTCCACCATGTCTACCGTGCATAAAATGTAGTGAGGAAGTGGAGACTGAAAGTCGATGGTGGTTGCTTTACGAGACGTTGAACATTTGGTTTTTTTTTTTATTATTTAATCAAAATTCTCTCAATCTTTTGATTTTAAATGTATGTATCTTTCCCCTAATTCATTTATGCAACACATAGCTGCGCCTGATAAAGTGTCGTTAAGAACTCAACTTTTTTCGTCCCATTGCACAAAATTAAAATAAATCAATAAATAAACGAACACAATCATTGATGTGATAAAATAGAGAAAATTTATTAATAATAGATGTAATTCACCACAGTACATGTACAAGTTCAACAGATACAAATAATAAAGGACTAGAAATAAACATAAGGAAACATTGAATTTACATGTACCTAAAAATGTAACACAAAGGCTTTGCCATCTCCTTAATAAAATGAAACAGATCCAATCTCAAATAAATTCATGTTCCCGGTACACTAATGCCTTAATGGAGCATACCAGAAAATTTTACTCAATTATTGTTTGAAAAAAAAAATCAAGCCAAAAAAAAACATCTTCCAATCTAGTTATACATACAACTAAACATAGATTCAGTGAGAAAAAAATAAAGTCAAATCTACTACCCTTTTGAGAGGTATCAGAGCTTTTCAGATGAAAGGACTTACACAAACGAGATAAAATGTATGTCTCTGAAAGCTCTCCGAAATTAAATTATGTTACCAGAATCACCACCATATTTTCAGCTTGTCTCGCTTTTACATTGTTTGTCTTATAGGCTTAAAGAGGTATTTTTAATGAAGATGGACTGTCTCCAAAAAAAAACAAAAAAAACAACAAATGAATAGAAGAGCCTTAGTTAACTGCAGGAAACAAAAAGGACCAAAAAAACAACAACAACCAAATAACAAAAAAACCCCATTAATTTGAATATTAATCCCTCAATATTTAAATAAATGCATTCTTCGAACATGCCAATTAGCACATCTCTCACATTCATAAAATAATTATAATTGCATTATAAAACACAGACTGGTACAGTGGTAGAAGTGGAATAACTAAAACATGCTATCACAGAGTTGAACAATATATTTACCCCAGTAACGAGAAACTGATAAGAAATTCAGATATTCACAGACGTTATGAATAATTTAGAAAACAGTAAACAATTTGAAATATTCATACACCCCAGAGACAAAATATAGATTTTTATTCCTCCTATAAAGTTAATCAATTGAGTTCTTGCCGAGAATGCATTACTTCATTTATGTTATCAATATCATGGTCTACTATAAAGTTGACAGTAAGATAATGACCCTGAGAGTTGAAGGCTTGTGATGTCTGAAATCTTGTGAAGCAGTACAAGCACATTTATATGAGAAATGGAATTCTTATTCTGGTAGTTGACATTTGTAGAATGCATTTCATTGGAATGGTTCATTTCTGTGATACATGGACCAGGCATGTACAGCTATAGACCTACACACCAACACTAATGGGGCTCTACAAACTTGCAAAGGTGACCCCTAATAACATACAAAATTGATTCAAACTAGCCAGGGATATGTCTTGCCTGCAAATTCAATTTAATTTTTCATTGTAATTATTACAATGAATTTATTATATCTGAAGCTTTATCTCAACATTAAGCATGCCAATTCAAAGTACTCAAATTTATTTGTTATCTACAATATGAAGCTCTTGAGGCGTAGTAGAAACAAGCTAGTTCAAGAGTTCATCTGGCAAAAAGATTGTTTTTTCAGAAATTTGAAACAAAAATATACTTGCTGCTCCTTAGATATTACACGTAATTAAAAGGGTGGAGAAACAAACTCTTGCTACTTCCTGAATTATCTTATTTCAAAGCAAATTAAAAAGGCTATATACATGTACTTTTTTGCTGGTTACCTCTCATTAAGATTCTGCATTATTGGGGGGGGGGGGGGGGGTTATACTTAGATTATATCCTTTATAACATTGTGTCTCAAGATGCATTTTACCCTTTTAAGTCTTTTGGTGGTACTGTGCAAAGTTTATAGGTTTCCAAAACAAAAACATACTTATTCCTCAATGTAGTACGTTAGTGAAATCAATGAAGTCAAGAACATTTAAACAATCATTGCATTTAAAATCATAACATCACAATAAGGCGTACTGTAAGTTTCTCAACTTTAGCACCAAAAATTGTGCACAGAACACAGAAACATCTCTTCAGAATTCAAATCTATGTCTGCCACTAATCAGTCCACATGCTGAAAAAAAACATTGACACATTCGCATTGCAAACAATTAAAAAAAGTTAAAAATCATGATAAAATTGCCTAAACAATATTTAAAATATTGAAATAAATTACTAGACAGGAATAGATAGATTTAAATATCAAGCATTAACTGAGCAGTGCACAAAAACGTAGCAAAGCTTCAGCAAACCATGCTGCTATGAGTAGTTTCACTCTAGCACCAAAAGGGAACATTTTTTTTTTACAAATAACAAATTTTAAATTAAATTATACCTTTGTACATGTATATTACAAGTTCAGTGTTGGACTCAGGCCACACTGAAAATTATGCAAGAATCAGCTTTATATATGAAATTGGCTTTAAACAAACACAACTTTTTGAAGCATGATAGTTTGATACCAATTTAGCCTACACTACTCAGTATGATTCAGATAGGTTTTAAGTAAGTTTCCTAAATAAAAACCAGGATCTGATAAAATGATTAAGTGCTCACAAGCTTTGGACAAAATGTACACTTTTGCAGAATATTTGTTGCTAAAAAACTCAAAATGGGACATATTTTTAGTCAATAGAAATTTGAACAATTCAACCGTGTGCTGATGTAAATGAAACATAAATCTTAACAATCTAATATACATCACCTTTGAAGAAATTTGTTCTTTTTTTTTTCCGTTTTCTCTTTGTTGCTGTTACTTCAGCACACACAAAAAATTGATTACCTTTTTTGATGAATCACCAGTATTTTCACTTGTGGCATAAGATTGTTATTGCATAAAAATTTTATGTGAATGATTCACAAAAATTAAATGCACAACGATAAAACTTTGAAAAACAGAAAAACCGTTCATCAGTAGAGTTGAATGATGGAAATTGACAATATCAAAAGAGCATGACAATAGATGAATCATTAATTTGAATTAAGTTGATATAAATGTGAAAATATAACTTAATGAAAACGAGCTTAAGTTAAAAATTCAAATGACCTGTCAAGAGATCCACTCCAGATTCATTTCTCAGTTATTTCTCCACTTCAATAAAATCAAATACTACATACTGAAACCAAGTTTAGTAGTAAAACAAACATGACCATCATTTCCAGCTGATTGGAAATAGGTGGGAATGAATGCACTTTAATTTAACATATATTATATGCATTCATGTATATATAAACATTTTTAAGAATAAGTGGTTGCGTTTTTCACTTGAGTTTTAATTGTACTTTGGAAAACGTTTAAAATTATATAATTCGTAAGTACATGATACAATTTTCTTTGAGAACTCAGTGAGATTGAAGAAAATTTAATAACGGTGAAACACATTATTTCACAGACCAATATGAATCATTGCAAAGGATTGTCAGGTTGATTACCGTCTTGGCAGTGGCAATGATATGATTAATCATGTCTTTAGTTCCAAACCAGTGTCAAGTAGCACTATTACAGTACACAATAGAATTCAAGTTTTGTTTGCATAAGTACACCCTTTAAAATTACTGGTAGCTTTTTCTCTTACTCCAGGCTCCTGATTTCTTGCAGTTGTTATGTCTCTTTAAGTGCTTGGCGAGATGGTCGCTCCTCATGAAGCGTCGCTGGCAAATACTACATTCAAATCTTTTCTCCCCTGTGTGTGTTCGCATGTGGCGGGACCTTTCGTCTGATCTGGCAAAACTTCTGTGGCAACCAGACCAATCACACAAAAAGGGTTTTTCCCCTGGGAAAAAAATTTTTACTTGCATTAAATATTACTCACCACTTTCTCACTCTTGGATGTCCCTTTAAACCTCTAAAGTAAAAGACAAACTAAAAACCAATAAATAAGCCTGGAGCTGTCTTCTCCAACTCTTTATACCAATGTGATGCTCAAAGAAATAAAAGGAAAGAAAATTTTTATTATTTAATTTGAAACAACCCTTAAAAGTGGTCTTTACAAAGTGCAGGTAAGATTATGTAAAATCATTTGGCCTAAACTGTGCTTTGATCGTGACCATAATCACACTTGAGGTTAAAGCCATTTCTCCGTTTGCTCTATGAAAGTTCTCATCTTAAATGATTAACCTATAGTTCAAAGAATTAATAAAGTATGCCTTGAAAGCACTTAAAGCACGTATATCAGTCTTTCTTTATGTTCCATAAAATTAGTATTTTCAGGGGATAATCGATCTATCATAGGTCCTTTACAGAAGACAGATCACCATTAAAAAAAAATTAGAATGAAAACATTATGAGCTGATCTTTAAAGGATTTTCCACTCATTTATGTCAAACTCTTACCTGTGTGTGTGCGAACATGAGCCTTCAAGTGGGAACTCTTGTAGTATGTTTTCCCACAGTCTGCAATGTGGCACTTGTGAATTCGACGCCGACTGAGATCATCTGGTGAGGCACCTTGCCTTGGAGCCTCTAGAGGCACTGAGGAAAGAGGAGCTGGTGCAATCGTTTGAAAATTCTGGTTTCCAGGTCTTGCCATTGTTTGCTGACCAAGCATATTGGTTGGCTGCTGGGTCATGGTGTTCATAACGAACACTTGTACCACTGGTGGAGGACAACCTGCTTGAGGAGTAGCTATCTGTAAGAGGGGAATGCTGCCATTGTTGGACGGTAGTACAATCAGCTGTGAATTCTCAGAGCATGAAGTGGCTACTGTAGGTTTGGCCATGCTTAATTGTACAGCAACTGTTGGATGACCAGGGGCTGACGACTTTGGAAGTATCGGGGCTGTTGTCTTGCTAGGATTTTGAACTATTCCACTCTTTATTGGTGCTGTTGCAAGAGATGAAGATGCATGTTGTTTGGTGGGAGCTGAAACTTGGGAAATTTGATGTGGTTTAAAAGAGCTGTGAGACTGAAGTGGAGAGCACTTGCTTTTTGGGTGAAATAGCTCCGCAGGGTTGGGCAAGCTGGTTGCTGTAAGGAGAGCACTAAGATGGGAACAGTTGCCAGTCTTTCTTCTGATCAATGAAGTTTCAGTTGCACTATTTATTGAATTTGAGGTCAAAGGCAATGTTTGTTTTGACATGTCTCTGTTTGCAAGAATATTGATATTAGAAGCCTCCTTTCTCTGACTATGTTCTCGATGAATATCACTCAATGCACTTTCGTTTTTATATTGACTAGCAGTGTCTGATATACATGTATTAGAAATGCGACTAAAAGGGTCTCTTATATTGTCCAAATTACTCGTCTGAGAAAAAGATGTTATTGTTTCATTTCTTTGTTCTGGGACTCGAGGAATGTCAATTGGTTTGAAAAAAAGTTCTGATTTATTTGGTTGAATATTGTTTTTGAATTGAGAATTGTCCCGATTAAGAGACTCATCTTTTGGACCATTTGAGGGCGAGTTAAGATGACATCCTACAGATTTCAAACTCATGTCCTCTTTCTGTAAAGATTTTTGAACACCATGATCTAAATCAGTAAATTCCTCATCACTTTCTTCATCTTCATTATTTTCGTGATCTGAATTAAACTGTGTATCATTTCCAGTAAAATGTACATCCTGAGAATGCCCAGGATCTAAAGGTGTGAGGCAACGAGGTAAATCATCCGTGAAGGAATGGCTAAAATGATAAGGAGTATCTAAGATGCACGACTCACAATGACATTGGCCAAATCCAGGTAAACCCACAGGAGAGAATGCCCGCAACTCACTAAAATGGTTATTAGAATGCTGTTGAGTACTGCAGTGGATATTTAAGTTGTTCTTCGTTGAAAAAGGAAGAGACAAATCCAGTACAATCTCAGAAGTACACACAGTGTCTGACTTCGAGTCTGAAGACTGTTTACTGAGCTTTGAGGGACTCATTTTACTTTCCTGGCACATCTCTTGAAACCTTCTCTTGTGGCCTCTGAATATCTTAGGAGCAGTAGTGGAGTTTACTGAGGTAGAAACTGAAGAATGTGATGTAGATGAAGATGATGACGTTTCTGAAGATGAGCGTTTGTAATGGTGCCTTTCTTTCTCCCATTCTGAGGCACATGGAAGTTCAAACTGGCTTTTAGGCAACATTTCACCTGTTAGAAGCTGTAAAAGACAATTAAAAAAACTTTGGTTAATGGATATACATATAAAGGGGCTCACACATTAAGGTTTAAAGGAAAGAATCGTTAAAATCAGGACCAGAAATTTAACATATAAAAATTATAAGTATTAATGTCCTACATTTGGATTTTGAAGCATTGAGACTTGTCCAACAAACAGGAGCATTACCTTGATAAAGAAGTTAAAGTACCATTTAATGATAATTGGTAAACTTCATGTCAACACATATGAAATACATAATATAACTTTCTGTCAGTGAAATATACATCAACATTTACAACTCAGCTCACATGCACATGATACCTAAAATGCACCACCAATAAACTGCCTAATAAATTAAAAAAAAAAAAAAATTACTTACTTGCTCTAGTGTACTCGGCTTTCTCTCTAACACTTTTCTGAGGGTATCTTGTTGAAAAATCTTAAAGTGATTTTTATCTGGCTGTGGCAGGCACCTGGAAGTCTGTGTAGCAGACCCCACACCTTGGGATATTGACAATAGGGATTCCACAGCATCCCTCTCCATAGCTGAACCAACAGCACAGGAAGTTTTGTTTGCCATCTAATGGGGAAAATTGACACAAATCATTCAGATTTAAATTATTCAAAAAAAGTAAAAAAAAAAAATAATGGTCAGAGTATAACTACTTGAAATGTAGATTTATCTAAATCACAAAAGAAGCAATATCAGTATTATCACACACCAGCATTATTCAGGTCTAGGCCCTCATTACACTCATCACAGACTAATATCCCCCCATTCCAAAAAAAAAAAAAAAAAAAAAAAATTTGCAATACTTGACTTTCTCATCCCAGCACAAGATATATATCTCGATCTAGATTCTGGTAAAAGAAACACTGGATTAGAAAAAAAAATTATGCAAAAATTACCGTACAAATTTGAAAGAAAGCATTGAATGACCAGCTTTTTGCTAGATTTGGGAACTTGCATTTATATCTTTAAAGATAACAATCTTTAAATTATATGTTAATGATGTTTTTGACATAAGAAGTAGCAATGTAGATCTACATCTAGATCTGGTATGTTTGTTTTAATCTAAATTGGATCTAGATCTAGATCTGAGTCTAACCTATCTAAATGTAGATCTGGATCTAGATCTATGTCTCCCAGTCGTCTGACAATGATGTTCGTTTGAAGTCAAAGCAAAACAGCTTTAAGTTTAGTCCACAGAGAGATTCAATTAGATCCATTTACTTGTTATCTATGATTATGTTTATGTTTTGAAAAAAATTTTTATGGCCGATGAACTCAAACCGATGGCACTGTCGCACTTATGTCCCAATTTGAGACACCGCCCCTTCGACCTTCGTGACCTAGATCGTCAACAAACTTGGACTTTGCACCCAAACGTCTCGCGCGCAATGTCTGGTCACACTTTGGATGCATGCTTGACTCGAGGTTCTGACTCTCACTGAGCTTGGCCTATCACCCGCTGGGGGAGTGTTCAGCGTCACGTTCAAACCTCCAACCATGGGGTAAAGTGATCTATAACACAATTCGGTGACTAACGTTTGCACCGAATATTCTATTTGGGTCAAGTTCGTGTAATGACCGATTCTTGTAGTCTAATAGTCCTGACTCGAGATATCGAATTAAAGTCTACCTAATGTTCATGAGTAGCCACTGCTAAGATATAAATTGATTTAGAAGGTTTATGTCTGATTATAAAAGTAAATTAATGGAAAAAGCCCAAGTTTGCAGAATAAAACATAGCCTACACACTTGTATTATAAAATAGGCCTACTATTTTGACTGCAAGTCAAAAAAAAAAAAGATAAAGGAACCAACCTTTGCAAAATCCATCATTGTTTGATTTAGAGAAATCTAAATCTAGATCTAGATTAAATCTAAGATTAAGATTCTAATTTGGTTAAAAAAATAGACTAGGCCTGTAAAAATTGAAATAAAATAAATCAGGCTTAGAATTATCTAATCTAAATTTCTTAGATTCTAGGGTCTAGAATAGATTTTCAAGATAATATAAGAACATAAATTAACAGAAAACGCATTTGGTCAATAGCAAAGTGCAATACGCGTCTGTCACTTTCAAAGAATATAGCCTAAATTTCTGTCATTCCCGCTTACCATCAAGTTCAAGGAAAGATCAAAATGTAATTGTTTGAGCTGTTCTTCTTCTTTTCCTATTAGTAATCATTATTTTAATGGCATCCCTATCCTGGTCTTATCATATCCATCCCTATTTTGTACTTCATCTGGTTATCTTCCAGACTGTAGGCTTTCAATTTCAAGGCCGCCTTTGAGCAGGTGCATGAGAACTTATGACCTAAATTAGAATCTATAACAAGTCGGTAAATTTTAATAACCCTTGGTTCACACATATACCATAATTATGGATCTACTTACAGTTAATAAGCTTTCCTCGGATAATAATTACGTCTTTGGATGGGTGAGTCCATGAAAATCGTAAATCCTGTGTTGAAGCGTAGGCCTAATGTAAAAGTATGCCTATAGGTTTTGAGTTTGATCATTGAGTCTTACCCCCATTTGGCTCTTAGTTTGACGGGAAGGCTGGGCCCAAGTAGCAATGCGAAGGCGGGGTCGAGGTAACCAATGAGAAGTTGGAGGTGCGACCTTTTAAGCCAATCACCTTCAAGGCCGCATGTGATCAGAGAATGCTCTCTGCCATTGAAAGCACGTGGAGAAACTATGGGTTCCCATGTATGTTGTTAACATTGTTTACGTCACGTGACAAGCAATACATTGATTGGCTAGTAAAATTAGCTTTTCTCCCTCGCACCGTCTAAGTTCGCACCGACTGTGGTATCCGCGAAACGTCAGGCTGTGTCTGCATCAGGTCACAAATATTCCTTGAAGTCACCGCTCAGTTCAAAGGTCTTCTCCCCCTTCATAAGAACGTAATTAAAACTCATTATAACTATTCACTCTCTGATTTCACATAATCCTCTAAACTTCAAAAATCTTTGCATCGTTTTTAAGTGTTGTTACATTTCATATCTTTCATAATTTCTTGCCTAGAAAATTAGTAACGATCTTACGTAACCTGTCTTAGTTGTTACATCATCGAACAGAGTGTACATTGGTCCTAATTAGACTTAAGCGACTAAGCGTCTGCGTTTATTTATGACGAGACCCTCGTATCATATTTAACTGAGAGGTAATGTAAGATCAGAAACATCTCATAAATTTCATTGCTCACCCAAGTATAAATTACTGGACACTTGGTCTACTCGCAGCAGACTAGGTCTAATCTTTTTTATTTATTTTTTTTAGGTCCACATCAGCTGCAGACTTCAATTTGCAGTTTTAAGGTTAGAGTGACTGCAAGGTTACAATGACATTCAGCTGCCTTCGAGTGCGTCGTTCGCCGGGTACACTGATCTATCATGCTCTGCAGCACATGACACTTGCGGTGCATATAAACTAGCCTAGCCTATATAAGTCAGAAAATGAGTCTGCTCCATACTTCATTGAAATGACCTTCCAAGGGAAGCTGCTCTGATCTTTATCTCTTTTAACAAAGTGGATTTCATTTTTTTCAGTCATTGCTGTCTCTTGTATTATAAAGTCAAAAGAAGCTGTAAGCCAAGATGTTTATGGTATTGTATTGGATAAGGAAAAAATAACTAGGAACTTAAATAGCAACTCAATAGAAAACAGATCACTCGGCCGCACAATTTCAGGTCAAAATTTTATGGACAAGGATCGAAGTGGCACTCCTACAAGACGATACCCACTAAGTGACAAGCTTGTGTTAGACGTGTTCGACCACCTTCCTCCACTTTACAACCTGTACTCGATTGACTTTCTCTGCCCCTATAATTTTTTTAAATAGTTTAGCAATGCGCAAGCAAGCTGATGGCTTTGTAAAAAGTCGTGTAGGCATTTATCTTGAAACATGAATATTTGACTGACTTATCTAGTGTGGGTCCCACCTTGGAAGTTAGATTGTACAATTATTTCTCCCACACAGTGGCAGTGAAGGCTTTGTTTAGGACTAAATGGAGATTTATTTAAGGACACTTCAAAGGTCACATTTCGACCAAAGTATCTAGTGGGAACAAATGTGATCGTTCTTTCCATCTATCTATCCGTGTGTTCACCCACCCTTTTTATCCACCAATCTGCGGCATCTATTTACCTAATATATTTATCAATATCGACTTACATAATTTTTTAAGTACCTACCTGCCCGGTTTTTTATAAAGATCGCATAGCGCCCCTGAGCAACTTTTCAAAACCAGCGGCCAACGTGTTTTGCCTTCCACCGTTACGCGAGAACTTAATCTAACAGATTTCTTTACGTTTCATTTGTTATTGTTTTGGTAGCAAAAGCACAGACTGACAGTTATGATGCTTTTTAATTTTGTAAATTCTATTATCCGTAAATAATTAGGCAAAGATTGCAAAAAGCTATTTGTCAAGAAAATAATGTACCGTAATAAAGTATCATTTGAATACTTTCGGGAAAATGCAGAATATCACAAGCATTTACAGTCAGGATAATTGTGGGTTTTTTTTTCTTTGCAAGGACAAATTGTTTAAGGTATTTTTTTTACACACAAAAATAATGTTGAGACGCTTGTTTTATTTGTAATGAATATTTATCATACTATTGAACTGTTGTGCGATTGAGGTGGTAAAACTGATGATTCTAACAGCTAATTTATAATTCATTTCTCAAACAAAAGATCTTAAGTCGGCACGGTTTTGAGACATTTTTAGGCGTTTGGTTTTTGTGATTGTTAGACAAGTACAACTCAGGAGGAAGACGGGCCAATACACTTTTTGCCGTTAACTGTTTTCATCACTGAAAAGTCATTGAAGGCGAAGTTTTACTTCCTTTCAAGTTTCGATCTATGACTTATTGTCATGATTGCTAGACACGTCATTACCCATTAATAGCCGCATTTACAAAAAGATCTACAACAACTTCAAGACAACAAGGAAAGAGAGAGGGATAGATAGATAGATAGATAGATAGATAGATAGATAGATAGATAGATAGATAGATAGATAGAGAGACAGAGAGAGAGAGACAGAGAGAGAGAGAGAGAGAAATAATTTAAATAAAAATACATTTTATTAATCAGATAGTGAAATTCTTTTTTTTATTGCAACAAGAAATCAAAGAATTTGAAGCACTCCTGATAATGCATTTCTTGATGAGCCAATATGAGAGAATAATACATGTAATCCGTGGTGTATGTTGGTGTCTAAATGCAAACACAGACACACATACAAAATACAAAAAAAAAAACATTACCTTTCACTCAAGAAAATAACAATAACTATTCAGAGACTATTTACGGCAGCATAAAACCGTTACACACTGAGTATCAAAAAGCGGTTTTGAAAAACAAAAGGTTACATCATTGTGGGCAAGGATTGAGGGAAGCCTAACCTTTGCTTTAATAACTGAAAAGAAACGAGGGATTTATAACTATTATCTACACGTGGAAAAAACCCAAAATAAAACATATTACTTAAGCGGACATTAGCTCGCATCAAAAGCATTAAAATAACATTCACGGAACATTATTCATAAAACAAAAATCTTTGCTGGCAAGAATAAGAGTAACATGGTATGACGGCAACGACAGAACACAGGTAAAAGAACAAAAAGAATATATCTATTGGAAGAGTAATTTCAGAATAACTTGTCACCAATATCAATAATTATCAAACGTTCCAAAGCAAGACAGACAGACAGACAGACAGACAGAGGGAGAGAGAGGGGAGAGAGAGAGAGGGGGGGAGTGAGAGAGAGAGAGAGAGAGAGAGAGAGAGAGAGAGAGAGAGAGAGAGAGAGAGAGAGAGAGAGAGAGAGAGAGAGAGAGAGAGAGAGAGAGAGAGAGAGAGAGAGAGAGAGAAAGAGAGATTCTTTGGGAATATATAAACCATTCTAGTTCTCTGTCATTTTAATAATTTTATGTATCATTAACGACAGACCTTGTTGGATAGCATTTGAGCAATTATTAAACTTTATTTTAATAAAAGACAAAAGAGGAAAAGTCATTAAACACAGCAACAACAATGCAACAAATGCATAAAAATTACTATTCCCTACACCATAATGAGTAAGCTACATATAGAAAATTATCTTTTCTGTATCTATTGAATTTTCACTCTTATCATTCAAAAATACCGTAATGATGAATAAGTTAACATCTGATTTGTTATTTTCCACATGGTGGAGAAGATGCTTTTTGTATGCGCATTTTATTGTAATCTTTGTTTTCCTTAGCATTCTGGTTTGCACCCGTTTGGAAGCTTCGGAGACTGCATCGCAATGATAAACTATTTTCAATTTTTTTTTACAAAGCTGGTCTTAAAGTAAACCATCTGGAAAAGCCAATGTACAATTCAAACTTCTTAAACCTTTACTGAACTCAGTTGCCACCATATCACAGGAGTATGGCCTGGGCCATAGTTTTTATGCTATGATAACTAAGACCTGCTTGCCATTTTCAGAAGTTATTTCGGCTTATGCTGTAACTCATTGTGGTTAGCATTTCTTACATATTATTTTGTTTCAGCCTTAAAAAATTTAAACCAAAAAAAAGTAATAATAAATAAATAAACATTTTAGCTTGATTTTAATCTACTGACCAATTTAATCACTTTCTGAATCCCCACTTATAAACGTAATCCATGGTCTCAAGATATTAAAAGGTCAAAATAATACTCCACGTTCAAGGTTGCGTTCTTCTTCTTCTCCTCCTCCTCGACCTCCTCGTCCTCCTCCTCGACCTCCTCGTCCTCCTTGTCCTCGTCCTCGTCCTCGTCCTTGTCCTCCTCCTCCTCCTTCTCCTTCTTCTTCTTCTTCTTCTTCTTCTTCTTCTTCTTCTTCTTCTTCTTCTTCTTCTTCTTCTTCTTCTTCTTCTTCTTCTTCTTCTTCTTCTTCTTCTTCTTCTTCTTCTTCTTCTTCTTCTTCTTCTTCTTCTTCTTCTTCTTCTTCTTCTTCTTCTTCTTCTTCTTCTTCTTCTTCTTCTTCTTCTTCTTCTTCTTCTTCTTCTTCTTCTTCTTCTTCTTCTTCTTCTTCTTCTTCTTCTTCTTCTTCTTCTTCTTCTTCTTCTTCTTCTTCTTCTTCTTCTTCTTCTTCTTCTTCTTCTTCTTCTTCTTCTTCTTCTTCTTCTTCTTCTTCTTCTTCTTCTTCTTCTTCTTCTTCTTCTTCTTCTTCTTCTTCTTCTTCTTCTTCTTCTTCTTCTTCTTCTTCTTCTTCTTCTTCTTCTTCTTCTTCTTCTTCTTCTTCTTCTTCTTCTTCTTCTTCTTCTTCTTCTTCTTCTTCTTCTTCTTCTTCTTCTTCTTCTTCTTCTTCTTCTTCTTCTTCTTCTTCTTCTTCTTCTTCTTCTTCTTCTTCTTCTTCTTCTTCTTCTTCTTCTTCTTCTTCTTCTTCTTCTTCTTCTTCTTCTTCTTCTTCTTCTTCTTCTTCTTCTTCTTCTTCTTCTTCTTCTTCTTCTTCTTCTTCTTCTTCTTCTTCTTCTTCTTCTTCTTCTTCTTCTTCTTCTTCTTCTTCTTCTTCTTCTTCTTCTTCTTCTTCTTCTTCTTCTTCTTCTTCTTCTTCTTCTTCTTCTTCTTCTTCTTCTTCTTCTTCTTCTTCTTCTTCTTCTTCTTCTTCTTCTTCTTCTTCTTCTTCTTCTTCTTCTTCTTCTTCTTCTTCTTCTTCTTCTTCTTCTTCTTCTTCTTCTTCTTCTTCTTCTTCTTCTTCTTCAAACAGCGTTTAATATGAAAAATTTCGTAAATGTTTACACAAATTTTTACCTTGTTTCAATACATTGTGATGATTACGGGTTTCACAAATCGTTTGCCGCCTTTATGTAACAAATAAGAATTTCCAAAGTATGGTCGTTAGAGGGATTCCTACTTTGTTCAAAACGTTTTTTATTGTTGCGAGAAGTCATAAGTCATGTACAATAAAAATCCGTCATGTTTACATAAACACAAATTTAATAACATTTGAAATACCTATGTCCATATCCTTGGTGTAAGTATAATTCCAAAAAAAAAATCATTAAAAGGGATACCCCCCACTCCCTCTCTTGAAAAGACAGCAAAAGTAAATACCACCCGCGGTCTTATGTTCCTGTAGAAATATTCAAGAAACTATCCCATCAGCATTAACTTATGTTGTATATTATTACTATTATTATTATTATTATTATTATTATTATTATTATTATTATTATTATTATTATTATTATTATTATTATTATTATTATTATTATTATTATTATTATTATTATTATTATTTTTATTATTATATTTTATTTTCGGCATTTTCTGTGAGTCCATTATATGTCAATCAAGACCTTCTGGTCACGTAATTGCAATTTCACCTGCACCCAGAATTGATCAGCTGACTAAACGAGCACTAAAGTAGCAAGTCCTATGATGATAAAAATGAATGGCAGTCGACTATAAAGATGTTTAGCAAACCTCGCTTTAATGGTGATTAAGCTCTTACGAAGGATTAAACTACTGCCCCCGATGTTTCTACAACTTGCATACCTACATGTAAAGTTTAAGTTTGATGTCTTACATTATAGATGCTCCAGTGAAAAAAAATGCTGTTAGTGTGATGGGAACACTAATATTTGGTGTTATTGGTGTTATTTCTCTATTGGAAACACTCATCGTTGCTTTTGTTCTCACTGTGGGGATGAAAGTTCCAGAAGTAGATGTTCCCATCACTAATCGAAATACTGTCGATTAGTGTTATTGCCACTGCGGCGAAAACAAAGGTGGTTGATGTTGAATTTTGTTACGGTGTGAACACTAGGGAAATACTGCTGTTGCTCGGGTAGTTCAAGAGTGCTTGATGATGTTGTACCAGAGGAGACGCAAGTGTATGGTGTTGTTGTGATTGCACTGCAAAGATTGGTGCAGCTCGCATATCAGTGGTGGCTGATCCTGTCGCTAGATGAAAATATTAGTGAATGATAGTTTTGTATCTGAGTTGGAATGATAGGAGTGGGTAATGCTGTCGCTTCATTACGACACTACAGTACTAATACCGGAATCGCTGTTATGATAATCCAATTGTTGTTCTTTTCTTGATGTCGTGGTACATAAAGCGTCGGTTGAAGTGATCGTCGTTGAAAACGAGCAACCACCTGAAGGATCTGAATATTTATTTTGTTAGCAAATGATACTGCCTTAATTCACTCTTTCGCCATAGATAAACTTTTGAATATTCTAAAATGGAATACTTCATGCAATTTCCAATTTGTTCCGCTTTAGTTTTATCTTGGCACATGTTTCTAAAGTATAGATTTGAATCTTTCAAAGAAAATAGGTTTTAATTTTGTTAATTTTTTTTAATTACGTAGAGGGAATTTTTGTCACTTTAATATGGTCTTCTTGAGCAAAGTAAAACGAAACAACAACAGCGACAACAAAAATAAAACCCAACTTACGTTTGACGGTTTATTTTTCGTTTATACAAACAGACCGTTAACAGCTCCTTTGTTTTAGGAAAATAAAAAGAACCATATCCATGCTAGCGACAAGGCCTGTTTTATTTTTATTTATTTATTTATTTATTTTTTGTTAAAATATTTTTTAACATGTCATGTCCTCAAAACTAAGGGTCTTGCAGATGCTAAATCTGGTAAGGGGTATATTGGAATCCATGTGTTACTTTAAGATTTTGATAATAATTGAACATATCGGCTCCGACCATACGTTTTGTTCGTTAGATGAGTCCACCAGTCTTACATACAATCTATGTATCTAACTGTCCACTTTTTACCTATCTAGCCTCCTTGAAGGAGTGTGCCTATCTGTCTATCTACGAATAAAAGAGCGTTCGCAATAATAACACAATTATCTAGTTATCTGTGGCCATGACTCAAGAATTTTGAGCTCTCTTCAAATGGCGTCAGGTAACGAGCAGGGATTGGGTGGTTGACGCTCGAAACCAGGAAACAGTTTTTATAAAGCAGGAAACAGTTTTTATTTTTTTTATGAACTTAATGTGAGAGTGATCTCCTTATTGGTTTATTAATGGTGTTTTGGTCAAAATTTGAAATTTTTCCTAAAAAAAAAAGAATGCCCACTCATTTTTTTTCAGCTATATGTGGCTTCACTTTTTTTTCTTGCTATTCTCCATTGGGTGGTATGTTCGACGTTTTTCAGTTATGTTTGCTCAGCTTCGTATCGTACTTTTCCTGTTTTAGCTTAAATAAGGATTTGCGTCGGTTTTAAATAGTTTTAAACTCGTTATCACTGAGTCATGTGTAGCCTTCTTGTTTCTATCATTGTACCTTTGCACACAACACGTCATTTTGTTAGGTAATATTCAGTGGTGAAATTTGTTTTTGTTTTTTTTTTGTCGTAAAAAATC